>JAOPSE010000660.1:0-367369 GCA_029449295.1 Zea luxurians | reverse complement strand
CCAAAGAAAGAAAAGACTGAACCGAGTATTGATGCAATTGGGTTCGTGTACCCCGACTACCATTATCCAGTGGGGGCAGAAAAGGAAAGGTACAGCTTCTGCAAAAAAAACCGCTTCAGCTGGTCCTAGCGAGCCAGCACCAAAGAGAAAAAGGGTGAAAGTTCTCACACACCGGCCACGCTACATTGAACTGGCCACAGTGCCTGAATTCGGCAGCGCAACATCTACGGCTCCCGAAGCTAAGGGATCACTCTACTGCCAGGATCCAGAGTTGGCCGAAGCGCCAACAACAAAAGAATTGGAGGAGCCACAGACTCTGTTACCAGAAACCAAAGAGTTGGCCGAAGCACCATCAACAGAAAAGAAGAAGCAAAAGCATCAACTGAGAGAGCAAAATATCAGAAATTTTAAGTCCTTCAGTAGAGATTGGAGTAACAAAAATTAAAAAGGGGCCAACAGTAACCCCAAAAAGAAAGAGAATGGTTAACGTATTGGATGTTTTGGAAACAATTAAACTTCCAAGCACAACCCCAAAGAAGACTGCTGAGACTTCTGAGGCGCTTGCTGAAGTATCCGCTACTGAGGCTCCGAAGCAACAGACTGAAGTTGGAACTGGGCCTTCAGAACCAACCAAAGTAATACCTTTAGAAGCAGAAGAAGCAAAAATTGCAAGGTCAACTGAAGAAATGAAAATGTCAGAGCCTAGTTTGGTCGAAGAAATTGATACTGCTGTCCCCGAAGCAACTTCCAAAATATACGATTATATGTGCGTCATGCTTCGGGGAAAAAGTTATCAGAAGAAGAAGCTTTTGAAGCTAACCACTATGCCAAAGAACTGAAATATCCGAAGGGGGCTCTAGTGTTCAATGGGACGAATGAAGAAGATTTCCTATACTGTCTCCCAGACAACAAAGAATTATCCATCTGTCGGGAGATGGCTAGAAGTATGGGGTTTCCGAAGCTCGAAGCTGGCTTGTGCTATGACAAAAAAGATCTCGCGGACAGTCTTGCGTATAATAGCCTGAAGGTATGAGAATTAGACGTTTAGAGATTTAATTCGTAACTCATTCTTTTATTCTTATACAAATTCTTTTTCATATAGGGTTTAATTCTAAGCAACGCACTGAGGGCACAAAAGTGCCGAAGAGCTATGAAATTGCGTTCAACAATCTGCGATCAGAAGTTATCAAACTGAGGAACGAAGCTCTAGAAAAAGACAAAATTCTGCTTTCATTGGTAGACAAGGTAAAAAGGACGAAGCTGCTTCAAAGGTCCAGCCGAAGCTCAAAAACGTGAAATTAAAGATCTTCAGAAACAGCTAGCTAGAGCTAAAAGAACGTATACTTGAAGAGACAAAACGAGAGCTTAGTGACCAATTGGCCAATCATTTGGAGATAAGCGTTAAGGAGCTTCGTGCATCCTAGAGAAAATACTATGTTAAATCCATAGAGTGCGTCAAGAAAATAAAATCCAGCTTCGCCAGCGTTGGTGCATTCTCTAGCGAAGAGAATTTTTCAAGAGGTGATCCCGAAGGTCCAATGGAATGGATCAGCCACGAAGCAGAGGCTTTCGAGGAAATTCTGAACAGCCGCGGCGACATCTGCGCTTTTTCGGGTGCTAGAGGGATTGCTACCGTTTTTGGAGAAGAAGGCTGCGAGCATGTAAAATCCTTAGCGCAGTCCGAAGCTACTTTGTCCTCCGAAGACATCAAAGACCCCTCGGCCGAAGCAAGCATGGTTGGCGGTAAATTCTTTACTGATATCTGGGACAATGGCGGCCGAGAAATGGCACAAGAAATTATTCAAAAGAGTGAAAAAGACATTCATGACGCTAGGAAAGTAGCGGAAGCTGCCGAGAAAAGTACAGAGCCCGAAGGGCACATAGGTATTAATTAGTGGTTTTTATCATGCTGTAATTTTTAATTCCAAACTCTGCTCTCGGTTTGCAATAGTAATATAGTCGTATCTTTTCTTCCCTCAGAACCTGCTGAGGCATCTCCGGGCCCCCACCCGAAGGGGGACGATGAAATTAGAAAAATGGCTGAAGACATTATGGATAAGGTTGTCAACCAACTTTGAACGAAGCTGCAGAGATAGTTCTCAAGGAGAATTAAATCGTTATTGTAGAAACATTTGGAACATAAGATGTGTAATATATTGTAACTTTGAATGTAACATATAGTCTATTTATAATTTAATTCTTTATGATGCATGAAACTTTGCATACATACCATTTTTTGAGCCTTCGGCGAAAAAACAACTTCCCTTCTTTTCATGCTTCGTGAAGAAAATCTTTTCTGATAAAAACATCCAAGCTTCGTGAACTATCCTCCGAAGCTTCTCTTTACTTCGATTCGTCTTGTGCCTTAGCACGATTTTCTCTTTTCCAAAATATGTTCCAATTGTATCCCCTTCTTGTTCCAGATGCAGTATGCTGTATGATGCTTATGTTATGCAAAAATGATGTGATGATGTTATGTTGTGCAAAATTTTTATGCCGCAGATACATATCCCTGTAATAAAGCATACACACTTATATATCAGCTGACTTTTCGCTGTAAGCCTCCCTTAGGAGCTTCTTTGCCTTTTACTTTCGGCGGAATCAGCGTTTATTTTTCGCTGCAAGCCTCCCTTAGGAGCTTCTTCGCCTTTTACTTTCAGCGGAACCAGCATTTATTTTTCGCTGTAAGCCTCCCTTAGGAGCTTCTTCGCCTTTTACTTTCAGCGGAATCAGCGTTTATTTTTCGCTGCAGGTTTAGAAAACTTACACTGCGCTCCCTTAGGAACGACTTTGTACTGTTTCGAACAATGTGTACTGTGTCCGTTAGATCAAATTTTTGATAATTCAAAGGTCCTCTAAATCAGTATAAGTTCGTATGCTTCGGCAACTCAAGCCTATGGAAAAAACATATCTTTATTATGGTAAAGACGAAAGTATTACAAGGAATTGAAATTCAACAAAGATATTAAAAATCTTCATAATTGTTTCTTATTGACAGAAGGGGAATAGTGAATGTAGAAAATGCAAAAGAACTGCTGTTGAAGTAGGATATTTGTCAATAAATGTGCTTCGACTCTGGCACAGTGCTGTTGACTGTGCGAGCTTCAGATTCCTCTCTGAAATCCCTCTGATGATGATTGTGCTGACTCCCTTCTGGCTGTTGTCCTCGTTGGATCGGCGGTGGCGGTGGAGGTTGCTGCCAGGATGCTTGGGATTGACTCGCCGAAGCAACAGAAGCTGCAGGGTGGTTGCCTACATATTCTGGAATATAAGGTGAGTGATACGAAGCAGTATGCATGACCTGCTTCGGCTGACTCTGTTGCGTTGCTGCTTCCGCTATTTCCTTCTGCTTCTGGATGGTAACATGGCACATCCTGGTAGTATGGCCCTTGTCTTCACCACAGAATAAGCAATATATTTTTCTTGGCTGGTCTCCAAACCTTCCCCCGAAGCCCCTAGCGCCTCTGCCCCTTGGGGCTAGCGGCCGAAAGGAACTCTGCTGTTGGGCCGAAGCTTGTGAAGAGTGTTGTGGCCTCTGCTGCTGGCTCCCTCGATCATCAGTTTGAGCAGAGTTATGGATTGACCTAACATGCCTCGGTGAAATCTTCCTCCGAAGCCCCTAGTCATTTCAGAGAACTTGAATGCTTCCTCCCTTCTTTGGCGGAAGTCATTGTCAGCTCGAATGTATTCGTCCATCTTCTGGAGCAGCTTCTCCAACGTTTGTGGTGGCTTCCTGGCAAAATACTGCGCTGATGGTCCCGGCCGAAGCCCCTTAATCATGGCCTCAATGACAATTTCATTGGGCACTGTTGGCGCTTGTGCCCTCAGGCGCATAAACCTCCAGACATACGCCTGAAGGTACTCTTCATGGTCCTGGGTACACTGGAAGAGAGCCTGAGCGGTGACTAGCTTCGTCTGAAACCCTTGGAAGCTAGTTATCAGCATGTCCTTCAACTTCTGCCAAGAAGTGATTGTCCCTGGCCGAAGAGAAGAGTACCAAGTCTGGGCAACGCTCCTGACGGCCATGACAAAAGATTTTGCCATGACTGCCGTATTGCCACCATACGAAGATATGATTGCTTCGTAGCTCATCAGGAATTGCTTGGGGTCTGTATGACCGTCATACATGGGGAGCTGTGGTGGCTTGTAGAACTGGGGCCATGGTGTAGCCTGCAATTCTGTTGAGAGAGGAGAAGCATCATCAAAAGCAAAGTTTCCATGATGGAAATCTTCATACCAGTCGTCCTCATTGTGAAAGCCTTCTTGATGAAGCTCTCTACGTGGAGGCCTTCGGCTTTGATCATCTTGAACAAGATGACGAACCTCTTCAGAAGCTTCGTCTCTCTGAAGATCAGCTAGACGAGCCATCTTCTCCTTCTTGCGTAGCACCTGTTGCTGAAGGATCTCCAGGTTTTGGATCTCCTGATCTAGGTCATCCTCCGGAAGTGTTGGACTAACAGCCTTCCTCTTCTGGCTTCGGGCCTCTCTGAGAGAAAGGACATCCTGATTGGGATCCAGTGGCTGTAAAGTACCAGCCCCTGTCGCTGAAGCTTTTTTCGGCGGCATGACGAAGGTGATGCTTGCCGAAGTTGTTCAAAAGTCAAGAAATGGAAGTGAGTTCACCGGAGGTGGGCGCCAATGTTGGGGACTTGTTCTCAAATGCTATGAGTCAAGAACAAGGCAACAGAAAATGTTAAATGTTAATATCCTTCGTCCTTCGAAGCATTATTCCCCCAAGGATATAATGATTTTTGGACGAAGGTTATGAAGGACGCACCTTCATCAGCATAAAATATAATAATGAAGAAGGAAACATATGAAACATGAAGATAACATAAACAGTTGTGTACTATTGCCGACTTTTTCATTTTATTATAATGAAAATATAAAAATGATATTAAATCACAAATGTACCTTCAGCTCATGAGAAGGTAAAATTACAAGTGTGACGCAAAAGCCAATGCCAACTCAGCGTGAACAGTACAGGATCACTGTTCATCTATTTATAGGCACGGGACGCAGCCCATGTAAAATTACATTAATGCCCCTCACTTTATCAATAACTCTATGATAATTCTTCGAGGTCCAATCTGGTTTTTCATCTTTAAGTCGTTTCCTTTTCCGCTGCTATTCCGAAGCTCTTCTACACACAGCTTCGGCTCTGCGCCAACCTTCGTGTTCTTTGTGCTTCTTCGTATCGTGGCTCTGATCCAAGTCCGAAGATACCTGTCAATGTACTTTACTCCAGAAATATTGTTAAATCATGTTTTAGAGGACCTTTGGAAGCCGAAGGCCCCCAACAGTTGTCCATGGGATAAAAATTTGAATAAGGATTAAGGTGTGGTACCGTGTGTCAAGCGTTTGAACGTACTAAACACATACCGAGAAATATGGTAAAATCGGTAAGCCTAGTACCTGAGTAAACCTGCCCGTAGATTGCCCTCCTCACGCGACCTGAGACGTGGTCTCCCATTCCGGTTATGGTGGGTACAAGTGCGGTCACTGCACGACGGCAGTCGGGGTCAGTGAGGCATTGTACGCCAAGGCGGTGAGCCCTTTCTGTTGCCAGGGAATCGATGGGGACGGTTGATATGTGTGGGGACGGAGTGCCTCGCCATGTCGTGTGTTTAGGTTTACCTTGCAAGGTTTAAAAACTCGATTCGAATCGTCTGCTTCTCGCAGCTAATGAGACTTGCTTGATCCATGCTGCTACATTGAGTAACAAGTGGAAATGTGATGAGTTGATATAAGTTGTTGATTGCTAATAATGCTTGCTAACCATGTATGAGTAGATAGTACACTTTTAGCCTTAAGAGAGTCACACTTAAATTGACAAAGTTAAAACTTGACTTAGAAACTCAGCTAGCGCTTTTGGCAACCAAACCCCACAGCCAAAACAGCGCATGTCTAGAGGTAGAGGAGTAGACTCCTCATACCGGGTAAGGTCTAGCTGAGTATTAGTATACTCAGCCTTGCTTGTGGCATAATTTTTACAGGTTCCTTGGAGGACATGGTTGCTGGAGTGACTTGGCCGTCCATCTTGCCACCGGGTTGGACTGTCGAGTGGGACCCTGCCTCGGCTGAGGAGGAGCATGAGGAGTGATGGGACAGGCTTCCCCATCTCTCCGTTTACTTATCGTTAGTTTTATTCCGCTGCACTTCGAACACTGATGGCTACTTTTGAAAAACTCCGATGATGATGTAATAACTTAATACTCTTCCATGCATGGTTTTATGCTTTATTGTATTTGCTCTGTGACTCACCATCGAGTGAGATTGTGGTACTTGATCCTGTCAGTGGCCGCGTCGGACTAGATCCGAGGGATTGATGGGTTATTCCCATTTAAGTGTGGTCTAGCCTTTACCGCGGGACTTAGACACTTAAGTTGGAATAATTCGGGCAGTTCCGCCACAGCTGGTATCGGAGCTTGTACCACCACGGAGGAATCAATAAAATGTGAATACCATCATTTTCCAAAATAAAACTTGGTAGAAACAGTGTTGGATAGATAGTAGGACGAGCAGGATAGACCTAGGACGCGAAGCCTTAGGATGAAAGAAGGGGTAGCTAGGTGGCTAAGTGATTAGGCCCTACAGGCCACATTTACAGGATGGGAGTTCTTCCCTATTCCTTTATCTTGTTGTGAGGTCGTTCAGGACGAGCATGCATGCATTCTTAAAATTAACAAATGAAAAATTAAGTGAGGACCTAATTACAAAATGATAACCAACTAGGTCCCCAGTATATTTTTTTACTAGGGAAAGGCAGAGTTTTATTTTCCTTGTTCTTTTTATAATTCTTTTTCTTTTTACTTACGCTTAACCATACACAGATGACTTCCCACGGATCCTCAGACGACGGGAATGCACTGTCTCACACTGACGGGCTTGCACGAGAGGGCTTTCCCCGTATTTTGTGGGAGGTACTTCAGGGGGCCGGATACACGACACCCCCTCAGTACACGGTGCAGCAGTTCGAGAAGCACCGAGTGCCTCGCTGTAGGGTGAGGATGACTTTGGAGCCTCATCCCCTGCAGCCAGGCTGGCGCTCTTTGGACTCCGAGTCTTTTGGATATCGAGCTGAGGACACGATCGAGGCAATCGCTCTACACGGGTTGACCACTTTCTGCGGATTCCATCCCTTGGAGCTGGCTACCCACCCCATTGGCTTGTTCCCCGCCGAAAGGGAGGACGACCCAATGTGGAAGGATAGGGTGGAGCATGCCAAGGATATCTGGGCCATTTACCCAGGACAGACTGCGCACTTGACCGTACGGTGCATGAATGCCCTGTACCGTCTGCAAGTGATGCGCGGTGAGGCGATGTCCCATCTGATGGCATTGTTGGAGGCAACAAAGATTACCTTGGACAACAGGGAGGAGCTTGTGGTTGACTTGTCCACTGAGATGGTGGAGAAGGACTTGCAGGTGGAGCAGCTATCCACTGATATCCAAGAGTTGGAGGAATTGGTGGGTACCCGGGAGAACACCATCGAGGTTCTCGAGGACCAGCTCATTAACACCCAGCAGCAGCTTGCCGAAGCTAATGAGCACCTGGATATGCATCACCAGGAGATCCAGGACATGGAGGCCAACGAGGACGTCGACATCGAGGGAGGAGATGAGCCTGCCTCTAGTGTGGACACTGCTGGCTCAGGGAAACCACCTTCCCCCGAGTCGAGTGTTGCCTCGTTCGCTCACTAGATGTCCGGGATAGAGTTAGACGTTGATGATGGTAGGACTCCTCGCAGCTAGCTTAGCTTTTGCACCCTTGGGGTACTAGGCTAGATAGAGTTGAGTCTTTTTGGACAATTGATGTAACCGTGATAAACCCTTTTGGAAGCATGTATGATGGATGTTGTTATCGGTTTAATTTGGGAAGGAAAAATTTATGCCTTTTTAAATCCTTTTGTTAAAGTTGGAGTCTATCGTTTTGCTTTTGACTCTTTTCGCCGCTATTAAAACTTGAACTTGGAGATATGGTGTTAAGTATGTATGTGGTTTTTCAGATGGCCGGGAGGCAGCATCGTGGCCAGAACGAGCGTGTTCCTCCACCGCCGCCACCACCTCCCACTCTGTAGGAGCTCATGGCTCAGCAGAATGAGATTTTGAGGCAGCTAGCTCAGCGTCAGCCACCACCTCAGCATTATGGTGGTGGAGACCATCAGCGTCACCCCCGCAGCAGCCACCTACCAAGAGTTCCTCAGTACCCGGCCACCCTTGTTCACAAGGGCAGAGGACCCGCTTGATGCAGATGTGTGGTTGCGAGTGGTGGAATCCAAATTCCCACTACTCCATGGAGCTTGCTCAGAGGTCACCAAAGTCAGGTTCGCCACCCAGCAGCTTCGCGGACCCGCAAGGACTTGGTGGGACCATTTTCTTGCCATGCAGCCAGAGGATCGAGAGGTGGAATGGAGGGAGTTCAAGGTAGCTTTCAGGGGACACCACATACCAGCCGGGATTATGGACCGGAAACTCAATGAGTTTTTGGCACTCACTCAGGGCAACAGGACAGTGTTGCAGTATGCCCAGGCTTTTAATGACTTGTGCCAGTATGCTGGGTATCACGCAGATACGGATGAGAAGAAGAGAGACAGGTTCAGGAGGGGGCTCAGCACTAAGCTCCGCGACCGTCTCAACACCGTCAGGGCAAACAGTTACAATGAGTTGGTCAACATGGCTATCTCCCAGGAGGACTGCATTACGGCTCGACAGGCAGAGAAGAAGAGGAAGACCCCTGTGGCAGGACCTTCAGCTTAGCCCCAGCGCTTCAGAATTGTATCCGACACTCAGAACAGGGGACCTCAGCAGCAGCAGGGGAGATGGGTGATCCGACCCCAGCAGCAGCAGCAGCAGGCGCCCAACCGCACCCAGTTTCCAGCTCAGAGGAACAATCAGCAGCAACAGCAGTACCGCCAGGCAAATGACAACAGGTGTTTCACATGTGGCAACACCGGACATTACGCCAAGAATTGCCCCAGGAATCAGCAGAGGCAGGGGCAGAATGTTAATCAGAACCAAGGCAAGAGGCAGAAGGTGCAAGTGAGGCAGGGCAGGCTGAACTTCACCACCATGGCTGATATTCTAGAGGGAGCACCCGTCATGACTGGTATCTTTACAGTTTTGAATTATCCTGCTATTATTCTATTTGATTCTGGTGCATCGCATAGTTTTATCAGTGCCAAATTTAGTGCCAAGTGCCAGTTGCCCTTTCACCACACCGATGAGGGCATTACCATTTCAACACCAGGAGGCAGAGTTGCCACTTATCAAATCAGCAGGCAAGTGCCTATAAAATTTGGTAGTCTGGTGATTAGAACCACCCTTCTCATCTTAGGATTGGATAGCGTGGACATTATATTGGGAGCTGACTGGTTGACCAGACATCAGGCAGTATTGGATATTGCAGCCAGGGCCATTGAAATTCATTCCCCTGCTTATGGCGAGACTGTTTTGTATTTGCCTGACCAGGGATGTACTCGTTCCTGTGCCTTCGTTATAATAGAGTCCCCAGTGGAAAAGATCCCAGTGGTCCGTGACTACCCGGATGTTTTTTCCGGATGAATTGCCAGGGATGCCACCTGACCGAGATATTGAGTTTGCCATCGAATTGCAACCCGGGACTACTCCTATCTCCAAGAGACCCTATAGGATGCCTCCCGAGGAATTGGCAGAATTGAAAAAGCAGTTGCAAGAGTTGTTGGACAAGGGTTTTATTCGCCCGAGTACTTCACCATGGGGATGTCCCAGCATTATTTGTGAAGAAAAAGGATGAAAGTTTGAGGATGTGTGTTGACTACCGCCCTCTCAATGCGGTGACTATCAAGAACAAATACCCACTGCCCCGTATTGATGTTCTGTTTGATCAGTTGGTAGGAGCCAAGGTATTCTCCAAGATAGACCTTCGCTCAGGTTACCATCAAATCAAGATCCGTGCCAGCGATATTCCCAAGACGACTTTCTCTACCAGATATGGGTTGTATGAGTTTTTGGTGATGTCTTTTGGGCTGACCAATGCCCCGGCTTATTTTATGTACCTGATGAACTCAGTATTTATGCCAGAATTGGATAAGTTCGTAGTCGTTTTCATTGATGATATTCTGGTCTATTCCAAGAATGAAGCCGAGCACACCAAACATTTGCATACTGTACTTCAGAGACTTGCGTGACCATCGGTTGTATGCTAAGTTGTCTAAGTGCGAATTCTGGCTGAAGGAGATTAAATTCTTGGGTCACACAATTTCTCAGGATGGGATATCAGTCGATCCTGAGAAGGTGCAGGAGGTGATGGATTGGAAACCCCCGACTACAGTGAAGCAAATTCGGAGTTTTCTGGGATTGGCAGGGTATTATCGACGATTTATTCCGGATTTCTCCAGAATTGCCAAACCGATGAACTGAACTGTTAAAGAAGGGAGTCAAAATATGATTGGAGCCAAAAGTGCAAGGATGCCTTTCACACTTTGAGGCAGCATTTGACGACAGCCCCAGTGCTGGCTCAACCTGACAACACCAAGCCCTTTGAAGTTTATTGTGATGCTTCTGGTACTGGATTGGGATGTGTCTTGATGCAAGAGAGCAGAGTCATTGCTTACGCTTCCCGAGCACTCAGACCCCATGAGTAGAACTACCCTACACATGATCTGGAATTGGCAGCTGTGGTTCATGCTCTTAAGATATGGAGACACTACTTGATGGGAGCTCACTGTAACATCTACACTGATCACAAGAGCCTCAAATACATCTTCACTCAGGCAGATCTGAACATGAGGCAAAGGATATGGTTGGAGTTAATCAAGGACTATGATTTGGAAGTGCATTACCATCTTGGCAAGGCCAATGTTGTGGCAGATGCCTTGAGCAGGAAGGCCCAATGCAATTGTATGGGCATGGATGCAAGAGTTACCACCCTGTGCGATGAGTTGTGCAAGCTGAACCTGGAAGTTGTTTCTTCAGGTGACTTAAGTTATATCTCGGTGGAACCCACATTGCAAGAGCAAATAGTCAGGGGGCAGATTGAGGACAAGGGTGTTCAAATGATTAAGGAAATGATCAAGCAAAAGGTAGAGAAGTACAAGTGCTTCCATCAGGAGAGCAAGGGAATTTTATGGTTTGGAGATCGATTAGTTGTTCCCAAGGACCCTGAGCTCAGAAAGAAGATACTAGATGAAGCTCACCTTTCCAAATTCTCCATGCACCCTGGTAGCAACAAGATGTACCATGATCTCAGATCTTTATATTGGTGGACCAGAATGAAGAGGGAAATTGCCAAGTACATCTCCGAGTGTGATACCTGTCAGAGAATCAAAGCTAGTCATTTGAAGGCAGCCGGCCCTTTGCAACCCCTTCCCATACCAACTTGGAAATGGGAGGACATTTGCATGGACTTTATAGTGGGATTACCCAATACATCCAGGCACCATGATTCTATTTGGGTTATTGTGGACAGATTGACCAAGACCGCTCATTTCTTGCCAGTGCACACCACCCACCGGACAGAGAAGTATGCAGAGATCTACATTGACCAGATAGTTCGTCTGCATGGGATACCAAGGACTATAGTCTCCGACCGAGGAGCACCTTTTGTGGCACGATTTTGGGAGCAATTGTAGGAATCACTTGGGACCCAGGTCATACGAAGCTCAGCATACCATCCCCAAACCGATGGCCAGACAGAAAGGGTAAATCAGATTTGGAGGACATGTTGCGGGCATGTGCACTACACTACGGAAAAGATTGGGACAAGTGTCTTTCCTTGGCAGAGTTTTCTTATAATAATAGCTACCAGTCCAGTCTAAAGATGGCACCTTTTGAAGCCTTGTATGGGAGAAGATGCAGAACCCCGCTGAATTGGTCTCAAGCAGGAGAGAGGGAAATTTTTGGGCCAGATTTGGTACTTGAGGCAGAGGCAAAGGTCAGGATCATCAAGAAGAACCTAGAAGCTGCTCAGGCTAGGCAAAAGAGCTATCATGACAAGAGGCGGAAGCCTCTACAGTTTGAAGTGGGAGATCATGTTTATCTCAAGGTATCACCAACCAAGGGTGTCCAGAGATTTGGGATCAAGGGCAAGTTAGCTCCTCGCTACATTGGGCCCTACGAGGTCAAGGAAGCTTGTGGACCCGTAGCCTATCAAGTGGAATTGCCACCTCACATGTCAGCAGTTCACAATGTGTTCCATGTATCTCAGTTGCGGAAATGTGTTTGCCTACCCACTGAGGTGCTGCCAGAACCAGACATTGAGATAGAACCGGACTTATCTTACCAAGAGTACCCCGTCAAGGTATTGGATCAGAAGGAAAGATCAACTCGGGCAAGGTCGGTCAGGATGTATAAGGTTCAGTGGAGTCACCATTCAGTAGAAGAAGCTACATGGGAGACTGAGGATTTTCTATGCTCTCGCTTCCCCGACTTTCTGCCCAAAGGAGTCGGTACGTAACCCCAAAACCCCACCCCCACCTGCCCTTTGAATTCAGTTATAAGAAAAACTTAGATAACAAGGATAGTCTAAGTTGTGGATTTAACTTAAGAAGGGCTTCCTTCTGAAGTTGCAAAGAGAATGACATTCGAAGAGCAGTTAACAAGAGAAACTCGAGTATAAAGAAAGAATAGCACCAACACACCTTCACGCACCCCCAAGGGACTCTACCTAAAATCTCGGGACGAGATTCCTTTAAGGGGGGAGGGCTGTAACACCCCAGGTGTTACCATGGCTAGAGCACACATAGGCACTAAGGGCTGTGAATTATATGTGGTAGGGGCTTAAGGCAAGACATAAGAACTTTGGAGATCATATGCTAATCAAGTTGCCAATGACCTAAGAAGCATTACTCTAATCCCTGCACACTTACTACCTTGGATAAGAGGGGGAGAAGAACCCTAGAACCTCTCTTAAACCCTATCTCCCAAAACCCTAGATAAGAAGGGAAAGAGAGTGAGCAAGTATGCAAAGCATAAGTAATATTTACCCAAACCTTAAGTAACCTTATAACCAGCAATTAGGGGAGGGAATTATTGCAAAAAGACCCCTGGAGAAACCCCAATTCAAATCTCCAAGTGGAGAGAGAGCTAGAGCTCTCTATTTCTCTCTAAGTTAAAAACTATACCTACACTAAAGATCAGTTGTGTTCACCTCGAAGCTGGCATCAAATCCACCTGTGTCCTATACCAAAAATGTGGCATACCACCCAAGGCACCCACTGGAAAAAGCTGAGCCCGAGACTTGGACGTTTGACATGCCTTGGCATGGTTTTTGTCGCGAGGTGGGCAGTGTGACACACCCGATTTGGCGACCAGAGATCTCCCTCCCTAGGCCATATCTGCCATGGCGTCTCACAGTTGAGTGATAGCCCTAGGTGCCAGGAAAAGACCCGCGCCGGATTTTTGCCAAGATTCGCACGTTTGCGACTTGGGTGAGCTGTGGAACACGGGCAGATTGTAAGCTCCACGTGTTCGACGCGCCCTGAGCTTGCCAGAGCACGCCCGCGCGCGCCCCGCATCGCGCCAACGGCCAGCCGGCGTCCTGTCCCGCGCTCGCGCCTATAAAGCCCTCCCAGGCGTCGGTTACACTCTTCCGCGCACGCTCAAGCCTCACCGGAGTCCAGTTCACCGTCGTTTTGCCCGTGCGCGGTGTGTCCGCGGCCACCCAAGCCACTGCCCGCCGTAGACCGGCCAGTCCAGCTTGCCCCAGCCCCATCCAACCCTCTGAGACGAGTGTACACACCCCAGTGAAGCTCCCCGAGCGAGGAATCGAAGCCTGCTTCGCCGGAGAGGCCAGTCCACGGTCACCGGAGTTCGCAACCCCGCCGGAGTACGTGGACCGGGTAATCCGCTCAACCATTTTCCGATTCCTTGCACACACAGTCTCTGCGTTACCCCAGGAAGCTCACCGTGCCCTTGGATTGAACCAGATCGCCGTGGTTTGGCCGGTACACTCGCCGCCGACGAGAACACCCGCCTGCGCTCGTGGACCGGGCGATTCCGGCCATCCCCCGCCGTCAAGCCGCACCTCGCTGTGACCGCCAGAGCCTCCCCGAGCCAACCCTGCCCTTCACCAGACCTATCTTGCCGCCGGTAAGCCGCGCCACCCTTTTCTTTCCCGCGGGTACTGTTTACATTAGGGGAAGGACTGCGGGTGAGAGGAAGAAAAGGTCAGGGGGCTTTTTGAGCTGTCAGCGACTCAGGGGAATAGTGGCGCAAGGGTAGAACTGCGAGGGATTGATTTAGTATAAACCCAGGGACCTCGGTGTAAACTGTTTTTCTAGGAAACTCTTATTAAATCAGTTTTTAAATTGAACAGAGACTTTAGAAATTCATAACTTCTGTTTAGTTCATCCAAATTTGGTCAAACCAATTTTGTCAGACTCTAAATAATGTAACCCACTTAAGAAAAATACCAAACCCCCTATGTACTATAGAAAACTATAAGGTTCTGATTTAATTATAGTTTTGGCCAAAAGCTCAATAATAGAAAGAAAAATAGTTGCACTGTTTGGCTAGGGTTAGAAAAATTTGGAGAAATCTAGGTCCACCTACTGATCTAATTAAAAATGTTGAACCTCTCTGTCCACACCAATAATTAGTTTTTACCCTTTATTTTACAATATGCTTAGGGTTAAGAAAAATAGAAAATGTGATTTAAATAATGAACCAGAAGGCACCCCTATTTTTGTTAGGATACTTATTCAATATAGTTCACTGGAAAAATATATCACACCCTATTGTAGTATAAAATAAGTAGGATACCTTTTAAATAAATAAAACAGGGATAACTTAGAAAAATCCTACAAAAATAACCCCAAGGTGAAAACACCCCAACCCTTGGGATAACTAATGTTTTATTAATAAGAACTTAGAAAAAATATGAAATCTGCTGTTTGACATTTTTCAAATAATAATGTAGTAGAAAGTGCCTTCTTGCCATTTAACTTTAGAAAATCATAACTAAATAACCACCCCTTAGCTTTCTGTGATTTTTGACACAGCAGCCTATTATTACTGTTAGATGCCAACAAAAATAACCTTTAGGTCAGACCCCACCTCTAATTAAGAGTTGTAGTACAAAGTGGCCCATTTACCCAAAATTTTATTCTTTTTGTCCTAAGCTTAGCCTTTATTTGTGGAGCCTCAAATTCTTAAAACAGGCTAGAATAGCAAAGGGCAACCCACTATAATTTTTACAGAATTTTTGGAAATTTTTAAAACACTGTCATAGTTCCAACCTACACTAGAAACCCTAAGCAGAAATTAAGAAAAGGAGAATGAATAATGGTAATTAGTGTCATCCTAAAACCCTTGTAATTACCCACTGAAATGTATAAAGACAATACAAGTCCACTATGTTATCTTCAATGGAAACCTAAAACTAAAAAGTAATAAGTATAAACCACTTGGAGCCTCGCATGAATAAGAAACCCTAAGTCACTTCTGACGTAGTTCTTTTTAGCATAATGTTATTAAATCTTGCATAATCATGACATACATGCTCATTGCATTTTGATAGACTGTAACCTTGCTGACGGAGAGTACGTCCTCGTGCCGGAGCAAGGAGCTGCTCAGGAGGTAGCCCCGGATCCAGCCCCAGAGTCTGCACCAGAGGACCTGCCTGCCACTGCTTTGGAAGGCAAGCCCCGGTTTATGCATAACCTGTTACTTATGCTATTTTACTGCACTTATTGATTGTAGGATTGAATGTGCACTTAAGTGTAGGAGTTGTTTGAAACACTAGTTGCATGATCTCAGGAATCCTGTTGAGATGAATACTAGTATGCAAGGTCGAGTAGCTGCTTTCTTAAGTAGGATCTCGGTAGAAGTCGAGTGATGTTTCTAGCACTCGCGCGAGGTCAGGAAATTGGTTGTATCCACTTTCTATCATAATGGTGCTGGTTTGTGGACAACAATCCATGGGGATTGGTTGTCCACGGGATAAAAATTTGAATAAGGATTAAGGTGTGGTACCGTGTGTCAAGCGTTTGAACGTACTAAACACATACCGAGAAATATGGTAAATCGGTAAGCCTAGTACCTGAGTAAACCTGCCCGCAGATTGCCCTCCTCACGCGACCTGAGACGTGGTCTCCCATTCAGGTTATGGTGGGTACAAGTGCGGTCACTGCACGACGGCAGTCGGGGTCAGTGAGGCATTGTACGCCAAGGCGGTGAGCCCCTTTCTGTTGCCAGGGAATCGATGGGGACGGTTGATATGTGTGGGGACGGAGTGCCTCGCCATGTCGTGTGTTTAGGTTTACCTTGCAAGGTTTAAAAACTCGATTCGAATCATCTGCTTCTCGCAGCTAATGAGACTGCTTGATCCATGCTGCTACATTGAGTAACAAGTGGAAATGTGATGAGTTGATATAAGTTGTTGATTGCTAATAATTCTTGCTACCATGTATGAGTAGATAGTACACTTTTAGCCTTAAGAGAGTCACACTTAAATTGACAAAGTTAAAACTTGACTTAGAAACTCAGCTAGCGCTTTTGGCAACCAAACCCCACAGCCAAACAGCTGCATGTCTAGAGGTAGAGGAGTAGACTCCTCACACCGGGTAAGTCTAGCTGAGTATTAGTATACTCAGCCTTGCTTGTGGCATAATTTTACAGGTTCCTTGGAGGACATGGTTGCTGGAGTGACTTGGCCGTCCATCTTGCCACCGGGTTGGACTGTCGAGTGGGACCCTGCCTCGGCTGAGGAGGAGCATGAGGAGTGATGGGACAGGCTTCCCCATCTCTCCGTTTACTTATCGTTAGTTTTATTCCGCTGCACTTCGAACACTGATGGCTACTTTTGAAAAACTCCGATGATGATGTAATAACTTAATACTCTTCCATGCATGGTTTTATGCTTTATTGTATTTGCTCTGTGACTCACCATCGAGTGAGATTGTGGTACTTGATCCTATCAGTGGCCGCGTCGGACTAGATCCGAGGGATTGACGGGTTATTCCCATTTAAGTGTGGTCTAGCCTTTACCGCGGGACTTAGACACTTAAGTTGGAATAATTCGGGCAGTTCCGCCACACGGACATGTCCTGTAGACTGTCCGGTGCCCCTTCTGCGCGTGCTCTGACTCTGGCGCGCAGTGTAGCGCATTTAATGTGGTTGCAGTCGACCGTTGGCGCGAAGTAGCCGTTGCTCCGCTGGCACACCGGACAGTCCGGTGAATTATAGCGGAGCGACCTCCCATTTTCCCGAAGGTAGCGAGTTCAACGTCAAGTTCCCTGGTGCACCGGACACTGTCCGGTGGTGCACCGGACAGTCCGGTGCGCCAGACCAGGGTGCCTTTTGGGATGTCTTTAGCTCTCTTTATTTGAACCCATCTTTGGTCATTTTATTGGCTTGTTGTGAACCTTTGGCACCTGTAAAACTTATAGACTAGAGCTAACTAGTTAGTCCAATTATTTGTGTTGGGCAATTCAACCACCAAAATTAATTTAGGAAAAGGTGTAAGCCTATTTCCCTTTCAGTGTCTCATGCTCCTAGGAAAATGTGTAATAAACCTACCTCTGTCTTTCATGCTTGCAACACTACGTATGTACTTTCATGTAAAAATGAAAAAGTGGTTGCTAGAAAGATGGGGTCCAAATGCAAAGGAGACAAGACTTGCATTTAGGTCCCAAAGACTATTGTAACTAACCTTGTAGGACCCAACAAGAGTTGGGTACCTAAAACCCAAGCCTAATTTGTCTTGCAGGTTTATGCATCTGGGGGCTCAAGCTGGATTATCGACAGCGGATGCACAAACCACATGACGCGGGAGAAGAAGATGTTCACCTCCTACATCAAGAACAAAGATTCCCAAGATACAATAATATTTGGAGATGGGAATCAAGGCAAGGTCAAAGGTTTGAGAAAAATAGCCATCACAAGCGAGCACTCTGTTTCCAATGTATTCTTAGTAGAGTCACTAGGCTATAATCTTCTGTCTGTAAGTCAATTGTGCCACATGGGCTACAATTGTTTGTTCACAAATGTTGATGTTTCTGTCTTTAGAAGAAGTGATGGTTCATTAGCGTTTAAGGGTGTATTAGACGGCAAACTCTACTTAGTTGATTTTTCAAAAGAGGAGGTCGATCTAGATGCATGCTTAATAGCTAAGACTAGCATGGGCTTGCTGTGGCATCGTCGTCTAGCACATGTTGGAATGAAGAACCTCCACAAACTTCTAAAGGGAGAACATGTGTTAGGACTAACAAATGTGTGTTTCGAGAAAGATAGACCTTGTGCAGCGTGTCAGGCAGGAAAACAAGTGGGGAGCACTCATCACAACAGAATGCGATGACAACATCAAGACCACTGGAGCTACTACATATGGACCTCTTTGGACCCGTCGCCTACCTTAGCATCGGGGAAGTAAGTATGGTCTTGTTATTGTTGATGATTTTTCCCGCTTCACTTGGGTGTTCTTTTTGCAAGATAAATCAGAAACCCAAGGGACCCTCAAGCGCTTTCTAAAACGAGCTCAAAACGAATTTGAGCTCAAGGTGAAAAAGATAAGAAGCGACAATGGGTCCGAGTTCAAGAACTTACAAGTGGAGGAGCACCTTGAGGAGGAAGGGATCAAGCACGAGTTCTCCGCTCCCTACACACCGCAGCAAAACGGTGTGGTGGAGAGGAAGAACAATATGCTTATTGACATGGCAAGGATGATGCTTGGAGAATTCAAGACACCTGAGCGGTTTTGGTCGGAAGCTGTGAACGCAGCTTGCCACACCATAAACTGGCTCTATCTCCATCGCCTCCTTAAGAAGACCTTGTATGAACTTCTTACCGGTAACAAACCCAACGTCTCATACTTTCGTGTATTTGGGAGTAAATGTTACATTCTAGTGAAGAAAGGTAGAAATTCTAAATTTGCTCCCAAAGCTATAGAAGGGTTTTTACTAGGTTATGACTCAAATACAAAGGCGTATAGAGTCTTCAACAAATCATCGGGTTTGGTTGAAGTCTCTAGCGACGTTGTATTTGATGAGACTAATGGCTCTCCAAGAGAGCAAGTTGATCTTGATGATATAGATGAAGATGATGTTCCAACGGTCGCAATACGCACCATGGCGGTTGGAGATGTGTGACCACAGGAACACCAAGTGCAGGATCAACCTTCTTCCTCAACAATGGTGCACCCCCCAACTCAAGATGATGAACAGGTTCCTCAAGAGGAGGCGCATGATCAAGAGGGAGCACAAGAAGATCAAGTTATGGAGGAAGAAGCACCATGGGCCCCTCCAACTCAAGTCCGAGCGACGATTCAAAGGAATCATCCCATCGACCAGATTCTAGGTGATATAAGCAAGGGAGTAACTACTCGCTCAAGTTTGGCTAACTTTTGTGAGCATTACTCGTTTGTCTCTTCTATTGAGCCTTTCAGGGTAGAAGAGGCCTTGCAAGATCCGGACTGGGTGTTGGCCATGCAGGAAGAGCTCAACAACTTCAAGAGGAATGAAGTTTGGAGCCTGGTGCCACGTCCCAAGCAAAACATTGTGGGAACCAAGTGGGTGTTCCGTAACAAGCAAGACGAGCACGGGGTGGTGACAAGGAACAAGGCTCGACTTGTGGCAAAAGGTTATGCCCAAGTCGCAGGTTTGGATTTCGAGGAGACTTTTGCTCCTATGGCTAGGCTAGAGTCTATTCGCATTCTATTAGCCTATGCCGCTCACCACTCTTTCAGGTTGTTCCAAATGGATGTGAAGCGCGCTTTCCTTAATGGGCCAATCAAGGAGGAGGTGTACGTGGAACAACCCCCTGGCTTTGAGGATGAACGGTACCCCGACCATGTGTGTAAGCTCTCTAAGGCGCTCTATGGACTTAAGCAAGCCCCAAGAGCATGGTATGAATGCCTTAGAGATTTCCTAATTGCTAATGCTTTCAAGGTTGGGAAAGCCGATCCAACTCTTTTCACTAAGACTTGTGATGGAGACCTATTTGTGTGCCAAATTTATGTTGACGACATAATATTTGGTTCTACTAAACAAAAGTCTTGTGAGGAGTTTAGCAGGGTGATGACACAGAAATTTGAGATGTCGATGATGGGCGAGTTGAACTACTTCCTTGGGTTCCAAGTGAAGCAACTCAAGGACGACACCTTCATCTCCCAAATGAAGTACACGCAAGACTTGCTCAAGTGGTTTGGGATGAAGGACGCCAAGCCCGCGAAGACACCAATGGGCACCGACGAACATGTCGACCTCAACAAAGGAAGTAAGTCTGTCGATCAAAAGGCATACCGGTCTATGATAGGTTCTTTGCTTTATTTATGTGCTAGTAGACCGGATATTATGCTTAGTGTATGCATGTGTGCTAGATTTCAATCCGATCCAAGGGAGTGTCACCTTGTGGCCGTTAAGCGAATCCTTAGATATTTAGTTGCTACGACTTGCTTTGGGATCTGGTATCCAAAGGGGTCTACCTTTGACTTGATTGGATACTCAAACTCTGATTATGCGGGATGCAAGGTTGATAGGAAGAGTACATTAGGGACGTGTCAATTAGGGCTGGGTAAAAAACCCGTAACCCGAAACCCGAACCCGGAATACCCGAACCCGGAATACCCGAACCCGAACCCAAAATACCCGAAACCCGAATTTTGTTCGGGGATTTCGGGTAGCAACTTGCAAAACCCGAATTTAGTTCGGGTAATTCGGGTATCACAATCGGGTACCCGAAATACCCGAATTACCCGAACTTTCATGTGTCATGTACTCATGTCATGCTTAATTATTAATTTGTACATTTATAAATATGTGTATGTGTGCATAACTTGTGATTGTAGATTGCTTGTGTTTTATATGTCCATGTATATCATTATTCAAACTATATTTTTATACTAATTTAATAGGGTGTATATGTTTTTTATGAAGCCGACACAATAGTTCGGGTAGTTCGGGAATACCCGAACCCGAACCCAAAATTTCGGGTACCCGAATTTCCGGGTATTGCAAAACCCGTTGTAATTTCGGGTATCGATTCTCAAAACCCGAAATTTTAAAAACCCGAATTACCCGACCCGAAATTTTTGGGTAACCCGAACGCCCACCCCTAGTGCCAATTCCTAGGAAGGTCCCTGGTGTCTTGGAGTTCTAAGAAACAAACCTCCGTTGCCCTATCCACCGCTGAGGCTGAGTATGTCGCCGCAGGACAGTGTTGCGCGCAACTACTTTGGATGAGACAAACCCTCCGGGACTTTGGCTACAATCTGAGCAAAGTCCCTCTCCTATGTGACAATGAGAGTGCAATCCGCATGGCGGATAATCCTGTTGAACACAGCCGCACTAAGCACATAGACATCCGGCATCACTTTTTGAGAGACCACCAGCAAAAGGGAGATATCAAAGTGTTCTATATTAGCACCGAGAACCAGCTAGCCGATATCTTTACCAAGCCTTTAGATGAGAAAACCTTTTGCAGGCTGCGTAGTGAGCTAAATGTATTAGATTCGCGTAACTTGGATTGATTTATAGCATACATGTGTTTTATGCCTATGATCAAGTTACTTTATGCATTTATGAGATTTATTGTTTATTTATGGTGCTCAAGTTGTGCAAGGGATCCCCGGACCTCACAAGTCCATGTGTGAATGATGCACACATTTAGGGGGAGAAGTGTTACAACTTGACCCTTCGAGACTAACATTTGTGCTTGAGTTTACTTGATGTAGTCTCAACGGTGAATTGAAAGGGAAAGGTGAACTTGGACCATACAAAGACTTCCACTGCACTCCGTATTAGTGTACTACCACTGCACCCAAGTTCATTCTTAAGCTCCTATTGCCTTTTTTTGCTCTTAATTGACTTTTTGGTGAGGCAATGGGGTTAAAAGGCCAACAATGATCCCGTTTTGGTGCTTAATGCCAAAGGGGGAGAAATTAAGGCCAAAGCAAATGGATCAGCTACCACTTGAGAATTTTGAAAATAGTAGAGTTAGAACTTTTGATTTGTCAAAATACTCTTGTTGTCAAAATTTGGTCTCTTGTGGGGAGAATTAATGATTATGAGAAAAAGGGGGAGTTTTGGCACTCGATCAATTTTTTCAATTGGAATATCTCTCTTTGTGCCTAAACATGTGTGTTTGACTTAGAGATAGGAAAATGAATTTGATTTGCAAAAACAAACCAAGTGGTGGCAAAGAATGATCCAAATATGCCAAATTTGAGTCAAAAATAATTTAGTCTTCAATTTGAATCAATGTTGCATATTTTGCATTGCTTTTAAATATGTTGGCATAAATCACCAAAAAGGGGGAGGTTGAAAGGGAAATGTGTCTTTGGGCAATTTCTATTATGTTTTGGTGATTAAGTGCCAACACATTTAAAATAAGCTCTCATGTGCTAAACAAAGAGAGAAGTGACAATCAAGGCAAAGGTATGGTTCTAGGCTTAGTACATTGGTTTTTGTGTGTACTAATATATTTGTCTAAGTGCTAAAAATCAGAGAAAAAAAAGGGAGAAGAAAAGGTCTTGGCTGGAACAGCCAAGACTCAGCTCGGTCTGGCACACCGGACTGTCCGGTGGTGCACTGGACAGTGTCCGGTGCGCCAGGCTGGACTCCGGCGAACAGGCCACTCTCGGGAAACTTTGGCGGCGTACGACTATAATTCACCGAACTGTCCGGTGGTGCACCGGACTTTCCGGTGAGCCAACAGCCGCCAGCGCAACGGTCGGTCGCGCAATCCGCGGGAGACGCGTGGCCCACGCCAACGGTCGGCTGGGGGCACCGGACTGTCCGGTGTGCACCGGACAGTGTTCGGTGAGCCAACCAGCCCGGAGTTGCAACGGTCGGCTACGCCAGGAATGGAAGGAAAACGCGCACCAGACATGAACAATGGCTGTCCGGTGGTGCACCGGACTGTCCGGTGCGCCACCCGACAGAAGGCAAGATTTGCCTTCCAAGAATGCCTCCAACGGCTCCTAGCTGCCTTGGGGCTATAAAAGGGACCCCTAGGCGCATGGAGGAGAAACCCAAGCATACTTTGAGCATTCTAAGTCTTCCACACTCCGTCTCCACGCACTTGATCGACCGTGTTAGTGATTTGAGCTCCGTTCTTGTAGTGAACTCGTTGTGCTTCATTTTGAGCTCAAGTCTTGGCTTGTGTGCATGTGTCCTGCTGCGGATTTGTGTGTTTTGCTTCCCAACCTTACTCTTGTGCCTTCATCGTGATCTTTATTGTAAGGGCGAGAGACTCCAACTTGTGAAGATTCCTCGCAAACGGGAAAAGGGATAAGCAAAGAAAAGCCGTGGTATTCAAGTTGACCATTGGATCACTTGAAAGGGGTTGAGTGCAACCCTCGTCCATTGGGACGCCACAACGTGGAGGTAGGCAAGTGTTATACTTGTCGAACCACGGGATAAACTCGTGTGTCTCTTGTGATTGTTTTTCTATAATACTTGTGCTTGAAAGAGCTCGCTACTTAGCCATACTAACACTTAACCAAGTTTTGTGGCTATTAGTTGTTGAATTTTACAGGATCACCTATTCACCCCCCCTCTAGGTGCTCTCAATAATCATACAAGTATAACGACTAGAATGTGCATGTTGAAAGTTTAGGAATCGAGATGATACAACTTCATAAGTTTAGAAACCTAGGCCGAGATGATACAACGTTGTAAGTTTAGGAACCGGTAGTGTATTTGTTGAGAACCATTTGTGGCAAAGGGCACGATCGAACGGTCCAGCCCTGAAGACTGGATGGTCCGGTCCGCCCATAGGCGCAGACGGTCCGCGAATAGATCAAATCAGGCGCAACTAATCTCTTTTTCGCGCGAGTGTATCTCTCTAAACCAGCGGTTACTATTGTGAGACGCCTAGGAACGGGTCCAGACCTCTCCCAATATATATTAAAGGGCACAGCCGATTGCAATCACCAACAATCGATCAAACAATCAATATATCTTTGGTTCTTTACATTTTACCGTAGAAGTAGACATTAACATAGCATTCTCCCTCTAATCTTCACCTCTCTCTGGCTCTACGTCGTTTAGAGGTGTCTTGGGTGGCCTATCGATCCCAAGACAAACCCTAGGAACACTCCTCCCCGACGAGATCTAGGTACTGTTAGTGAACTTCGTCGCCTCTGAGCATGCACGGATCATCCTTCCATTAGGCGCGGATCGTCCGGCTCGTCGGTAGAAACTCTAGCCTCTCCACCAGGTCGTGGACCGTCCAGCCCTCGCCCACGTATCGTCCGTGCTTCCATAGAGAGCACCGCCACCAGTACACATTGTAGTGATTGGCACTTAGATTGGTGCCAACACACTTTTTGGCGACTCCGTTGGGGAAATCACGTGAAGAGCTGTCAGATCGACCCTCAATGGCTGGTTCAAAAGATAGTTCTGATGTCTCTCCCAACAACATCATCGAGCCGACTATGGAAACTATACCGGCAGAAGATCAGCAGGAGTTCGAGGAACACAAGGAGCAGCTGATCAAGAAAGCGCATGCAAAATTTCTGGCCAACTTTAAAGTGGACATGAATCACAAGGTCGTCCGACAGCGGGCGACTGATCCGGCTTCACTCCGACCTGCTACAGCTACCCCCAAGGTAAGCGAGACAAATGAAATTCAATCTCTTATAGCTTACATAGATGAGCAGCGAGACCAAATGCAATAGATCATAGGGGGTATGCAAAAATGATTATAAGAGGCTAGCATGCACATTTGATAAATCTGTTGCCACAAATTTTCCTTCGCACGAGGTTGAAACTGGGGAAAAACACGCGATCCATCAGCTACAAATTGACATGACAAATCACAACCCCGTTATGGGATGCTGATAGACACATATCCTAGACAATCACAATCTCCTATACAAATCAGGAGTAAACCCACTGATCTGCGCATGACCGGACCGTCCGCACGTGAGTGCGGGCCGTTCAGGCTAATGGTGGTCGGCCCTGTTTTTAGAACCAAATTAACGAGATGCGCGCCTAAGCCGCCATGTCCCGCCCAGATCCTAAACAAACAATTCCAACTATCCGCGCAT
Organism: Zea luxurians; assembly: GCA_029449295.1. Taxonomy (NCBI): domain Eukaryota; kingdom Viridiplantae; phylum Streptophyta; class Magnoliopsida; order Poales; family Poaceae; genus Zea; species Zea luxurians. Next base: position 342,400 of record JAOPSE010000660.1, on the reverse strand, counting down.
AGCGCCGGACAGTCCAAATACATTACTGGACGATCCGACCATGCGGTCGGACAGTATGCGCACGCAGCCAGACGGTCCACGTATTTGACTGGACGGTCCGGCACAAAGTACACAGAACCTAATGATAATGATTATTACCTGACTACACATTTGTCAGCCAAACCTCCCGCTGCATCCTACAACGCCCCAACACCATAATATCACATCCCAGACACGTGGGGGCGGGTACTTTTCGGTCCCCTCTAGAAGGTCAAAAAGGGACAACCAGCCATACGAGATAAGCTTGGAGTTTGCATGATCCCTGGGGACAGTGATATCGGAGACCCTATGGTAGCCGATTTGACTATCACTCGTACCCTCAGGGAACTAGGATACCCAAATTTGCAAATTTTTTGGGTAACCAAGGCAAAAGCACATACAAACACATAGACCAGTTCCTAGCATAGTTAGGGGAATTGATTGACACAGAGGCGTTTCATGTTCGTTTATTCTCATTGTCCCTAACAGGGACTGCATTCCCATGGTATGCCACACTGCCTCCTGACTCAATTTTTTCGCGGGGGATTTAGAACAAAATTTTCATGATCATTTTTTCTCCGGCGATTATGAGTTAGATCTGGTGGATTTAGTGGCTCTACGACAAGGAAAGGATGAATCGGTTAATGACTACATCCGGAGGTTCTGGGACACAAGAAACCGATGTTTTCAAATTCACCTGGTAGAAAAACAATTAGCAAGACTAGCATTTAATGAAATACGTTAATATTTAAAGAAAGATTAGAAGGCATTCATTTTTTCACGCTAGCTCAGTTACATTAGAGGGCTTTGGCTTGCAGAAGTCGTAGCAAAGACACTGCTAAAATAGTTAGTCACAATGTCCATGTGATAGAATGTGACCAGAGTATAAAGATGGCAATGAGGACCCGATCCCCGAATGCCCGCGAAAAATTTCTCTATTAGGGGATGGGAAAGGGGAAGTTTCTTCCCCTATGGGGATGTAAACGAGGAAAAAGTCTCCCCGATGGGTAAACAGGGACGGGGATGGGGAAGCATTGCCCATCCCCATTCCCCATGGGGATTCGTTAAATTTACATGTGACGATGTTTTCATGTAATAGTTTTTGATAAAAATAAATAATTACCTTGTCAAGAGATCATCCGTTATACAAATGTGTTCATTTTGATGTACACATAATGATTTTTTACAGCTAATAATGTGTATAAGTGACAATGTTTTACATTAATAATAAATAAAGTATGATCTAATTATAATTTAAGCGGGGACGAGGATTCCCGATAGGGATTTATCCCCTGGGGAATGGGGATGTGGAAGAAATATGCCTCGCAAGCGTTCGTGGGGATCCCCGTGGGGAAATTTTTTTGTCACGTGGACGGGGATGGAAGTTAAAACCCGACGGGGAATTTCCCGTTGCCATCCCTACCAGAGTAGCTCGGACGATGAATCAACAGAAGTGTATGCTGCTAAGATGGTTTGGCCAAAGCAGGCCAAATCTTTGGTTTGTTCCTCTTTGCAGTCGGTTCAAAAGAAATGACAAGAAGAGGTTAAATTTACATTTAATGTTGGCAAATGTGATAAAATATTTGATGAATTACTAAAAATGACAACATTAAAATAAATCATATTATTCCATCTGCCGGCGAACTCAAGCGTCGCGCTTACTGCAAGTGGCACAATTCATTTTCTCATGCCACTAATGATTGTAATGTCTTTCGACGGCAGATTCAATCGGCAATTAACGAGGGCCGATTGTAATTTCAAGAAATACTGGTGGACACAGAGCCCTTTCCAATGAATATGATCAACTTTGATTATAAAAAAGTTTTGGTTCGGCCTAGCGCAACCGATAAGGGCAAGGGCAAGGAGATCATCATCGGCGATGCACGAGAGGCCGATGAAAATGCCAAAATTTCTTGCAAAAAGTGGTGATAGAAAAGACCCCTAATGGAGGGGAGACATTAAAGATCAACATCACGACCTCCAACACTGAGTGGGTATAGGCAGGCGGCCAGGCGCGGGCCCCTATTCTACACACTACGGATGGTCCGGGACACCGTCGGACAATCCGGTAGGTCAAGAGGACGGTCCGGCAGTGCTCAGCAGCATCGACGACCACACACATTCAAACCTCGATGACTAGAAATAGGTACGTGGAAGACAAACACATTTAAGGCATCTGGTTGACTGGTCAAAACAGGCCCAACCTTTGATCAGTTACTATCTAAATATGTGAAAAAGAAGGCCGGCCCAAGCGACTGGCCAGCAAAGCGACCTCGCTCATCTACCCAGGAGCGACAATAGGTAAGACTGATTGGGTCATCTCACCAATCGAAGGAGACAACACATCACAATATTCATCTAAGACCTAATGTACCTACATAGACACCTCCACCCACATACCCACATGTGCCATATCAATATGCATACCTAACGCCACCTTATATCCCAAATCAAATGTGGGGTATGCCACCATATCCATACGGGATGCCACAATACCTCGCTCGGGGGGTACCCTAAACTTATGTATTTGATAGGTTGGCACCTCCAGTACAAGACTGATTGAGTGCACCTCAATCAGGTCACCAGGCACATGCCCAACAAGATTGCCAGACTACTCAGCCGCAAAGGCTGACCAATCCTGCAGGGGGAGCATAGAGAGGAAATGTCTATAGCCATCAAAAGAACGACAAGAGGAGACACAATCAAAATAGGCACAACAGATGTCATCATACAGGGGAACAATGAAGGACCGATGTTTTTTAGTAAATCGACCATGAAAGGTTAGGAAGAAGACATGGGAACAACCAGCAAAGCAGTCGACCCGAAACAATCCATGCCCCGATGGTGCCCATTGGGACTGACACGGTCTCAAAAGCGCAAGTTGCAGAGCCCGAGAGCAAGGAAAAAGAGGCAGAAAAATATTTAATGTCCGCAGTACCCACCACCACAAAGAGGTGGAGACCAAAGGCCATTGAAGCAAATCAAATGGCCACAAAAATAGAAGACAAAACAAAAACTACATAGTTCCTTGTAGGTACGGCGGCTAAATCCAGACTGTCCGCATTGATCCCAGACCGTCCAACTTTTGAGTCCGGACCGTCCACGCCTTGCTAGAATGCCTCTGACGATGCACCAACACCTATGGAGGAAGATAACGCCGAGGAGGATGACCTACAAGGAGAGGATTTGGTCGACTATGGAGCCTCGCCAGAGCACCCAAGTATGGATGTAAATGTGATTATGTTCTCAGTCAATTGCATTATTATTGGTGATGATGAACCTGTCGTTTCTCAATTTGATTTTGGTCCTAAAGAGGCCGCCTTCACTAAGCCAAAATAATCAGTCAACCACTTAAAGCTTCTCTTTGTGCGGTCATATCGATGGAATACTGATTGCTAAGATGTTGGTAGATGGTGGGTGACCGTGAATTTAATGTCTTACTAATTGTACAGAAAATTAGGGAAGCAGGATGACGAACTAGTCAAGACTAACATGACGCTCAGTGGTGTTGGGACCAACAATTCGATTAAAGCCAATGGAGTCACGTCCGTTGAGATAACCATCGCGACCAAGACCCATGCTGTTGCTTTCTTCGTCGCCGACGTAGAAGGAAATTATAATCTAATCTTAGGTAGAGATTGGATCCATGCAAATCAATGTGTACCTTCTACTTTACATCAAATGATGTTGCAATGGATAGGTAATGATATAGAACAAGTACATGTTGATGTATCGGCTTGCATTGTCGTGGCTGATGCCCCTATACTTTGGACCTATGAGACTGGCACATGTCTCACAGGAGTTGATTTTTTAGATTATCAATTCATAAGTTTAGGTAGGAAAGGCTTCATTCCTGTAATGCTAGAGCCGATGCAGAATCAGCTAAATCCCATGTAAAGGTTAAATAATGAGTACATCCAAAGAGAGCATACCGTAGGTCGCAGACAGTCCGGCCGGCTGACGGTCCGAGGTAGAACAGGAAGAGCCGTAGGGCTCAACTCCTATAGCGGACACTCCGGCCCCTGAGGCCATACGGTCCGGCCTCTAAGGCCGGACAGTTCGGCTACTGCTAAAGAGTGCCACATCATGAGAGTGTCATGGGCGCCACTCAGGGATAGGGCTAGGGAGGGGACACTTTGACTAAGGGCTATAGGGATGGGGCATCAGGAACAAGCGGCACGGGGCACCTAGGAACGTGATGCCGGGTAGAACAACTGACAGACCTCGAGGAAAAGGGTGTCAAGCAGATGTAGATGCGGTGCGAGAGCGTTGGGCAAAGCAAGCGAGGGACTCCCGAGGAATGGGGCATGGGGCAGATGTGGTGTGGTAATTCTGAGGAAAGGGGCATCGAGGAGATGCCGCACAGGAGCCGAGTCAACAATGGCAACAACATTGGGATCTGAGAGGGTCGAAGCATAGTGAGGGAAAGGCTCACAAGCACGACTAAAGAGGATGAAGGGAGGGTAGATGAAAGGGAAATGGGAAAATAATCCATTTTCATAATGTATTGGTGATTAATGACCAACACAACATATTGGGTAACTAGTTGGCTAAGTGTATGAGCGTAGGTTCGCTCAAGTGCAAATTGAAGCATCCAAGTCTAACTGAGCTCAAACAAGGCTAGAAAGTGCAACATTTTGAAAGTGAAAAAATAATGAAGTTTGAACCTTTGAATATGTTGTGTACACCTTTTGGTAGGTTTTGGCACTTTGGTTTGCTTGCTAACTCATCTTTTAGTGAAAGTGCCATTTTGGAGTTGTTTTGAGCTGAAATAGGACTTATACAAACAAGATGATCTAAAGGTATGAATCTATGAATTAGACAAGTTGATCAAACTCTAAATATGTTTGTCTAAATCATAGTAAAGCCTGCAAGATCAGCAAACTTGATCTGGAGAAGTTTTGATCAAATGAGAAAAAACTAGGTTGTTTCCTGGCTCATTGGACCGGTCCAATGGTGTACCAGACCGTTTGTCTAGAGTTCCCTTTATAAGGGCTTCTGTGGCTTAGCACACCAGCCCAGTCCAGTGGTGCACCAGACCACTTTAGAAGAGTGCCTTACAGAAGGGTCTCGGTGGCCTGGCGCACTAGACCAGACTGGTGGTGTGCTAGACCACTTTTCCAGTGAGGACTAAGAAGAAACCGAAAGCCTCTAGCACACCAGCCTCATTTGGTGCTGCACCAGACCTCGACTATTCAACGAATACTTCAGGCTCCAATGGGCATCTCCAATGGCTACTTGACATGTGGCAGTTCGATGGTTGACCGGATTGGTCTGGTGCCAACTGGATTTGGAAAGCACCAATCAGGATCCTAGGGAGGCTGCCATTGTTTCCAGTCCGATGCGCCAACCAAGAGGATATCTGAGTAGAATTCCAACAACCACTAGTTATGGGTTTTGGGCTATAAATAGCCCTTAACCAGCCTCCTCTCCACACCAAGTCACTCAAGAGCTAGTACATCATTCCTATGCGTTAGACAAACAAGCCAAAGTGATCCAAGTGCTTATTCTCATGAGATAGAGTTGTGCTGCTGCGTGCGCTTGTGTTCTTGTTATTTGGTGGTGTTCTTTTGCTCTTATGTGTGTTCTACTTCTCCCTCTTATGGTGTGTTTGGTTGAGGAACGGAGATGAATGGAACGGCTCAATTCTTATTTTTTTTATGTTTGGTTTCCAACGGAGGAGAGCAGAGCGGCTCCTGGAGTCTATATATGACAAATATTTGGGATGCTCTCGCTCCACCAAAACGACCGGACGCGAGCGCTCTCCTCCCTCTCCTCCACTCCACACTCATATGACTCTTCAACCAAACAATGAACGGAGCAGCTCCGCTATATTCTACTCTTCAACCAAACAAAAAATTGAGCGGTTCCGTTCTGCTTCCAAACACAAAATGAAATAGCTCAATTCCTAGAAATTGGAATGGAGCCGCTCCATCCCAGTTGGCTTCTCAACCAAACACACCCTTAATATTCATTGGAGTTCTAACTCCCATTAACTTGTGTACAACTGCAAGAGATTTATTTGTAGAGATCTTTGAGAAGAGATACTATAAGGAAGATCTATGGCCTCAAGTTGACCTTTGGAGCACTTGAGAAGTATTGAATGCAACCCTCGTTCTTTGGAACACCACAACGTGGATGTAGGCAAGCATTTGAGGCTTGGCTGAACCACGGTAAAAATTGTCGTGTCTTGTGTGCTTCATTTTTCTATGATTTAGTCTTCCTCTCTTAAGTTCTTGATCTTCACTTGATTTTTGCCCTTGAACTAATTCTGTAATTAAGTTGGGCATCAAGTGCAAGAACTTCTCTCACTTCTCTCTTGGATCTCGGCTTTGAGCTAACCACTAATTTGGGTCCAAGTTTGTTTTAACTTGTAAATTTTCAGGTGTCACCAATTCACCCCCCTCTAGGTGACTATCAAGAAGATCATCTACTATGAGACAAATTTTTCTACATCATCATCCATGTTGAACAAGGAAGAGCCCTCCCCTAAGCATCGCCAAAAGACAGTTAAACAAAATTATTATGAAATGTCTTTTAATTATTCTCACATTCCTAGAAATTCAAATGCTTAATTACTTTCCATCGATCTTGGTAAACCATCTCACTTTGATGGTGAGATGAAAGGTAAATGGGCAAAGAAACCATTTCCATATTGTTTTGGTGATTAATGTCCAACACAACATATTGGACTAATTAGTTGCTAAGTCTATGAGCATAGGTTCAATCGATTGCAAATTGAAGGAATTGAAGTTCAAATCAGCTCAAACAAAGCGAGGAAGTGCAATTTTTTTGTGAAAGGGTAAACAGTAAGGTTTGAACCTTTGAATAAGTTGCATACACCTATTAGAAGGTTTTTGGCACTTTGGTTTGCTATCTAGCTTAGTTTCTAGCAAAAGTGTCATATTGGACTTGTTTTGAGAAGAAACATGACTTAAGGAGAGAACTTGAGCTCAAGGTATGAAACTATGACTTAGACTTGGTAGACATGCTCTATTCAAGTTTGTTTAAGTCATAGAAAAGCTTCCAAGACTAGCCAATTCATAGTGTAGGCACGGATCTAGGTGCCAATCATTTGGAGTTATTCCACTTGGCGGACTCTCTACGACGACACAGACGGTCTGCGACCTAGGGCTGGACGATCTGCGACCTAGCGGCAGGAGCGGGTTTCCCTGTGCCGAGCCGGACGGTCCACGCCTGGTGTCTAGACGGTCCACGCCTGGTGTCTAGATGGTCGTAGACCGTCTCGGCCTAGGCCGCGGACCATCCGCGCTGCCACAGAGAGCTCGCCAAGCAGAACAACTCCTAGCGATTGGCGCCCAGATTAGTGCCAACACACTTTTTGGTGACTCTGCTAGGAAACTAAGGTTGGATCTATTAGATCAGCCCCATATGACTGGTCCAAGGGATAACTCCAATCTCTCCCCAAGCAATATCATCAAACCGACTACGGACGACCTATCGGTTGAAGAATATCAGAGGGTGAAAGATGCCAGGAAAATCTGAACTCGATGAGTTGTTCTTGGCTGATTTCAAGGTCAACCAAAATCAGAAGCTCATTCGACAGAGGGAATACAACGTGATGAATCTTTGCCCCACTGCACTCGAACCCATTGTAAGTAAATCTGTCGACATCCATGCTCTTCCACCATGTCCTCGCACGAGTGCGTGTCCTAGGTGTCAGCCACCATGGCTAGTCACCTGGTTGCTCCGGTCTATTATTGAAGACCCAACACTCGTCCTTCACCACTCTCGGTCCATCAGCACGAGCCCGCATGACCTTCACCTCAGCCGTCGACCACTGTCCCTATGATCCACACCTGCACACCACAAGCCGACTGACATGGTTGCACAAGCATAATCTCACACTCTGGTCAATCCACTGACTACCCTAGAGTGCTACCCATTGACAATCACTCATCATCAACCTGAACCGCAAGGGACAAGTCAACCTTGTGTTCGCACTGGCGCACTGTACCAATCTGATGGTGTGCCAGACCACTTTTCTAAAGAGGGCTAAATAAGAAATCAGAAGCCTCTAGCACACTGGCCTAGTCCGGTGGTGCATCGGACCTTGAAGGTTCAATAGCTACTTCGGGCTCTAATGGCTACTTGACACGTGGCGGTCCGGTGGTTCATCGAACCAGTTCAATGCTGACTGGACTGGAAATGCACTAATTAGGATCTTGGGGAGGCTACTACTGTTCTCGGTTTGGTGGTGCACCAGACTGGTCTGGTGCACCAGCCGAGAGGAGATCTGAGAAAAATTTCACCAATGACTAGTTGGGGGTTTGGGGCTAAAAATAGCCCCCCTAACCAACCTCCTCCCCACACCAATTCACTCAAGAGCTAGTACATCATCCCTACACATTATAGAAACATGTTGAAGTGATCCAAGTGCTTATTCTCGTGAGATAGAGTTGTACTACTATGTGCGCATGTGTTCTTGTTCTTTAGTGGTGTTCTTTTGCTCTTGTGTGTGTTCTACTTCTCCCTCTTGTTGTTCATTGGAGTTCTAACTCCCATTAAATTGTGTATGACTACAAGAGACTCCAATTTGTGGAGATCCTTGCGAGGAGATACTATAAAGAAGATCTGTGGCCTCAAGTTGATCTTTAGATCACTTGAGAAGAGTTGAGTGTAGCCCTCGTCCTTTAGGATACCACAGCGTGGATGTAGGCAATCATTTGAGGCTTTGTTGAACCACAGTAAAAATCATCGTGTCTTGTTTGCTTTATTTTTGTGTGATTTAGTCTTCCTCTCTAAGTTCTTGATCTTCACTTGAATTTTTGTCCTTGAACTAATTCCGCAATCAAGCTGGACATCAAGTGCAAGAACTTCTCTTAGTTCTTCTACTCTCTTGGATCTTGCCTTTGAGCTAACCATTAATTTGGGTCCAAGTTTGTTCTAAGTTGTGAATTTTCATGTATCACCTATTCACCCCTCTAGGTGACAATTAGCAGAAGTGTCAGGTCGTGCAAAGATCAAATAGCACGCACACTTAGTAATGGCTTAAACAAAAACTATACCAATCTGGCGAGTGAAGTCTTTCAAAAGTGCCAATACAACGAGGTCTTGCTGTAGAGTACCAATGGAAGAGAGTATCACAATCACAAAAAATCTCCAAGGATAGGGAAAGAGGACTAAGACACGTTTGGATGTTTTGCTAGCAGAGTATGAAAAACCATGGTATTTAAATATCATGGTTTTTACATGGTCCTTACATCGATACCATGATTGTTCAATACTCCACTAAAATCATTACACTTTTAAGTACTATTTGGTTTCACAGCATGTTAACTACTAAATTACCAATTCAAATCACATATTAGTTTTGTCGTTTAAGAACAAGTTTGCAACGTAACAGTTTGATAAATGTCATACCAGTTCAATAACACAAATTCTAGCCACAAACTTATACCCAACCAAATATGATAACAAGCTAGAGTAATATCTAATTCAGTCTTCGAAGCACAAAATGGGTGGCTTCTACTAGGGATGGCAATTTAACCCGTATGCCCAAAGTTTCGCAAGTGTGGGTGCAGGTTTCTATTTCAATTCGCGAACGACTCGCACTCGACCCGAAATTTAATTCATTCTTTATTTTACGCAAAAATAATTGAGATACAATAGTAATTATTTTGAATAAATAACTTGGCTACTGATTATGAAATGTTTTGTTGCTTTTCAACATATGAAGGCTTAAAATAAGTAGTTATAACTCAATTATTATTGGTACTTAATTGCTTATAGGTGAATTATTATTTAACAATATACACGGAGTAAAAAACCATGGGTGACATGAAACCCACTTGAAACCAGACAGGTTCAGGTGCGGGTGTGGAAATGCACTTGTGGGTACAATCACTAGCGTGTTTAGGTAGACTTTCCGAGATGTGGTCATGGGCAGGTTTTTCTCCACCTGATTCGAAACCGAACCATTGCCATCCCTAGATATAAGCAAGTATACATAGGAATACCAACATATTTTTCCGGTAAGATACGAGATCCATAAAAACGGTGAGGAAAAAGGCTTCCCCTATTTTCGTTCCCATAATCGTCATATTTTTCTGCATTTGATTCTATTAGGTTTTGTTCGGTTATTCATATTTAACATAGATTGGATAGGGTTGGAAAAAATTATGAAAAACTTTGACTTGCTATGGATTCAAATCCACTCAATCCCGTCCAATTTATATGGATTAAGAGCAAAACGAACAAATCCTTACTTGTTTTCTCGCGGATATGATATAATACATACGGTGGGTTTATCTAGTATATTGTGTCGATCCGTACGATATTTTTCTGTAATGTTTTCATACCTACATAAGTCATGATCCATCAAAGGCAGTCTCTTCCTCCTGCCGTATCAAAAAGGTATAAGGACCTGCACTAAGGGGTGTTTGAATGCACTAGAACTAATAGTTAGTGGCTAAAATTAGTTGAAGCATTCAAACACCCTAGCTAATAGTTCAGCTATTAGCTATTTTTGGTAAATTAGTTAATAGTTAGGTAGCTATTTGTTAGCTAGTTAATTCCACTAACAACTTTTAGTCAACTAACTAACTAGTTCTAGTGCGCATTCAAACACCCCTAAGTAACTAGAAATTAAAAGAATAATCAATTTTTAAAATGAGTTATGCATCTTTTTAGAGTATGCTAGTTGTAAAAAAAATGTACTATAAATAATATATTTTATTAATAAAAGAGGAGATGATTTGACAAATATTATTTACACCCCATTAGAGAACGTTTATGGCACATTCGGTCTTCTTCTCTTGTTTGTTTTGTATTGGCTGCTGAGAACAATATTTCTTTTTCAAACTAAGTAATCTTTTTTTTTTTGTAAAAGAAGACACAAGATAGGATACTTTTTGAATAGTTGACACGGTTAGTACTGCAGCTTCGGCGAGGCAAAGCTTCGTTTTTTTTTAACTTGAGCAGAAGTTTTAATTGTTCAATGAGTTAGGGCAGTGGTACTGTTTCCTAGCTGAGCAGCCTTCTCCCTAAACTGCTTCCACTCGTTGAAGACTTCCGTGAGCTTCTCCAGCTTGGACTGGAGCCCCACGAGACAGTTAGCATGCACCGTGCAGACCTTGTAGAAATCCTTGCTGAGGTCGCAGAAGCCGGAGAGGTAGGCCGTGTCGACGAACTGCACCCGCACGCCGTGCCGCGCCGGCAGGGTGTCTTTGATCTGCTGGAACACGTGTTGCTCGTGCGTGTCCGGGTAGGACAGGCGCGCGGCGTACCAGCTGTCGTAGAACGCCACCATCCTGGCGCTGGCCTTGACGTACATGAACCCGGAGTTGGCCTGCTTGTCGAGGTCGTAGGGGTTGTCGCCGTAGTACCGGTCGCAGGACATGCTGAGGTCGGCGCCGACGGGGACGCGCAGCAGCGGGTTCCGCAGCCAGATGATGTCCATGTCGGTGAAGACGAAGCTGTAGCCGAGGCGGAGGACGCGGGCCTGCGCCCGGAACTTGCGCCACACGATCTCCAGGTAGCCCTTGGCCATGTACGACTGCTGCGCCTCGTAGTCGACGCCGCCGGCGGCGTCCAGGTGGTAGCACAGCGGGTGCGCGAGCCGGCAGTGCTCGTACGCCGTGGCGCCGTCGGCGACGATGACCAGGTGCTTGAGCAGCGGCTCCGTCCCCACGCCCAGCCGGAAGCTCTCGAGGAACAGGTCCTGGAGCGAGCCCGGAGCCGTCCATGCCTGGCTCGCGAAGGTCAGTATCACGCTCTTGTCTTCCGTGGACGCTCTCCTCAGCAGCTCCTCGAGCTGCTTGTCGTCGCCTGGAGCACGGCCCTGTTGATTGATCACACATTATGAGTCCAGAGCCGGTGACCAATACATGAATAGTTTTTGGAGATACTCGTGCGCATATATAGTAGTAGTACCTTGTCAATGCTGGGATCGGCTTGCGTTCCGTTAGTAGTATTATTACCCAAGATGAGCACTTGCTGATCTGCCGGCAAGACGCCGCAGGGGCGCCGTAGCAGGGTGACGCAGGCGGCGGTGACAGCAACTCCGAGGAAGAAACAGAAGCAATTCCTCATGTTCCTGGTGTTCATCTTTATGTATCGATCTCGAAGAGAAGACCGAGCTCGTAACGGCTACACGCTGCGTCGTGATCGAGTGAAGTAGTGGTAGCGGCATGAATGCAAGCTCTCTATCTTATATGGCCGTTCCTCATCTTTATGTATCGAAAAATGGCGAATTCATTGTGCCTTGAAAAATAAGCTCCGTATGATGACTTTCGTTAGTGAGCAAGAACAAACCCCGTCGTCGTGGCAGGCGAGCTTGGTGCTCACATGAAGCAACTAATTAACGCACCAATAGGATGGCGGTTTGCATTGCGTGTCCTTGGTCCTTCTCACCCGTGCACCTGTTTGACTAAACCTAGCAAATCCAATGCCCGCTACGCCGCTATACGGCACCGGACCACCGGTACCTGCTCGTGTTCGCACATGCCCTGCCTAACACTTGTTAGGCGGTTAAGTAGAGGAAACACAATATATGTAGCGGCTTAAGATTTAACAAGACACATGACAATTGTTAGAAATATAGGCATTTTCTATATCATTTTAATTCCATAAATTAACATTATGATGATGACATATAAAATATGTTTAATTATAGAAATCACTATCTCAAATATATCCATAACAATATGGATCAAGAGAACATAAAGCATATGAATCATATAAATATAATAAGCATATAAACATGGAACATGTATTATTATGGAACAACTGAAAATAAACAGATAGCAACATAAACAGCATAACTGTAAAATTAAGACAAACAGATTTATCATATTACTAGTATAATCAGGCATCAGACATGTCATGATATAATACGACAAAACAGATTGGATAAATTTATGGCTATAAATAAAACAGCAGGTATGAACATATATAATTTGCAGAATGTAAAATAGTGAGGAGATGAATTGATCATACCCTCCCATGCGCTCCGAGGATCTAGATCCTTGTCCAACTTCACTTGTCATGTCTCCAGGAAGAAGACGATTTGGGCAGTCGCGTAGACGCTCCCCAAAAACCTAATTGCCGATCCCTCGTGCAAGGTCTCGAACGACAAGGGCTCCGGAGGCACCTGCCCTCTCGCTTCTCTGTGCGCGCAGAGTCACGAGATGGAAATACCCTCACTCGGCGGCTGGACTGTGGTTCTAAAAGTGGTTTTTCACACGTACCGAGTGACAGGGGTGCTCCTCTATTTAACCTCTCGCAGAGGGAAGTTGAAGGAGAAAGGTCGCCGAGTCACGCCAAGAGTCGGCCAGCTCTCGCCGAGTCATGCCATGAGTCGGCCAGCACTCGCCGAGTCACGCCATAAGTCGGCCAGCTGAAGGAGAAGGGTCACTCGGCTGGCTGACGAAGAGACAGAATCACTCGGCTGACGAAGAGACAGGGTCACTCGGCTGAAGTACGCGGTTAGTGAGTGCTAAAAATTAACACAACCACACCACGCCCGCTCGCCTGCCTGCCTGCCTGCCTGCCTGCCTCGCCTCGCCACGCCACGCCACGCCACGCCCGGCCCGGCCCGGCCGGCGGCGGCGGCGCGCGCGCGCGTGTGGCATGCCCTTGTCCATTTCTTGACTTCTCAAGTTAAGTGGAATAAATCTCACCATATAAGTCAAGGCAAAAGACCCTTGGACTTCCAATGTGGTACTATTGGTATTCTCCACCATTACACACCATAGAGTTTATTCAATAAATGGGCCAAGCCCATAAAAGATCCAACAATCCCCACCAAACTCTAGGGTTTGTAATGATGAAGTATCAGAATCACAATCCTTTGATATACCAGTGTTTTGATGGAGACTGTTAAGTTGAACATCCATCTAGAATAAGAGTTTCACTCATTCACAACTGAACAATGGACTATGCCTTGAATTGACAGTTTTGTGCGAAATAAGATTCACTCAAATCCTTTGCTGATACTTGGCTGCAAAAGGGTATTCCCGCTGTTTAGAAGCATATAAGTCACACTTCAGTGCCTTTCATGAGTATTTAGGGATTACCCAAGTCCCATAGACTGTGACTGGCAGTCTGACTCATATAGGTGTATTCCTCAAAAGATGTTCTGTAGGACAACATCTCACCTTTATAAGACTCTTGGAATACATTAAGGTAAATACCATCCTGCCTTACAGATAGGAAAGATGTGCATCAGAAATGAGTTAAGAAAGGGATCTTTCCTCACAACCTACTCCTAGCTTGTTTCTCCACTCTACTTCACGGGATCTCCGATCACATAGAGCAGGTTACCACTAGAGTAGATCTCACATGGGTCTCATACCCATTTCCCTCGATGCACTATCTATCACATTGCGTGATAGACCCTTAGTGAATTGATCTGCCAGATTATTCGAGGTGTGGACATAATCCACAGTTATAACTCCGGAGTTTTTCAACTTTCTGACAGATTTCAATCTCCTCTTAACATGCCTTGTAGACTTCATGTTATTCCTAGAACTGTTAACCTTTGTAATCACAGTTTGATTGTCATAGTTCATGGAAATAGCCGGTATCGGTTTTTCAACTACCGGTAAGTCCAATAGGAAATCACAGAGCCACTCGGCCTCAGCCCCAGCAGTGTCTAATGCTGCGAGTTCTGCTTCCATTGTAGACTTCGTTAAGATAGTCTGCTTGCAAGACTTCCAGGAAACAGCGCCACCTCCAAACAGAAACACATATCCGCTTGTGGCATAAAGCTCATCAGCATCAGAAATCCAGTTGGCATCACAATAGCCTTCCAGCACTTTTGGGTTTCCGGTATAATGAATACCGTATGTCATAGTACCTTTCAAATACCGCAACACTCTCTCAAGAGCACGCCAGTGATCATCTCCTGGTTTCGACACAAACCGACTTAGCTTACTCACAGCATAAGAGATGTCTGGCCTTGTTGCACTTGCAAGGTACATGAGCGAGCCAATGATCTGGGAGTATGTCAATTGATCCCTTGCTATTCTCCGATTCTTTCTTAATAGCACACTGGGGTCATAAGGTGTTGGAGCAGGATCACAGTCACTAAAACCAAAGCGACTCAATACCTTTTCCACATAATGGGATTGTAACAAAGTTACCCCACCATCAGCTTCTCTAACAAGCTTGATGTTTAGAATGACATCAGCTTCTCCCAAATCTTTCATCTCGAAATTGCTCGATAGAAGATTTTTAACTTCCTCAATCACATTGAGATTTGATCCAAAGATCAAAATGTCATCAACATAAAGACACAGCATAACAGACTCACCCCCACCATACCGATAGTATACACACGTGTCAGATTCATTTACAACAAAGCCAGCTGCTGTAAGAGTATTATCAAACTTTTCATGCCATTGCTTAGGTGCTTGTTTTAGGCCATACAATGATTTTATCAACCTGCACACCTTGTTCTCTTGACCATCCGCAATAAACCCTTCTGGCTGATCCATATAGATCTCCTCATCCAACTCTCCATTTAGGAAAGCTGTCTTAACATCCATCTGATGAATGATAAGACCATAAGAGGCTGCCACGGCTATTAATGTGCGAATTGTAGTCAATCGAGCCACTGGTGAGTAGGTATCAAAGAAATCTTCACCCTCCTTTTGGGTATATCCTTTGGCCACAAGCCTTGCCTTGTACCTCTCGATTGTACCATCAGGCCTAAGCTTTTTCTTGAAGATCCATTTGCAACCTATAGGTTGACAACCATAAGGACGGTCAACGACCTCCCAAGTTCCATTAGACATAATAGATTCCATCTCACTCCTTACTGCTTCCTTCCATAAGTCAGCATCAGGAGAGGAATATGCCTCACTAATGGTAGTTGGTGTGTCTACCACAAGGTACACTATAAAGTCATTACCAAAGGATTTTGCAACCCTCTGTCTCTTGCTCTTTCGAGTGACTATAGTGTCATCCTCCTCAGGGATGTGCACGCGAGAATCCTCAGCATGATCTATAGGAATCGACAGTTCGTGCTCATGGGGAATTATAGTCTCATGACTTGTATCACTAGGTGTATTCTTCATGGGAAACTCATTCTCAAAAAATGTTGCGTCTCTTGATTCCATGATAGTATCAACATACATATCAGGCACATCAGATTTTATAATTAAGAACCTATACCCAGTGCTGTGAAAAGAGTACCCAAGGAATATACAGTCAACAGTTTTAGGCCCAAGTTTACGCTTTTTGTTGATTGGCACATTCACTTTAGCCAAGCAACCCCAAGTGCGCAAATACGAGAGATTTACTCTTCTCTTTTCCCATTCCTCAAATGGAGTGATCTCTTTGTTCTTTGTTGGAACTCTATTCAGGACATGACATGCTGTCAAAATCGCCTCACCCCACCATGCCTTGGATAATCCCGCTGTACTCAACATGGCATTCACCAAATCTGTTAGAGTGCGGTTTTTCCTTTCAGCAATCCCATTGGATTGTGGTGAGAATGGCGGTGTCCTCTCATGAATAATACCATGTTCCACGCAGAACTCATCGAACACATTAGAGAAATATTCTCCACCTCGGTCGGACCTTAAACGTTTTATTTTCCTCTCAAGTTGGTTCTCTACTTCAGCTTTGTAGGCCTTAAAATAATTGAACGCTTCATCTTTTGTTTTTAAGAGATACACATAGCAGAATCTAGTGGAGTCATCTATAAAAGTGAGAAAGTATCTTTTACCACCTTTGGTCAAAATTCCATTCATCTCGCACAGATCAGAATGAACAAGTTCTAGAGGTGCCAAACTCCTCGCCTCAGTAACCTTGTGAGGCTTGCGAGGTTGTTTTGATTCAACACACACATGGCACTTAGACTTTTTGACCAAGTTAAATTTAGGAATTAAATTTATATTTGCTAACCGCATAAGACAGCCAAAGCTTGCATGACAAAAACGTGAATGCCATAAATCCGACTCATCAGAAAAATGAACAGAATTCACGAGTTTATTACACACATCATGCAGTGATAAGCGGAACAACCCTCCGCAATCATATCCTTTACCAACAAAAGTACCATGTTTCGACACAACACATTTATTAGACTCAAGAACAACTTTGTATCCATCTCGACATAGCATAGATGCGCTAACGAGATTCTTCTTGATAGAGGGCACATGCTGCACGCTCTTCAATGGCACCGTCTTTCCCGAAGTAAACTTCAGAATGACCGTACCAACACCAAGAACATGAGCACGCGACCCATTTCCCATTAACAAGGCGCCAGACCTCCCGACCTGGTAGGAGGAGAACATAGAGGCATCAGCACACACATGAATATTTGCACCACTGTCCATCCACCACTCAGGTGAATTACAAACTGAGAGAACAAATGGTAAAGAATTACCATACCCAGATGTTCCATCTCCAGTTTCAGTGGTTACAACATTAGCTGATTTCTTGTCCTGAGTGAACTTGCGATCAGGGCACTCTCTAGCCCAATGTTGATCACTGCCACAGACAAAGCAACCTCCCTTTCCCTTGTTATTGTTGTTCTTCTTTTTAAACTGTGCTGTATGAACAGGTTTATTTGCGTTCTCTGGTTTGTTTTGGTTTTTCTTCTTGTTAAACTTGCGGAAGTTTCTCTTCTGCACCACATTAGCAGTAGAGGTCTCCACACCTTTTCCATTGTCCTTTGATCTAGCTCTTTCCTCAACATCAAGAGTACCAATGAGCTCCTCCACATTGAACTCTTGTCTCTTATGTTTGAGAGAGGTAGCAAAGTCCTTCCAAGAAGGTGGCAACTTGGCGATTATGCCACCAGCCACAAACTTGTCAGGCAAAGGACAAGGAAAAAGTTCGAGTTCCTTAGCTAGTGCCTGAAACTCATGAGCCTGTTCCACTACAGATCGGTTCTCAACCATCTTGTAGTCATACAGCTGCTCCATGAGATACAGCTCGCTACCAGCGTCAGTAACTCCAAACTTTCCAACAAGAGCATCCCACAGCTCTTTCCCCGTGGGAAGGATGATATAGCTTTTCTGGAATTTTGTGTCAAGTGCGCTAATCACTGCACCTCGAAAGAGGTTGTCTTCAGCCTTAAACTTAGCCTCATCCTCAGGAGGTAAGTTGGCAGGCTTGCCCTCAGCGGCATGAAAACAAGACATTGCAGTTAGCCACAATTCCATCTTAGCTTTCCATATCAAGAAGTTTTTACCATCAAAAGGATCAGGCTTTAGCACAGCAGCAAAACCTCTGACAGAAAAATGCCTAACTTTAGGTTTTTGGATTGTTAGAAATATAGGCATTTTCCATATCATTTTAATTCCATAAATTAACATTATGATGATGACATATAAAATATGTTTAATTATAGAAATCACTATCTCAAATATATCCATAACAATATGGATCAAGAGAACATAAAGCATATGAATCATATAAATATAATAAGCATATAAACATGGAACATGTATTATTATGGAACAACTGAAAATAAACAGATAGCAACATAAACAGCATAACTGTAAAATTAAGACAAACAGATTTATCATATTACTAGTATAATCAGGCATCAGACATGTCATGATATAATACGACAAAACAGATTGGATAAATTTATGGCTATAAATAAAACAGCAGGTATGAACATATATAATTTGCAGAATGTAAAATAGTGAGGAGATGAATTGATCATACCCTCCCATGCGCTCCGAGGATCTAGATCCTTGTCCAACTTCACTTGTCATGTCTCCAGGAAGAAGACGATTTGGGCAGTCGCGTAGACGCTCCCCAAAAACCTAATTGCCGATCCCTCGTGCAAGGTCTCGAACGACAAGGGCTCCGGAGGCACCTGCCCTCTCGCTTCTCTGTGCGCGCAGAGTCACGAGATGGAAATACCCTCACTCGGCGGCTGGACTGTGGTTCTGAAAGTGGTTTTTCACACGTACCGAGTGACAGGGGTGCTCCTCTATTTAACCTCTCGCAGAGGGAAGTTGAAGGAGAAAGGTCGCCGAGTCACGCCAAGAGTCGGCCAGCTCTCGCCGAGTCATGCCATGAGTCGGCCAGCACTCGCCGAGTCACGCCATAAGTCGGCCAGCTGAAGGAGAAGGGTCACTCGGCTGGCTGACGAAGAGACAGAGTCACTCGGCTGACGAAGAGACAGGGTCACTCGGCTGAAGTACGCGGTTAGTGAGTGCTAAAAATTAACACAACCACACCACGCCCGCTCGCCTGCCTGCCTGCCTGCCTGCCTGCCTCGCCTCGCCTCGCCTCGCCACGCCACGCCACGCCCGGCCCGGCCCGGCCGGCGGCGGCGGCGCGCGCGCGCGCGTGTGGCACGCCCTTGTCCATTTCTTGACTTCTCAAGTTAAGTGGAATAAATCTCACCATATAAGTCAAGGCAAAAGACCCTTGGACTTCCAATGTGGTACTATTGGTATTCTCCACCATTACACACCATAGAGTTTATTCAATAAATGGGCCAAGCCCATAAAAGATCCAACAACAAATGGTGCCATGAACTCCATGCATGTTGGAAAACTTAGAACATCTTATTTTAATTAATCTAAAAGTAAAGCATGGCCAAGATGACGAATGTGTATAGAAAAGGAATAGATCTAAATATGCGTATCATGTCAATTAAACAGAACAATATGTAAGACATGATGAGAGAGGTCTCGTTCTTGACGACGACGATGTGAAACGGACGCCTACACGGCAAGCAGACAGATGAGCCGTGTCAATGGGATTGAAAACGACGAGGAAACGATCGAGTAGTCGTGCACAACGCTTCCCAAAACCCTCTGGTGCAGCATCGTAGAGGATGAAGGTTTCAGAGACCTGCTCTACCGATCACCGGTTCACGCCGACGATAGGGATGAAGTAGTGTACGAGGTGTTGCAATAGGCAGGAAGAGACGATACTAGATGTGTTCGCTGCTATTGTGTCTTTGATGGCAGCACCCATAGTTAGATACTTAGGCTATCTCAAGCAAACTACTTATCACACTCCTTATCTCACTTCCTATTTCAAATTTTTTGGTGCCGATCTGAACGCCAATCACTGAGAGATGAATCGCCTGGTGGTGCTCTCTGCCGAGACGCGGACGGTCTACGACCTGGGCGAAGGAGCGGCTCCTTCTCTGCGTACGTCCAGACGGTCCGCAACTGAGGCTTGAATGGTTTGCGATGGTGCAGAGGGTCATCTTCTTCGCAGCAAACCTAGATCTCGCCTCACAGGAGGGACCTCGTTGGGGAGAAGAGATCCTATGGTGTGCCTTGGGGTCGGCATGTCACCCAAGACGTCTCCAGTCGACGTAGAGTCGAAGAGAGGTGAAGGTTCGAGGTGCATTAAGGTAAAAATGATAAGAAGAATTGATTGGATCGATTATGAGGGGTTTAATTGGTCGTACCCCTTCATCTATATAAGGGGAGGTCTGGATCCATTACAAGTCGGTTCCCGAGCTAATCCCACGAAGATTGCTAACAAATCCCACAAGAAATGGGGAACCGTAACTGATTCTGCGCACGTGTGGATCATCTACGCCGCCACCGCGGACAGTATGAACCATGGACCGTCCGGGCCTAGGGGCAGACATTCCGCAAGCCGTTTTTAGTGCACAACATATGCCCCATGCCTTTTAGTAGAGGTTTGTCGGGGACCATAATTAGGGGTACCCTCAAGACGCCTAATTCTCAGCTGGTAACCCCCATCAGCATAAAGCTGCAGAGGCCTGATGGGTGCGATTAAGTCAGGGATCAGTCCATACGAGCGACTTGATCACGCCTCGCCCGAGCATAGCCTCGGGCAAGAGCAGCCGACCCTGAGGTGTTTCTGTCTCGCCCGAGGCCCCCTTTTTACGGCAGACGCATCTCCGGCTCGCCCGAGGCCTTGCCTTCGTTAAGAAGCAACCCTGACTAAATCGCCGCGCCGACCGACCGAGTCACAGGGGCATTTAACGCAAAGAGTGAGACTGACGGGCGGCCAGGCCTCGCCAAAGGCGCCATGGGAAGCTCCGCCCGACCCAGGGCTCGGACTCGGGCTAAGGCCCCGGAAGACGGCGAACTCCGCTCCGCCCGACCCAGGGCTCGGACTCGGGCTAGGCCCCGGAAGACGGCGAACTCCGCTCCGCCCGACCCAGGGCTCGGACTCGGGCTAAGGCCCCGGAAGATGGCGAACTCCGCTCCGCCCGACCCAGGGCTCGGACTCGGGCTAGGCCCCGGAAGACGGCGAACTCCGCTCCGCCCGACCCAGGGCTCGGACTCGGGCTAAGGCCCCGGAAGACGGCGAACTCCGCTCCGCCCGACCCAGGGCTCGGACTCGGGCTAAGGCCCCGGAAGACGGCGAACTCCGCTCCGCCCGACCCCGGGCTCGGACTCGGGCTAAGGCCCCGGAAGACGACGAACTCCGCTTCGCCCGACCCAGGGCTCGGACTCCGCCCTAGCCTCTGCCGAATGACCTCCGCCTCGCCCGACCCAGGAGCTCGGGCTCGGCCTCGGCCATGGAAGACAGACTCGACCTCGGCCTCGGAGGAGCCTCCACGTCGCCCGACCTAGGGCACAGGTCCGCCACGTCAACAGGAAGCGCCATCATCACCCTACCCCGAACTGACGTGGGCCGCAGAGAACAAGACCGACGTCCCATCTGGCTAGCTCCGCCAGATAGGCAATGATGGCGCCCCGCTAGACCATGACGACGGCGGCTCTCAGCTCCCTTACGGAAGCAGGGGGACGTCAGCAAGGACCCAACAGCTCCGACAGCTGTCCCTCCGCCAGGCTCCGTTGCTCCACCGACAACCACGACACCACACTAGCTGGGTGCCAAGATCTCTCCGGCTGCCACCTTGGCATGTACTTAGGGCGCTAGCTCTCCCCCGCTAGACACGTAGCACTCGGCTACACCCCCCATTGTATACCTGGATCCTCTCCTTGCGCCTATAAAAGGAAGGACCAGGGCCTTCTTAGAGAAGGTTGGCCTCGCGGGAACGAGGGCAGGGGCAGGCGCTCTCTTGGGGCCGCTCGCTCCCCTCACCCGCGCGGACGCTTGTAACCCCCTACTGCAAGCGCACCCGACCTGGGCGCGGGACGAACACGAAGGCCGCGGGATCTCCGCCTCCCTCACGACCCGGCTCCGGCCACCTCGCTCTTCCCCCCTTCGCGCTCGCCCACGCGCTCGACCCATCTGGGCTGGGGCACGCGGCACACTCACTCGTCGGCTCGGGGACCCCCCGGTCTCGAAACGCCGACAGTTGGCGCGCCAGGTAGGGGCCTGCTGCGTGTTGACGAGCAGTTTCCCGTCAAGCTCCAGATGGGCAGTCTCCAACGACCTCTTCAACCCGGGACGGTGCTCCGTTTCGGGAGCCTCGAGTTCATGTCTTTCGACGGCAGCTACGACATGATACTCCTTCCACCGCCGCGCGACGGCGACAATGGTGGCCGATGGCCCGCTCGCCGGCGGCGGAATCGACGACGTCTTTCCCGCGTGGGGGAAGGACAACTTTCGAGCTCGCCCCATCCTCTCCCTCGCCATCGGAGGAGGAGACGGGGCAACCAGGGCCGAGCGGGAGGCTGCACTCCGTCGGCTATCGAGCAAGTGGACGACGCTAGCACGCTCACGGAGGGCCTGCAGGACGTCGCCCTCGTACCCAGGACGACGGCGCGATCAGCCCCCGAGGTGACTTCGTCGCTCCTCGTCGACCAAAAGGTACCAACTGATTCCCATCTTTCGTCATTTCGACTCGACCTCAACCCGCCTAGCGACCTCGCTCTGGCGGCCGCTCACGTTGAGGCGAGTGCAACCTCTTTGGGGTTTCGTGTGCGGTCGCCTTGGGACCGATTGACGGGCGTCTCGACCTACGGGCCCTCTGGGTCCGAGGAAGATGGCGACCCCAGCACCTGCTGGGATTTCTCTGGATCTGGCAACCCCAGTGCCATGCGGGACTTCATGACCACATGCAACTACTGCCTCTCCGACTGTTCCGACGGCAGCCGCAGCCTTGACGACAAGGACTGCGGCCCGAGCCGCGAATGTTTCCACGTCGAGCTAGGGGATCCCTCCGGAGGCAGCTGTCTCGGCATGCCGGAGGATGGTGATCTCCCTAGGCCGGTGCCTCGCGCCGACATCCCGCGGGAGCTAGCTGTGGTCCCCGTTCCGGCGGGGGGTCACGACCCACAGCTCGAGCAAGTCCGCGGGGCGCAGGCCGGGCTCGATGAGGGAGCAGGAGCGCTCGAGGCGATCCGCCGGGACGTCGGGCAGGTATGGGCGGGCCAGCCCCCGGCCGGAGAAATACGTCACCTACCCCAGGGTCTCCAGCACCGCATCGCCAACGATGCCAGGGACAGGCCGCCACCCGCATCCGGCGGAACCGGCCAGGACCTGGCAGCCGCAGCGATGCTCCTCCGCGCGATACCGGAGTCATCAACCACCGAGGGTCGGCGAATCCAGGGAGAGCTCAAGCATCTCCTGGAAGGCGCTGCGGCCCGGCGGGCCGAGAGCTCTGCCTCCCGAAGGCAGGGGTACCCCTCGGAACCTCGTGCCGCGACTTCCCGACTCATGCGGGAAGACTCGGTCTACACCGGGCGCACGCGCAACACCGCGCCTGCGGCCCCGGGCCACCTCGGCGACGAGCACCCTCCTCGCGATCGTCGGGCCCGCCTCGATGAAAGGGTGCGCCGAGGCTATCACCCCAGGCGTGGGGGACGCTACGACAGCGGAGAGGATCGGAGTCCCTCGCCCGAACCACCCGGTCTGCAGGTCTTCAGCCGAGCCATTCGGCGGGCGCCGTTCCCAACCCGATTCCGACCCCCGACTACTATCACAAAGTACTCGGGGGAAACAAGACCGGAATTGTGGCTTGCGGACTACCGCCTGGCCTGTCAACTGGGTGGAACGGACGACGACAACCTCATCATCCGCAACCTCCCCCTGTTCCTCTCCGACACTGCTCGCGCTTGGTTGGAGCACCTGCCTCCGGGGCAGATTTCCAACTGGGAGGATTTGGTCCAAGCTTTCGCCGGCAACTTCCAGGGCACGTACGTGCGCCCCGGGAACTCCTGGGACCTCCGGAGCTGCCGGCAACAGCCGGGAGAGTCTCTTCGGGACTACATCCGGCGGTTCTCGAAGCAGCGCACCGAGCTGCCTAACATCACCGACTCCGATGTCATCGGCGCGTTCCTTGCCGGCACCACTGGCCGTGACCTGGTGAGCAAGTTGGGTCGCAAGACCCCCACCAGGGCGAGCGAGCTGATGGACATCGCCACCAAGTTCGCCTCCGGTCAGGAGGCGGTCGAGGCCATCTTCCGAAAAGACAAGCAGCCCCAAGGCCGCCCGTCGGAAGATGCTCCCGAGGCGTCTACTCCGCGCGGCGCCAAGAAGAAAGGCAGGCGGAAGTCGCAAGCGAAACGCGATGCCGCCGACGCAGACCTTGTCGCCGCCGCCGAGTACAAGAACCCTCGGAAGCCCCCCGGAGGTGCCAACCTCTTCGACAAGATGCTCAAGGAGACATGCCCTTACCATCAGGGGCCCGTCAAGCATACCCTCGAGGAATGCGTCATGCTTCGGCGCCACTTCCACAAGGCCGGGCCACCCGCAGAGGGTGGCAGGGCCCGCGACGACGACAAAAAGGAAGATCACCAAGCAGGAGGGTTCCCCGAGGTCCGCGACTGCTTCATGATCTGCGGAGGGCATGCGGCGAATGCCTCGGCTCGGCATCGCAAGCGAGAGCGACGGGAGGTCTGCTCGGTGAAGGTGGCGGCACCAGTCTACCTAGACTGGTCCGACAAGCCCATCACCTTCGACCAAGATGACCATCCCGACCACGTGCCGAGCCCGGGGAAGTACCCGCTCGTCGTCGATCCCATCATCGGCGACGTCAGACTCACCAAGGTCCTGATGGATGGGGGCAGCTGCCTCAATATCATCTACGCCGAGACCCTCAAGCTCCTGCGCGTCGATCTGTCCTCCGTCCGAGCAGGTGCTGCGCCTTTCCACGGGATCATTCCTGGGAAGCGCGTCCAGCCCCTCGGACGGCTCGACCTTCCTGTCTGCTTCGGAACACCCTCCAACTTCCGAAGGGAGACTTTGACGTTCGAGGTGGTCGGGTTCCGAGGAACCTACCACGCGGTGTTGGGAAGGCCATGCTACGTGAAGTTCATGGCCATCCCCAACTACACCTACCTGAAGCTCAAGATGCCGGGCCCCAACGGTGTCATCACCGTCGGCCCCACGTACAAACACGCGTTCGAATGCGATGTGGAATGCGTGGAGTACGCCGAGGCCCTCGCAGAGTCCGAGGCCCTCATCGCCGACCTGGAAAACCTCTTCCGAGAGGTGCCGGACGTGAAGCGACACGCCGGCAACTTTGAGCCAGCAGAGACGGTTAAGGCCGTCCCTCTCGACCCCAGCGGCGACACCTCCAAGCAGATCCGGATCGGTTCCGGGCTCGACCCCAAATAGGAAGCAGTGCTCGTCGACTTTCTCCGCGCAAACGCCGACGTCTTTGCGTGGAGTCCCTCGGACATGCCCGGCATACCGAGGGATGTCACCGAGCACTCGCTGGATATTCGAGCCGGAGCCCGACCGATCAGACAGCCTCTGCGCCGATTCGACGAGGAAAGGCGCAGGGTGATAGGCGAGGAGATCCACAAGCTGATGGCAGCAGGGTTCATCAAAGAGGTATTCCATCCCGAATGGCTTGCCAACCCTGTGCTTGTGAGGAAGAAAGGGGGGAAATGGCGGATGTGTGTAGACTACACTGGTCTCAACAAAGCATGTCCAAAGGTTCCCTACCCTCTACCTCGCATCGACCAAATCGTGGATTCCACTGCTGGGTGCGAAACCCTGTCTTTCCTCGATGCCTACTCAGGGTATCATCAAATCAAGATGAAAGAGTCCGACCAGCTCGCGACTTCTTTCATCACGCCCTTCGGCATGTACTGTTATGTCACCATGCCGTTCGGGTTGAGGAACGCGGGTGAAACGTACCAGCGGTGCATGAACCATGTGTTCGGCGAACACATCGGTCGCACGGTCGAGGCCTACGTCGATGACATCGTAGTCAAGACAAGGAAAGCCTCCGACCTTCTCTCCGACCTTGAAGTGACATTCCGGTGTCTCAAGGCGAAGGGCGTCAAGCTCAATCCCGAGAAGTGCGTCTTCGGGGTGCCCCGAGGCATGCTCCTGGGATTCATCGTCTCCGAGCGGGGCATCAAAGCCAACCCGGAGAAGATCGCAGCCATCACCAGCATGGGGCCCATCAAGGACTTAAAAGGCGTACAGAGGGTCATGGGATGTCTCGCGGCCTTGAGCCGTTTCATCTCACGCCTCGGCGAAAGAGGCCTGCCCCTGTACCGTCTCTTAAGGAAGGCCGAGTGCTTCACTTGGACTCCCGAGGCCGAGGAAGCTCTCGGGAACCTGAAGGCGCTCCTCACCCAGGCGCCCGTCTTGGTACCCCCAGCTGATGGAGAAGCCCTCTTAGTCTACGTCGCCGCTACCACTCAGGTGGTTAGCGCCGCGATCGTGGTCGAAAGGCAAGAAGAGGGGCATGCATTGCCCGTTCAGAGGCCAGTCTACTTCGTCAGCGAGGTGCTGTCCGAAACCAAGATCCGCTACCCACAAGTCCAGAAGCTGCTGTATGCAGTGATCCTGACGAGGCGAAAGTTGCGACATTACTTCGAGTCTCATCCGGTAACTGTGGTGTCATCCTTCCCCCTGGGGGAGATCATCCAGTGCCGAGAGGCCTCGGGACGGATCGCAAAGTGGGCGGTGGAAATCATGGGAGAGACAATCTCGTTCGCCCCTCGGAAGGCCATCAAGTCCCAGGTACTGGCGGACTTCGTAGCCGAATGGGTCGACACCCAGTTGCCAACGGCTCCGATCCAACCGGAGCTCTGGACCATGTTTTTCGACGGGTCGCTGATGAAGACGGGAGCCGGCGCGGGCCTGCTCTTCGTCTCGCCCCTCGGGAAACACCTGCGCTACGTGCTACGCCTCCATTTCCCGGTGTCCAACAATGTGGCTGAGTACGAAGCTCTGATCAACGGATTGCGAATCGCCATCGAGCTAGGGGTCCGACGCCTCGACGCTCGCGGCGACTCGCAGCTCGTCATCGACCAAGTCATGAAGAACTCCCACTGTCGCGACCCGAAGATGGAGGCCTACTGTGATGAGGTTTGATGCCTGGAAGACAAGTTCTACGGGCTCGAGCTTAACCACATCGCTCGGCGCTACAACGAGACTGCGGACGAGCTGGCAAAGATAGCCTCGGGGCGAACGACGGTTCCCCCGGACGTCTTCTCCCGAGATCTGCACCAACCCTCCGTCAAGGTCAGCGACACGCCCGAGCCCGAGGCGCACTCGGCCTCGTCCGAGGCACCCTCGGCCCAGCCCGAGCCATGCTCGGCTCAGCCCGAGGAACCCTCGGCCCCCGAGGGCGAGGCGCTGCGCATCGAGGAGGAGCGGGGCGGGATCCCGCCTGATCAAGATTGGCAGACCCCGTACCTGCAATATCTCCGCCAGGGAGAGCTACCCCTCGACCAAGCCGAGGCACGGCGGGTAGCGCGACGCGCCAAGTCGTTCGTCTTGCTGGGCGATGAGAAGGAGCTTTACCACCGCAGCCCCTCGGGCATCCTCCAGCGGTGCATCTCCATCGCAGAAGGCCAGGAACTCCTGCAAGAGATACACTCGGGGGCTTGTGGCCATCACGCAGCGCCTCGAGCCCTTGTCGGGAACGCTTTCCAGCAAGGCTTTTACTGGCCGACGGCGGTGGCTGACGCCACTAGAATTGTCCGCACCTGCGAAGGGTGTCAATTCTATGCGAAGCAGACCCACCTGCCCGCTCAGGCTCTGCAGACGATACCCATCACCAGGCCCTTCGCTGTGTGGGGTCTGGACCTCGTCGGCCCTCTGCAGAAGGCGCCCGGGGGCTACACGCACCTGCTGGTCGCCGTCGACAAATTCTCTAAGTGGATCGAGGTCTGACCCCTGAACAACATCAGGTCCGAGCAGGCGGTGGCGTTCTTCACCAACATCATCCATCGCTTCAGGATCCCGAACTCCATCATCACCGACAACGGCACCCAGTTCACCGGCAAAAAATTCTTGGATTTTTGCGAGGATCACAACATCCGGGTGGACTGGGCTGCCGTAGCTCATCCCATGTCGAATGGGCAAGTAGAGCGTGCCAACGGCATGATTCTACAAGGGCTCAAGCCTCGGATTTACAATGACCTCAACAAGTTCGGCAAGCGATGGATGAAGGAACTCCCCTCGGTGGTCTGGAGCCTGAGGACGACGCCAAGCCGAGCCACGGGTTTCACGTCGTTCTTCCTGGTCTACGGGGCCGAGGCCGTCTTGCCCACTGACCTGGAATACGGCTCCCCGAGGACGAGGGCCTACGACGATCAAAGCAACCAAGCTAGCCGAGAAGACTCGCTGGACCAGCTGGAAGAGGCTCGGGACAGGGCCTTACTACACTCGGCGCGGTATCAGCAGTCCCTGCGACGCTACCACGCCCGAGGGGTCCGATCCCGAGACCTCCAGGAGGGCGACCTGGTGCTTCGGCTGCGGCAAGACGCCCGAGGGAGGCACAAGCTCACGCCCCCCTGGGAGGGGCCTTTCATCATCGCCAAAGTTCTGAAGCCCGGGACGTACAAGCTGGCCAACAGTCAAGGCGAGGTCTACGGCAACGCTTGGAACATCCAACAGCTACGTCGCTTCTACCCTTAAGATGTTTCCAAGTTGTTCATATACCTCGCACCCACGCAAAGTTTGGTCAACAAGGAAGGGTCGGCCTCGCCTCAGCAAAGCCCGACCCTCCCTCGGGGGCTAAAAGGGGAGAAACCCCCTCTGCGTCAAAATTTTCCTCGAAAAAAAATCTCTTTTACCAGAATGTCTTTCGTGCTTTTTGACTACTTCGAAAAGTGGGTCCTAGAAACGACGGAGTACACGTAAGCAGCCAAGGCTGACCGAGCCGAGGGACTCCTACGCCTCCGGGATACGGATACCTCACTCATCACCTTCTGCGAGAAGTAACTCGCGTTCGGATAAAGCGGCTCCACGGATCGAACAAGTCTTTACGTTCGGAAGCCCTTCTGCCGAAGCGATCCTTCGAGCCTTCTCGACCAAGTCGGTGACGGGACCCCATGGACGGGTGAAAGTACGCGTAAGCGGCAAGGCCGACCGAGCCGAGGGACTCCCACGCCTCCGGGATACGGATACCTCACTCATCACCTTCCGCGAGAAGCAACTCTCGCTCGCACCAACATCCCTGCTACCGACAAAAAGTCCAGATACTCGAAACAAGAGGAAAAGAGACGCAGCTTTACAACGCAGCAAGGGTGTGTGTTCTGGCCTCGGCGGCCGCACAAGGCACACGCTACAAGACAATTTGATCCTGCAGGCTCGGGTCTTGACGCTGGAAGAAGGCAGCAGCGCCCTCGGCATCAACGGCACCTTCGGCGAGGCCCGACCTAGCCTCGGACGGCGATGCGGTCCGAGGGTCTCCGCTCCGAAGGACGACGTCATCACCACGCCCGGGCAATCGCTGTCAGGGGCTTCTCTGGGAATCCGGCCCGAGCAGACGGCTCGGCCGGCCACCTCCGAGGCCTCGGCCAACCACCTTCCAAGGGCGCCGGCCCGGTCCGAAGCCTCGGCTGATCAACTCTGGCGTCGATCCTGCCAACGGACAACCCGGCTAGGCTCCGGCCAACCAGGTTTCATTTTCGAGCCAACTCCACCTCTGTTCATACTGATATCGCTACCCCTGGCCTCGGCTCGTCGAAGAGCGGCCGAGGGGTCTCTTTAACTAAGCTAGAGGAGCCTCGGACGGCAGGGCCGACCGAGCCGAGGGACTCCTACGCCTCCGGGATACGGATACCTCACTCGTCACCTTGACACGGGGCGACTCATGCTTGGTGAAGCGGTTCAGATAATCAGCAGACGAGTCTTAGTGCTCAAAAATGAGGAAAAAACACGGCTCCGTGCCGGAATTACATACATGTTCAGGCCCCGAAAGCCGAAATGAACAAAAAACCCGGCACTCGAAGTGCCATTACAAACGGAACTCTGGTTCCCCCTCCGCAGGTACGAACAACCCCACTCGATAGGGGTGGGCCTGCGGGGCAACAGAAGACCGACGAACGGCATGTCATCGCCCGCCCCGACAGCGGCGACGATGAAGACTTCTGCCCTGGGGGGCCGAACAGCAGCAATGATGGCCTCAGGGCGGATGCTGCTGCTAGGAGGCCCCCGCCCTTGCCCAAACTCGAGAGGCAAGGACGGGCAGAAGGCCGTAGAGTTGGAGGTCGGTCCATGGCCAACCTTGGCTGTCGCGCCGGCGGAAGAACCTCTTCCAGCTGCCGTGGCGGGAGGCGGCACTGGGAGCGGCTCCGAAACTGCTCGGCTCAGAGAGCCGGGCACGGTGCAGCTGTTGGTGCCACGGACGACACCCGCCCTTCCCCCCGATCACTGAGGGAAGGAGCGGGCCACCACCCGCGCAGGGGATGACCCCAACTCGGCACACTCCCCTCCTCAGCCCTGGTGATGAAAATCCTTGAGGCTGAGGAAGGGACGGAAGCCGCAGCCCGGCTCGCTTTCCCCCACCATCAAGCCGGAGGTCACCATCTTGGGTGACCGCCGGTGGAGGGGTGCAGCCGGGCTGCATGATGAAAATCCTTGAAGCCGAACGATGGCTGAAAGGTACCAACTCCCACGGAGTTGCGTTCCTCCAACGATGGGGCGAAAAGACGGCGGTTTCCCCCATCCGGGGCTTGAAAGGTGGAAAGACACGACGCATAAGGGAGGAAGAAGACATGGTCGCCTTACGAAAGGGGTCGCCCTCCTTTTAAAGGCGACTCTCCCTACTTGCGCCCCCAACCGTCACGGGCTGAGTCTTCTCCAACACGCCTCCAAAGCCCTCCCCTGCGGCACGGGGGCTGGGACCCGCATGTCATGCAGACCGGCTCCGAGCAGAAGAAGCCAAACCGCCGCGCACGGCGCACGCAACCACCCAGCGGTTACAAGTGACCCTCCGCTTTTGCCCAGACCAACGGGCGAAAGGGGCGGGCAGCCATGCGGGCGGCATGCAACCGCGCCAAGTGGACGCGCCTCTCCGACTCCTGACATGCCAGCACGGAGGCCCAAGCCCACGCGTCGCGCAACCGGCGCGCCGGATGCTTCATGCAAGCCACTGTACCACTTGCGCCACCGCCGCACCTCCTCGATTGCGGAACCGATACCGCGACCCGAGGCGACCCAGCGCGCGACCCAGCAGCGCCAGCCTAACGCAGCGGTCAAACACGGTCAAAAGCGGGCCAGCAGTAATGGCGGTGGCAGGCACACGGGAGCAGCGGTCACGCCGTCAGCCAGGCTCACGTCCCATCCGGAGGCAGCGAGAGAACTCCCTCTCACGGCGTGAAGACGATGCGCCCGTGACCCGTCCCTCGAACGGCTCGCGCACGCGCAACGGCAGCCTCGCCAACTACTCGCCCCGTCGCATTAACTCCGCGGCTGGACAGGCGGCGCTTCTGGCAGGAGCAGCTGGCGACGCTCCGCCTTCGCCAAAACGACCGCGCCAAAAAAGGTACGCCGCGTCGTTCAATTTCGTATCTTTTTCCCTTTTTTCCTCTTTCTCTATCTCTTGCAACAGGGACCGGGAAAGGGGATACCCCCAAAGGGATCCTTCCCCGTGAAGGAACTAGGCTCCAAGCCTCCTTACTGATCAGGGGTTCGAAGGCTGGCCCCCCAAAGGGTTCAACAACCGCCTCAGATCGCGTGGGCCCGACACCCACTACTAGTCAGAGGTTCGAAGGTCAGCCTCCCGAAAGGTTCCACGGCCGCCTCAGGCTACTCGGGCTCCACGCCCATTACTGATCAGGGGTTCGAAGGCTGGCCCCCCGAAGGGTTCACAGTCGCCTCAGACACCGAGCGAGGGATGACCAGGGGTACGTTCGATACATAACCAAGGCTCGGGCTGCGCTCCCGAGGTACCCTAGGACATTTCCGAGACCAGCGGGAATGATCCTGTAACGGAATCCCATCGGAGGGAGGCAACGAGCCCTTGGACCCCGTCGCCAGGGGACCGGGTCCGGCAGATCACCCGCAGGTACTTTTGGGCGTGCCTCCGGGCCCCTAGCCGACCCCCAACGAACGGGGCACGGACGTCCACTCGGATTACCCGATTGCAGCTCACCGGAGACACCATGTTCGGTGCCCATCGAGGGTAACATGGCGCTCTCCCCCCCTCCTCCTTGCGGAAAGGCGACGTAGGGGCGTATGTAAAAAAGCCGAGTCTGTCCCTGATCGCCCTCTCGCCCTGTGCGGAGGCTCGGGGGCTGCTCTCGCAAACCCGGCTCCGGCCAAACCGTTGACAGCGTCAACATACCAGCCCGAGAACTTGGGCCCCGACAGTGCACCCGGGCTACGGCCTGTTCGCATGAGGGAACCGCCAGACCAGCTGAAGCATTACGCAAGGCATTAAGACCTCGAAGGAGTGAAACCACTCCTCCGAGGCCTCGGGGGCTACACCCGGCGGGTGCGCTCGCGCGCACCCACCGGAACAAAGTGCAACCGAGAAAGGCTGGTCCCCTTGCAAAAAAGTGCGACGAAAGCCTCCAAGCGAGTGCTAACACTCCCTTCGAGGCTCGGGGGCTACTGTCGGGGACCATAATTAGGGGTACCCTCAAGACGCCTAATTCTCAGCTGGTAACCCCCATCAGCATAAAGCTGCAGAGGCCTGATGGGTGCGATTAAGTCAGGGATCAGTCCATACGAGCGACTTGATCACGCCTCGCCCGAGCATAGCCTCGGGCAAGAGCAGCCGACCCTGAGGTGTTTCTGTCTCGCCCGAGGCCCCCTTTTTACGGCAGACGCATCTCCGGCTCGCCCGAGGCCTTGCCTTCGTTAAGAAGCAACCCTGACTAAATCGCCGCGCCGACCGACCGAGTCACAGGGGCATTTAACGCAAAGAGTGAGACTGACGGGCGGCCAGGCCTCGCCAAAGGCGCCATGGGAAGCTCCGCCCGACCCAGGGCTCGGACTCGGGCTAAGGCCCCGGAAGACGGCGAACTCCGCTCCGCCCGACCCAGGGCTCGGACTCGGGCTAGGCCCCGGAAGACGGCGAACTCCGCTCTGCCCGACCCAGGGCTCGGACTCGGGCTAAGGCCCCGGAAGACGGCGAACTCCGCTCCGCCCGACCCAGGGCTCGGACTCGGGCTAGGCCCCGGAAGACGGCGAACTCCGCTCCGCCCGACCCAGGGCTCGGACTCGGGCTAAGGCCTCGGAAGACGGCGAACTCCGCTCCGCCCGACCCAGGGCTCGGACTCGGGCTAAGGCCCCGGAAGACGGCGAACTCCGCTCCGCCCGACCCCGGGCTCGGACTCGGGCTAAGGCCTCGGAAGACGACGAACTCCGCTTCGCCCGACCCAGGGCTCGGACTCCGCCCTGGCCTCTGCCGACCGACCTCCGCCTCGCCCGACCCAGGAGCTCGGGCTCGGCCTCGGCCATGGAAGACAGACTCGACCTCGGCCTCGGAGGAGCCTCCACGTCGCCCGACCTAGGGCACAGGTCCGCCACGTCAACAGGAAGCGCCATCATCACCCTACCCCGAACTGACGTGGGCCGCAGAGAACAAGACCGACGTCCCATCTGGCTAGCTCCGCCAGATAGGCAATGATGGCGCCCCACTAGACCATGACGACGGCGGCTCTCAGCTCCCTTACGGAAGCAGGGGGACGTCAGCAAGGACCCAACAGCTCCGACAGCTGTCCCTCCGCCAGGCTCCGTTGCTCCACCGACAGCCACGACACCACACTAGCTGGGTGCCAAGATCTCTCCGGCTGCCACCTTGGCATGTACTTAGGGCGCTAGCTCTCCCCCGCTAGACACGTAGCACTCGGCTACACCCCCCATTGTATACCTGGATCCTCTCCTTGCGCCTATAAAAGGAAGGACCAGGGCCTTCTTAGAGAAGGTTGGCCTCGCGGGAACGAGGGCAGGGGCAGGCGCTCTCTTGGGGCCGCTCGCTCCCCTCACCCGCGCGGACGCTTGTAACCCCCTACTGCAAGCGCACCCGACCTGGGCGCGGGACGAACACGAAGGCCGCGGGATCTCCACCTCCCTCACGACCCGGCTCCGGCCACCTCGCTCTTCCCCCCTTCGCGCTCGCCCACGCGCTCGACCCATCTGGGCTGGGGCACGCGGCACACTCACTCGTCGGCTCGGGGACCCCCCGGTCTCGAAACGCCGACAAGGTTGAACCAAAAGCATATGCAATGCCAACACTCTTCGGAAAACAATAGATCTCACAAGTCATCTTGTTCTCGAAGTAAAAACTAAGCCCGATGTAAGTCACCGACTTTTCAATCCAATATGATGATCATTCAATAGAGCTCTAATGCATAAAGGTGGTTTTGGATTGCATATTTCTCTGCCATGACCATATGATCAATGGATCAAAAGGTATAGAATGGAGGTACCTTCCAGTCTGAATAGGTTAAGGGACTATGCATGTACCACGAGTTCATCGTCGTACCATTCCACATTTGAATGAGACAATATATCAACGATGAATAGGTGGGTGGAAAGTATCCTGGCACCACTGGATGACTAGGTGATGCTTGCTGCGTCGCCTTTCGGGCCATTTTATTCAGCCGTGTTGTTTTAGCGGGTGACCGAGGTTTCTTTGTTAACCGATCGCGTAGAACGACCTTCTTGCTAGCGGGTGATCGGAGCCATCTATATTCACCTATATCTCACTTCCTATTTCAAACTCAACTCTGCAAACAGTGTCGTCTACAATATAAAACTGTATTTTGCACGTCCGTTTACAAGATCTGCTGGTGTTGGTGTTATTGGAGAAAACCCGCATTTGTTAATCCAAAACATTTCATGGATGTTGGACTAAGAATTGACATGAATTAGCAATGTTTAGTTTAAACTAAACTCCTCCTGTAACTACTTCACTGTTAGAATTATAGGCATTTTCCGTATTATTTTAATTCCATAAATTAACATTATGATGATGACATATAACAAATAATTAACCATAGAAATCGTGATCTCAAATTGATCCATACCAATATGGATCAAGGGAACATAGAGCATATGAATCATATAAATATAATAAGTATATAAACATGGTTCATGAATTATTACGGGACAACTAAAAATAAGTAGATAGCAATATAAACAACATGACTGAAAAACTAAAACGAACAGATATAACATATTATAAAATGACAAAACAGATGAGATAAATACATGACTACATATGAAACAGCAGAGGTGAATATATGAAATATATGTAATCTGCAGAACGCAAAACAGTAAGGAAATAAACTGATCATACCCTCCCATACGCTCTGATGATCCAGATCCTTGTCCAGCTTCCCTTGTCATGTCGCCAGGAAGAAGACGTTTTGGGCAGTCGCGTAGACGCTCCCCAAAAACCTAATTGCCGATCCCCCGTGCAAGGTCTCGAACGACAAGGGCTCCGGAGGCACCTGCCCTCTCGCTTCTCTGTGCGCGCAGAGTCACGAGATGGGAACACTCTCACTTGCCGCTGGGTTGTGACTCTGAAATGGTTATGTTCTCGTGTACCAAGTGCCAGGGGTTCTCCTCTATTTAACCTCTCGCAGAGGGAAGATGAAGGAGAAGGGTCGCATGCTGCACGCCAATGGACAGGCAGCTGAAGGACAATAGTCTCGCATGCAGCTGACGAAAAGACAGACAACTGAAAGGTTTACGCGGATAGTGAGTGCTAAAAATTAACACAACCACACCACGCCCGCTCGCCTGCCTGCCTGCCTGCCTGCCTCGCCACGCCACGGCCCGAGCCCGGCCCGGTCGGCGGCGGCGCGCGCGCGCGTGTGGCACACCCTTGTCTGTTTCTTGACTTCTCAAGTTAGGCCTTGTTCGGTTATTCCTATAATACATGGATTGAATGGGATTGGAAAAAAATTAGAAGAACTTTGACTTGCTTGGGATTTAAACCCACCCAATCCCACTCAATCCACATGGATTGAGAGCTAACCGAACAAGCCCTTAGGTGGAATAATTCCCACCATATAAGTCAAGACAAAAGACCCTTGGACTTCCAATATGGTACTATTGGTATTCTCCACCACTACATACCATAGAGTTTATTCAATAAATGGGCCAGGCCCATAAAAGATCCAACAATCCCCACCAAACTCTAGGGTTTGTAATGATGAAGTATCAGAATCACAATCCTTTGATATACCAGTGTTTCGATGGAGACTGTTAAGTTGAACATCCATCTAGAATAAGAGTTTCACCCATTCACAACTGAACAATGGACTAAGCCTTGAATTGACAGTTTTGTGCGAAGTGAGATTCACTCAAATCCTTTGCTGATACTAGGCTGCAAAAGGGTATTCTCGCTGTTTAGAAGCATATAAGTCACACTTCAGTGTCTTTCATGAGTATTTAGGGATTACCCAAGTCCCATAGACTGTGACCAGCAGTCTGACTCATATAGGTGTATTCCTCAAAAGATGTTCTATAGGACAACATCTCACCTTTATAGGACTCTTGGAATACATTAAGGTAAAAACCATCCTGCCTTACAGATAGGAAAGATGTGCATCAGAAATGAGTTAAAGAAGGAATCTTTCCTCACAACCTACTCCTAGCTTGTTTCTCCACTCTACTTCACGGGATCTCCAATCACATAGAGCAGGTTACCACTAGAGTAGATTTCACATGGGTCTCATACCTATTTCTCTTGATGCACTTTCTATCACATTGCGTGACAGACCCTTAGTGAATTGATCTGCCAGATTATTCGATGTGTGGATATAATCCACAGTTATAACTTCGGAGTTTTTCAGCTTTCTGACAGATTTCAATCTCCTCTTAACATGCCTTGTAGACTTCATGTTATTCCTAGAACTGTTAACCTTTGTAATCACAGTTTGGTTGTCACGGTTCATGGAAATAGCCGGTATCAGTTTTTCAACTACCGGTAAATCCAATAGGAAATCACGTAGCCACTCGACCTCAGCCCCAGCAGTGTCTAATGCTGCGAGTTCTGCTTCCATTGTAGACTTCGTTAAGATAGTCTGCTTGCAAGACTTCTAGGAAACAGCGCCACCTCCAAATAGAAACACATATCCGCTTGTGGCATAAAGCTCATCAGCATCAGAAATCCAGTTGGCATCACAATAGCCTTCCAGCACTTTTGGGTTTTCGGTATAATGAATACCGTATGTCATAGTACCTTTCAAATATCGCAACACTCTCTCAAGAGCACGCCAGTGATCATCTCCTGGTTTCGACACAAACCGACTTAGCTTACTCACAGCATAAGAGATGTCTGGCCTTGTTGCACTTGCAAGGTACATGAGCGAGCCAATGATCTGGGAGTATGTCAATTGATCCCTTGCTATTCTCCGATTCTTTCTCAATAGCACACTAGGGTCATAAGGTGTTGGAGCAGGATCACAGTCACTAATACCAAAGCGACTCAATACCTTTTCCATATAATGGGATTGTAACAAAGTTACCCCACCATCAGCTTCTCTAACAAGCTTGATGTTTAGAATGACATCAGCTTCTCCCAAATCTTTCATTTCGAAATTTCTCGATAGAAGATTTTTAACTTCCTCAATCACATTGAGATTTGATCCAAAGATCAAGATGTCATCAACATAAAGGCACAGCATAACAGACTCACCCCCACCATACCGATAATACACACATGTGTCAGATTCATTTACAACAAAGCCAGCAGCTGTAAGAGTATTATCAAACTTTTCATGCCATTGCTTAGGTGCTTGTTTTAGGCCATACAATGATTTTATTAACCTGCACACCTTGTTCTCTTGACCATCCGCGATGAACCCTTCTGGCTGATCCATATAGATCTCCTCATCCAACTCTCCATTAAGGAAAGTTGTCTTAACATCCATCTGATGAATGATAAGACCATAAGAGGCTGCCACGGCTATTAATGTGAGGATTGTAGTTAATCGAGCCACTGGTGAGTAGGTATCAAAGAAATCTTCACCCTCCTTTTGGGTATATCCTTTGGCCACAAGCCTTGCCTTGTACCTCTCGATTGTACCATCAGGCCTAAGCTTTTTCTTGAAGATCCATTTGCAGTCTATAGGTTGACAACCATAAGGACGGTCAACGACTTCCCAAGTTCCATTAGACATAATAGATTCCATCTCACTCCTTACTGCTTCCTTCCATAAGTCAGCATCAGGAGAGGAATATGCCTCACTAATGGTAGTTGGTGTGTCTTCCACAAGGTACACTATAAAGTCATTACCAAAGGATTTTGCAACCCTCTGTCTCTTGCTCTTTCGAGTGACTATAGTGTCATCCTTCTCAGGGATGTGCACGTGAGAATCCTCAGCATGATCTATAGGAATCGACAGTTCGTGCTCATGGGGAATTATAGTCTCATGACTTGTATCACTAGGTGTATTCTTCACGGGAAACTCATTCTCAAAAAATGTTGCGTCTCTTGATTCCATGATAGTATCAACATACATATCAGGCACATCAGATTTTATAATTAAGAACCTATACCGAGTGCTGTGAAAAGAGTACCCAAGGAATATACAGTCAACAGTTTTAGGCCCAAGTTTACGCTTTTTGTTGATTGGCACATTCACTTTAGCCAAGCAACCCCAAGTGCGTAAATATGAGAGATTTAATCTTCTCTTTTCCCATTCCTCAAATGGTGTGATCTCTTTGTTCTTTGTTGGAACTCTATTCAGGACATGACATGCCGTCAAAATCGCCTCACCCCACCATGCCTTGGATAATCCCGCTGTACTCAACATGGCATTCACCAAATCTGTTAGAGTGCGGTTTTTCCTTTTAGCAATCCCATTGGATTGTGGTGAGAATGGTGGTGTCCTCTCATGAATAATACCATGTTCCACGCAGAACTCATCGAACACATTAGAGAAATATTCTCCACCTCGATCGGACCTTAAACATTTTATTTTCCTCTCAAGTTGGTTCTCAACTTCAGCTTTATAGGCCTTAAAACATTTGAACGCTTCATCTATACACATAACAAAATCTAGTGGAGTCATCTATAAAAGTGAGAAAGTATCTTTTACCACCTTTGGTCAAAATTCCATTCATCTCGCACAGATCAGAATGAACAAGTTCTAGAGGTGCCAAACTCCTCGCCTCAGCAGCCTTGTGAGGCTTGCGGGGTTGTTTTGATTCAACACACACATGGCACTTAGACTTTTTGACCAAGTTAAATTTAGGAATTAAATTTATATTTGCTAACCGCATAAGACAGCCAAAGCTTGCATGACAAAAACGTGAATGCCATAAATCTGACTCATCAGAAAAATCAACAGAATTCACCATTTTATTACACACATCATGCAGTGATAAGCGGAACAAGCCTCCGCAGTCATATCCTTTACCAACAAAAATATCATGTTTCGACACAACACATTTATTAGACTCAAGAACAACTTTGTATCCATCTCGACATAGCATCAAAGCACTAACGAGATTCTTCTTGATAGAGGGCACATGCTGCACGCTCTTCAATGGCACCGTCTTTCCCGAAGTAAACTTCAGAATGACCGTACCAACACCAAGAACATGAGCACGCGACCCATTTCCCATTAACAAGGCGCCAGACCTCCCGACCTGATAGGAAGTGAACATAGAGGCATCAGCACACACATGAATGTTTGCACCACTATCCATCCACCACTCAGGTGAATTACAGACTGAAAGAACAAATGGTAAAGAATTACCATACCCAGATGTTCCATCTTCAGTTTCAGTGGTTACAACATTAGCTAATTTCTTGTCTTGAGTGAACTTGCGATCAGGGCACTCTCTTGCCCAATGTTGATCACTACCATAGACAAAGCATCCTCCCTTTCCCTTGTTATTGTTGTTCTTCTTTTTAAACTGTGCTGTTTGAACAGGTTTATTTGCGTTCTCTGGTTTGTTCTGGTTTTTCTTCTTGTTAAACTTGCGGAAGTTTCTCTTCTGCACCACATTAGCAGTAGAGGTCTCAACACCTTTTCCACTGTCCTTTGTTCTAGCCCTTTCCTCAACATCAAGAGTACCAATGAGCTCTTCCACATTGAACTCTTGTCTCTTATGTTTGAGAGAGGTAGCAAAGTCCTTCCAAGAAGGTGGCAACTTGGCGATTATACCGCCAGCCACAAACTTGTCAGGCAAAGGACAAGGAAAGAGTTCGAGTTCCTTAGCTAGTGCCTGAAACTCATGAGCCTGTTCCACTACAGATCGGTTCTCAACCATCTTGTAGTCATACAGCTGCTCCATGAGATACAGCTCGCTACCAGCGTCAGTTACTCCAAACTTTCCAACAAGTGCATCCCATAGCTCTTTCCCTGTAGGAAGGATGATATAGCTTTTCTGGAGTTTTGTATCCAGTGCGCTGATTACTGCTCCTCGAAAGAGGTTGTCTTCAGCCTTAAACTTAGCCTCATCCTCAGGAGGTAAGTTGACAGGCTTGCCCTCAGCGGCATGAAAACAAGACATTGCAGTAAGCCACAATTCCATCTTAGCTTTCCATATTAAGAAGTTTTTACCATCAAAAGGATCAGGCTTTAGCACAACAGCAAAACCTCTGACAGAAAAATGCCTAACATTAGGTTTTTGGATTGTTAGAATTACAGGCATTTTCCGTATTATTTTAATTCCATAAATTAACATTATGATGATGACATATAACAAATAATTAAACATAGAAATCGTGATCTCAAATTGATCCATACCAATATGGATCAAGAGAACATAGAGCATATGAATCATATAAATATAATAAGTATATAAACATGGTTCATGAATTATTACGGGACAACTAAAAATAAGTAGATAGCAATATAAACAGCATAACTGAAAAACTAAAACGAACAGATATAACATATTATAAAATGACAGAACAGATGAGATAAATACATGACTACATATGAAACAGCAGAGGTGAATATATGAAACATATGTAATCTGCAGAACGCAAAATATTAA
The DNA here is from genome assembly GCA_029449295.1 of Zea luxurians. Classification (NCBI taxonomy): domain Eukaryota; kingdom Viridiplantae; phylum Streptophyta; class Magnoliopsida; order Poales; family Poaceae; genus Zea; species Zea luxurians. Next base: position 301,420 of record JAOPSE010000660.1, on the reverse strand, counting down.
AGAAATAAACTGATCATACCCTCTCATACGCTCTGATGATCCAGATTCTTGTCCGGCTTCCCTTGTCATGTCGCCAGGAAGAAGATGTTTTGGGCAGTCGCGTAGACGCTCCCCAAAAACCTAATTGCCGATCCCCCGTGCAAGGTCTCAAACGGCAAGGGCTCCGGAGGCACCTGCCCTCTCGCTTTTTTGTGCGCGCAGAGTCACGAGATGGGAACACTCTCACTTGCCGCTGGGTTGTGACTCTGAAATGGTTCTGTTCTCGTGTAACCTCTCGCAGAGGTAGGCTGAAGGAGAAGGGTTGCATGCTGCACGCCAAGGGACAGGCAGCTCAACCACACCACGCCCACCCGCCCGCCTCGCCACGGCCCGAGCCCGGCCCGGCCGGCGGCGGCACGCGCGTGTGGCACACCCTTGTCTGTTTCTTGACTTTTCAAGTTAGGTGGAATAATTCCCACCATATAAGTCAAGACAAAAGACCCTTGTACTTCCAATATGGTACTATTGGTATTCTCCACTACTACATACCACAGAGTTTATTCAATAAATGGGCCAGGCCCATAAAAGATCCAACATTCACTTCATCTATTAATAACCAAACCTTGAAATCGTGCTTAAACAACTTTTTAGCAAAATGTTAGTTAAGGTTTCTATTAAAGCACTATTAAAACGTGAATAGCTCTGTGGGGTGATGTCTTTTTCTTTGTATATATACCCATAAGTAAGTTAGTTATTAACATGCCCGCTCTAAAAAAATCTGATAGAAAAATACAAAAACCCACATGAAATCGTATATATGTTTGTTCTGTGTGATTAACTGATAATACATAGTGGATTACCATTACGATGACGTTGTAGTGGAAATGCACAGGGGAAACCCTGCCAGTTTTCATATTACACACAGCATGCTAATTTTTTCTAAGCACACAAAACTTAGTCACACGCAAGAATTTCGCCTTGGCACCCAGTTCCACGGAAAACAATTATAGAAAGCACTTTTCCTATTGGTCAGATATCTGATTTCTATCTTCTCTTGAAGAGATATTGTATTCATCCCTTCATTGATTTTTTTCTGGATTAAACATAGCTTTACATGCTCATGAACTAATGATGAAGATCATTGTCTTAAAACATGCTATATTTCCAATAGCCACTACCGGAATCCGGCTCTTTGCCGAGTGGTCAGCGCTTTGCCGAGTGCTTTTTGTCGGCCACTTTTCCTTGCACCGTGACGACGACTTTTCTTTGCCGAGTGCTCGATAAAAAGTACTCAGCAAAGAAGCCGTTACCAATCTACAGTTCACCGAGCCTTGTTTGCCGAGTGTCACACTCGGCAAAGCCTTCGCTGAATGTTTTTCAGGCTTTGTCGGCAAAGAAGTTGTTTCCGGTAGTGAGCTAAAATACAACAAGTCCCCAAAAACAAAATTTCATATGAAACCCTCGCTTCCCTTCTTTGTAGGCAACACTTGTAGGCAACACAATAGGGATGGCAATTTAACCCGCAAACCCGAAACCTAACGGGTACCCTACCCAACGGGTGTAGGTATGGGTGAAGATTGACCCGTGGGTGCAACCCTCACCCGACCCGATGTTTCGTGAGTGTGGGTTTTTTATTTCAACCTGCGGCCGACCCGCACCTGATCCGAAATGCTACTTTGCTATTTTGCTTTCGGCCTTCCGTCTTGCTCATGTCTCCGCCCGCGCGGGTGTGGAAGGTGCCCTTCTCGTCGACAGGCTGGTGCATGCTCGAAGCCCGCCAACATCGCTCCCTCCTTTGCCGAGATACTGACTATGATGAGCCCGTGGATGCGACAGCCACTTCCTCATCGCCATCGATGTGGTAGGCGACGAAGACTACGCCGAGGCTAGCGTCGACGGGAGCAGCGCACCGAGAGCTACTCGAGAAGCATAGTACCGTGAGCAAGGGTCTACAACAACCTCCCCATCATGTAGCAAGTTGCTCGCCTCCTTCTTCGGTGGGCCCGCTCCCACAGCGGTAGTCGGCCAGGCCAAGGAGGAGACTGCCCACCGCGGCGGATTCTAGCCTTCATTCCATTGTATTTTATAGGGCAATTGTGATTATACCCTTGTTCGTTATTGCAATTGCGATTTTAACCCTTATTTTTTAACTTTGTGATTTTACCCCTTTGTTTTGAAACAAAACTGTTGTTTGCCCCTCCCTTTTAACACTAAGAGTGAAAATCATAATTAGTGATAAAAAAATAAAAAAAATAAGGGGTAAAATCACAATCGCAAGGTGAGAGAAGGGTATAATCACAATTAACCCTAAAAATAATGTTGAATTTTTCAGAGTTAATTGTGATTATACCCTTCTTGCAATTGTGATTTTACCCTTCATTTTATTTTTAATCACTAATTCTAATTTTCACAACTGGTGTTATGAGGAAAGGGCAAACGGCAACTTCATTTTCAAAACACAGGGGTAAAATCACAAAGTTGAAAACGAGGGGTAAAATCACAAAGTTGAAAAACGAGGGGTAAAATGACAATTGCAAGGTTAGAGAAGGGGATAATCACAATTCCCCCTTTTATTTTTTGCTTTTCTTTTCTTGAAGTGAAGCCCAAAATGAATTGGGTAAGCAATCAGGCAAGAATCAGCACCTCGATTCCACTGCTCATGAAAAAGGAATGTGATTTACAGTTGTTCCTTGAAACATCACAAGAAGAATAAGCAACAATAGTGGAAGAATAAGAAGAAAAAGCAACAATAATTGCCTTTGTGCTGTGAAAATGCTATAGAATTATTGTTTCAGTGTGCAAACTTATTGTTTTCTAACCATTTAAACATTAACATGTTTAATGGTTTGTTTAATTACAACAATAAAATAATTACAATTAAAAAATATCCATTACTTGAAGAAACATAATTCTGTCTGTTTAATTAAAAGACAAAGTGAAAAACATAGGTAGTATGGTAGTTGAAGGAAAAATAATATTGTATGATTGTGGTGGGGTATATACATATTGTCCATAATGACATTGATATGGTTTCTAAAGTACTATTTTGAATTATATACAATACACAATTGACAAGAGGCAGAGCCAGAAATCTTTTATGAGAGGTGTATGGGTTTCGAAAGTTGTATATGCTTTTCAATACATTTCTTTCTTTTAACAACCATATTTTATTCTTCCATAGGCAAATAATAGAAAGTGCATTATAGATGGGGACATTTTTTTTAAAGATTTGTTTAGTGAAAAAAAGGTGTGGAGTAACGGAGCAAGAAAGAGGGTTATTGTCCCATTTTAGGTGGCCAATATGTTTCCCTAATCAAAATGCGATCAGTATATGGCTGATGCTTACATGATGTCAGTTGCATGGCCGTACAAGAAAGTAATAGTCTATATCTTATCTTGTTTATGTTTAGATTTATATGAGCCATCAACTTAATGACGATTAACCTTGATTTACAAATGTAGCAACAATATACTAATTTGATGTACTTTTTTCTAGGGTTTTCTCGACAAAGAAAGCTTGCACCTTAAAACAGGAGGATACAAGAAGCTGGAGTGGTTGTATGGAGGCTTTTGAACTGCTTGAAGCATTAGTGTAGCTTTGGTGCTTTTGTGACTGATCAACTCTGGAGCAGCTAGAGTGATGTAGTTGTGGGCTTTTGAACAATAGCTGGAGTGATATTAAACATTAGTGATGTAGTTGTGGGCTTTTGAACTGCTTCAAGCTGGAGTGATGTCGTTGTGGTGCTTTTGTGATTGATCATCTCTGGAGCTTTTGTGAATGATCTAGCTAGCTATCTGTAAATGATCTAGTTGTGAATGATATTATAATTGTGATGCTTTTGTGAATATATAATTGTGGTGCTTTTGTGTTTATGTGATGGATCTATGACTGTGGTATATTGATTAACTGTGTATGTCTTTATGATTTGTGTATAGAAATCTGTGATTTGTGGTGCTTAATTAAATGTATATTATTATTAATAACAACTGTAAAAAGGGCGACTTTCTGTTGGTTGCTAAATGTATAGTATGACGACTTACGGTTGGTTGCTAAATCTATAGTACAACAACCCACGGTTGGTCGCTAAATATACAATATTAGCAACGGACGGTCGGTCGCTAAAAAGATGTCGGTCGCTAAAGCCTTTAGCGACGGCACTTACAACGACCATCCTTATGGGTCGCTAAAAGTTTTTAGTGACCAACCGTAGGTCGCTGAAGGCCGTTTTAGCAACCAACCGTAGGTCGCGGTAAGTGAACCGTCGTGTAGTGTATATAGGGATGATATATGGGGAAATGTTGTGGGAGGTAGTAAAATAGGGGAGGAATCTTGCTGACGTGGCAAAAAGTGGGATATAGGATGATAAATTTAGGGCGAACCGCTGCGAACATTCTTAGATATGGTCGCCCAAGTCCATGTGCACCCACAACCTCTCTCGCACGAGTTTTTGCTATTATAGTACTCATAAAGCATGACTTTTCTATAACAATATTCACAATTTAGACTTCTTTAAAATAGTATAGATCTTCTATAAAATAACATTCCATTCTTTTTTCTTTTCATATTTTCTAGACATATGTACCCTTTTCTTCAAACTCTTGACAGTGGCTCCCTCCTAGCCGCCACTACCACCAATAGTGTGGCATAGTACCTCCTTCATGTTCGCCCACTTCCTTCGCTCCCAAAAGTGCTCATGGTAAGGCTATCTCCAACAGACTTCCTATCACATTTTCTATTTTAAATTGTACTATATAAATAGTTGAAAGGGAAATGTGCCCTTAGGCCTTTTCTAGTTGTTTTAATGATTAAATGCTCAACACATCTCTTTGAACTAAAACTCTTTATATATGAGCATGAGCACAAGTGTAGCAAAAGCAAATTGAAGACAAGAAGTCCAAATGAGTGGAATTAGAAGGCCAAAAAGTTCAACTTTGGGTAAAGCTACAAAAACATGAGGTTTAAGTACTTGAATAAGTTGCACATACATAATACTATGTTTATTGCACCTTTGCTACTTATTTTGTGCAAGAAAAGTGACATTTGGACTTAGTTGTGGACACATTGTAAATCCTGGAGAAAAGGGATGAAAGAGGTATGATCCTAACACTTAAATTGTTTTAGTTACTAACTATGTTTGTCTTAGTGCTAGAAAGCCTCTCAAGAAGAGCCAAAAGAAGTTGGAGAAGTTTGGCTCAAAAGAACCAAACTTGGGCCAGTCTAGGATCCATCGGACTATCCGGTGTGCACCGGACCGTCCGATGATGTGTATGACTGAAGACACCACTCTTGGGAAACCGAACGGTGAACAGTGCATTGTCCGGTGCACCAGACAAGGACTTCAATGGCTCTCTCCGCTGGTGGGCTCCAGCCACCAACGACTAACTGACGTGGACGCTGTCGGATGGCGCACCGGACTATCCGCTGCCACGCCGAAAAAGGAAACCAACCAATTAGATCGTCGGGCGACCGTTGGTGACTGGATATCGAGTGGCGCACCGGACTATCAGGTGAGCCCGCAGACAGGGAAGTTTTCCAGCTTCCATCTAGAGAAGGCATCGACTCCTAGGCCTCTTGGGGTTATTAAAGATGAGTCTATGGTTGATGGCTTGAGGTGTTATGGTGGCATGTATTTATATAGAATCCTATCCTATTTGTTAGAAACTATAACTTGTCTCTTTTATTCCAATAATACTATTGTTAATTTGTACTAATCATATTAGACCTCCAATTTGAATAAATCTTAGAATATATTTTATTTAAATTTTAAATTATTTTTTGGGTATTACACACGAGTTGAAAGGAGTATTTTCTAAAATATATTTTTGTGATATCCTAATTTGTATCGACTTTACCTAAAGAACGTCGTGTACAAACAAACCAACTAAATATACATCGATACATTATATTAGCTTATATTTCTAATTTATGCTTTCTATTTTGACTTTAAATTCAAGTCTAATTTAGAGCTAAGTTAAATTTTATATTTCAAGCATAAATTGCAACAAACAAAAACTCAACGCTAATGCAAATCATTTTTATTAATTAATTTATCCATTTAAGTAAATGAAACTCAGTAGAAATAATTCATGTAAGATGTTTTACAATAATAATTATTAAAGAAATTAATTCAAACACATAGCCACATTTTAGAAGTACAATAAAATAAATCTTAATCTTGACATATTTATTTAAAAGGATATAATTTATTATGTAAAATCTATATTAAGAGATAGTTATCTTAAGTTTTTAGAGAATAGATCTTTAACACAAAGGATAGTTCACATAAGAATCTTTTAGGTAATCTATTATTTGAAAACACATTTATTTAAATCATGAAATGAGTTTCCTAATTTATCTAGAATATGATTTTGGAGTGTTACGCTAATGTCTTTTTTGGAAGAATCGCTTGGTTATAGTTTGCTTTCCGTTAGCCAGTTATGTCATATGGGTTATAACTGTCTTTTTACAAATATTGATGTCATTGTCTTTAGGAGTGATGGTTCATTAGCGTTTAACGGTGTATTAGACGACAAGCTTTATTTGGTTGATTTCACTAAAGAGAATGCCAATCTAGATGCATGTTTGCTTGCTAAGACTAACATGGGTTGGCTCTGACATCGCCGTCTAGCACATGTTGGTATGAAGAACCTTCATAAGCTTCTAAATGGAGAACATGTGTTAGGACTAACTAATGTCTGTTTTGAGAAAGATAGGCCTTATGCAGCATGTCATGCAGGGAAACAAGTGGGAACAAGTCATCCAAGCAAGAACATAGTGACAACATCAAGACCATTGGAGCTACTTCACATGGATTGTTGCTTACCTTAGCATTGGGGGAAGTAAGTATGGTCTAGTTATTATTGATGACTATTCCCGCTTCACTTAGGTATTCTTTTTGCAGGATAAATCTGAAACCCAGGGAACTCTCAGTGCTTCCTAAGCCGGTCGCAAAATGGGTTCAAGCTAAAGGTAGAGAAGATAAGGAGTGACAATGGTTCAGAATTGAAGAACCTACAAGTTCAAGACTACCTTGAGGAGGAAGGCATCAAGCAAGAGTTCTCCGCTCCTACACTCTACAACAAAATGACATAGTGGAAAGGAAGAACATGACGCTCATCAATATGGTGAGGACAATGCTAGGAGAATACAAGACATCAGAGTGGTTTTGGTCGGAAGCCATGAATACAGCATGTCATGCTATAAATCATCTCTATCTTCATTGCCTCCTCAAGAAGGAAGCATAAGAGCTCCTAACCGTATTTGGGAGCAAATTCTACATTTTAGTTAAGAAAGGTAGGCATTCAATTGCTTTGAAAGTCGTTGAAGGGTTTTTACTTGGTTATGATTCAAATACAAAGGCATATATGGTCTTCAACAAACTTCTAGACTAGTTGAAGTCACTTGTGATGTTTGTCGGAGAGTGGATCTCTGGCCGGGTGGCAGAGTGCACCCGCCCTAAGTCCTGAGATGAGGAGGGGCTTAGGCGTTTCGCTTGATCGTTGGAGTGAAGGGGAAGAACACAAGAACACACACGGGTTTAGAGTGGTTCGGGCCGCCGGAGCGTAATACCCTACTCCACTGTGAGATGTATTGCTTGAGAGCTTGTATGAGCTAGCGAGTCTGAGATTGCGTGTGTGTGTGTAACGTCGCATGCCTCCCCTTTTATAGCTGAAGGGGGGCATGCACAAAGGGACTGGGCCCCGACTTGTAGGCCCAGGTACATAAAGAATATAGCACTTGGAGCTACTAATGCCTGTTGTCGAGACAATCTTCTCTTCCCTGACGTCCGAGATCTGCGTATCCTTGGCGTACAGAGGAAGCTTCTTGCGAAAGAGAAGACGAGTATAGCGCACCGCTTGGCACAGGCGTACTGTTTGCCAGCAGACCCAGCAAGCGCGCCGCCTGCTGGATGACCTTCGCGCCGCCTGCCAGCGGATGGGACGGGACGCATTAAATGCTGAGAGGGCACATCGCCCGTCAGCGCAGTGGCAGGCGGTGCGTCTTTTCCTCAATAAATGCAGGGGCTGCACGACTTCTCGTCAGGTTCGGCCCGGTAGCTTTGTCATGGGCTACAAGCAGCGGGTCTCCGCCTGTGCGGGAAGTGGAGAGCAAGGCCCGCACACGTGTCAGCACCGGACCCCTGCACACACCAAGGTCCTTCTCGTTCCGGAACCCTGTCGGGGTTCGGACCTACCCGGGGGCTCCGGACCTGTATGTATATAGGGGCCCGGTGTCCTTCTGTGGGGATCCGGACTTACTGAGGCGTGGTGCCTTTTCTTGCCACGTGGCGCCCTTTGGCCTGCCCATCCGGTGGGGTCAGGCACGGTCCTCCGTGTGGCTAGGAGACGTCGCATGGGTGTGATGTCTTCATGCTGTAGGAGAGGGTAAGGGTACCGACAGTGGCCCCTGGTCCCGCCTCAGGGGAGGATGCGAGCATGCAGGTGGGACCAAAGTCTGATTGGTGGTTGGACCGCTGCTTCCGTGCACCTGTTGCTGCAATTACTGCCGGCCCGCCTATGACCACGCCAACTGTCGTGCCTATTCCCACAGCTGACTAACCCATGACCGTCATACTTAATGGCACTGTTGGGCCATGCGCGGGGCTGCCTCGAGTCGCTGCACTGGTTCTGAAAAATTTACCTTTTTAGAAACTCGTGACAGTCCCGAGAAGACGTGGCATTGGCGCAGGCGGCGGTGCGGTTTCTTTGCACATGGTAACCGGCGCGCCGGTTACATGGCGTGTGGGCCTGGGCCCCTGAGTTGGACCGCCAGTTGCGGCGAAGCTGAGGGAGCGCACAGCCGTGGGACAGCTGTACGCTTCTTGCGCGACGATTTGCCTCTTTAACCGCTGGGTGCGGTGAAGACGAAGGGGCGCCTAACTGTGGGGCAGTTGCATGCCCTATGTGCGACGGTTCGCCTTCCTGACCGCTGGTTACCCCAAAAATGGAGGAGCACGTAACTGCAGGGCAGTTGCACGTTCCTTCTCAGGGTTGGTCTGTATGACATGTGGGGCCTGGCCCCCGTGTCATAAGGTGGGATCCTTGGTGTACGCTGGGGGAGACTTCACCCGTGACGCTTTAGGGCGCGAGTGGGGGGATCTGCCTTTAAAAAGGGGTCGATCCCCCGGGCAGTAGGCATGCCTTGCTCCTCTTGCGACCACCGCGCCCTTTCGCCTTCCGGGCCTCTAGATGGGGTGCACCGGTATTCTCTGGAGGGATCCGCATCAAGGTTGTCTCTTCCGGCGACTTCACCGTCGGAGAGCGTGCGCTCGTGGTGGTGTTGTCGATCTTGTCTTCTTCCTGCTGCCGTTGGAGGGGTGCAACCCCATGGGGGTTGGTATCCTTTCACCACCATTCAGCTTCAAGGATTTTCATCACGCAGCCCGGCTACAGTCCCCCGCCAGTGGTCATCCAGAAGGATGACTACCAGCCTTGTTGTGGGGAGAAGCAAGCTGGGCTGTGGCTTCCCTTCTGCCCTCAGTTTCAAGGATGTTCATCACTCGTGCTGGGGAGGAGGATGTGCCGAGTTGGGGCCCCCGCCTCCGCATGGGTAGCGGCCCGCTTCTTCCCTCAGTGTTCGGGGGAGAAGGGTGTTTGCTATTCATGCGGAGGAGGTGAACTTCGGGTACGCGGGCTTGCTGACTGCGGGTGTCCGATGCCCTGGTATGGATGGCTTCGGCGCTGCCTCCTGCTGCTTGGGTCGAGGCGCGGCTGCCCATTCACCGCACGGGCGACGGTCGCACCGTTTGCAGGTCCACCACACCCACGGCTTCTCTCGCGTCGCCGGCCGTACTGGTGGGTCGCACATGGTGTCATACGTTGCGGGAGCGGTGGCCGTGTTCTCGGATGTCCTCACTCCCTTAGCAAGGATGGGAGTGAGGACCTATAAGCGTGCTGAGGCAGCCATCGCCCACCGTGCTGCCTGTCGCCGGGCTTCCAACTCTTTGGCCTTAATGGCCTGTTGTCGCCCCCCTATAGGGAGACGGGGGCGAGGTCCTACCCGCAGCGGCGCACATGCTGGGATGATTGCCGCTGCTGGCGAGTCGTCGGTGCAGAGGCAGCCGTCGATGTCGGTGCTGATGCGGTTGCCTCTGCTGGTGAGCCGCTCCGGGCTTGTTATCCTGTGGCCCTTGCTAGTGTGGAGGTAGTTCATTCTTGCAGAAATGGAGCTAGGACCTCGCTTGTAAGGGAATGTACGACATTTGCTTGAGAGCAAAATGTAATAACATATGTACGCAGGATTTTAGCCTGGGAAACCCAGTTGTGTGTCCGAACCCTCTAGATGGTGGCTTCAAGTACTAAGACACCTGTCGCAGGGAGGTGGAGTATGCAGGCTCACAATACGAGACCAGGCTGAGCGACTACATGGCTTCCGGACCCCCCAGGAGACAAGTGCCTGTTCTTCAAAGTCGGACCTCTAGGTTGTTGGACGCACAAGACTATAGTTTTAAATACTAGGACACCCGTCATGGAGTGGTGGAGTGTGCAGGATTTTGGGTACGGAACCAGGCTAACCGGCCACATAGGCTCCGAACCACCCTATGGAACGGGCATCCATTCTTTAGAACCGGCTCCCAGGCCTTCCCCTATTTTTGTAAAGAAATAAATATTGCCTTCTAAGCAGCATTTGGCACTTATCTGTGTAACGCCTGTTCTTGCTGTGTGCGATGTTGTTGACTCCTCCTTAGTACCTGGCCCCCCGCCTGGGATGCAGGCTTGGTGTGTTGAGGTTGGATACCATCGTTTCTAAAAAGGTTGTCAACAATCCTCGGGAGGAAAGCTCGTCGAGATCTGATTCTATACACAACTTTTAGCTAGGAAGCATTAGTAGTACACCTTGTAGGGCTCTCCGTCTGACATTAGTCATCCTTTGATACATACTCGGGACTTGCAGGTTTTAGTCTGGGTGGCCAAGTTGCGTGTCTGGACCCCCTTGGGTCACGGTTCTAGATACTAGGACACTTGTCGCAGGGCGGTGGAGCGTGCAGGCCCACGATACGGGACCTGGCTGAGCGGCTACACGGGCTCCAGACCACCCCAGGAGACCAAAGTCCATTTTCTAGCTTCGGTCCCGAGGTTGTCGGACCCGCAGGACTTACAACTCTAGATACTTAGTCCCCATCACGGGGTGGCGGAGCATGTAGGCCCATGGTATGGGACCTGGCTGAGCGGCTACACAGGCTCCAGACCACCCTATGGAACGGGGTCCCGTTCTCTAGAGTCGGCCCCCAGGCTGTCGGACCTCCCTACTTTCGCGTCAGGGGCCCTAATCTGCAAGCCTGGCTGTTCAATTCGGATGTCGCCATGTCAGACAGATGGAAACCGTATGGGTGGGTTAGCTGAAAGGTATTATCTGAAAGGTTGCAAGGTAGGACCATGGAGCAGCAAGATGGAACTATCACAAGAGCACGACTGAGGGGTAGTTTCTTCTTCATAACTTGTCGTGCATGTGTGCAGACCAATAGCCCGGGTTCATGGGGGCAGACCCACCGAGTTGTCGTACACGTATGTGTTATCCAGTTATAGAAAAGAAGGAAACAGACTCGACCCCTTAGTCTTGCTCTATGGATAGAACTTACAGAGACATTTGGCATCAGGGTAAGGTACTCCTCCTGTCGTAGCTAGATGGTTACCCCTGGGTCGGTGCACTCCTGTTACCTTGAAGGGTCCTTCCCAGCTGGGGGAGAGTTGCGGAGCCCCTCTTGGTATGGGACTTGCCGCGGGGCTAAGCCCCGACCCAGGGTTCCCGTCTGCATCTGACACGGGAGCCCTCGTCTCTGGCTGTGATCACTTCTGCATGTACCTGTCTGCAGCTCGGACCCGTGGGGGTCCGGAAGGGCCTCCGGAGGGAAGGCGTGCTTTAGCTCCACAGACCGGGGAACACGGGGTTCCTTTGGGGTCCGTCTAGTTGTCTTCACCGGAGTAGGAGCCTCCGGTGAAGATATCTTTTAGGTCCCCCTCGGGCGACTGGTACCCGAGGTCTCGCTCAACCGCGGCTACCTCGCCGTCGTCCACCTTCTCTTTGCCGGGCCGACGGCGAGGCGGGGAGCCGTCTTTGGAAGACTGCTCGCGCCACTCGCTGACGCGTTTTGCGAGGTCAATGATCTCGCGACACTACACGGCGCTGTGGCGACCATGCGGGTGCACAGGGCATGGACCACTGCTACCCTTCTGCGGTCGCGAGCGTTTGTTGCGGTCGCCCTGGCCTCTGGTCGCTGCTGTGGCCACCAGAGCAGTGGACTGCGGCTTCTAGTAGTCGCGGTCCTTCTTCTTTTTCTTCTTTCCGTCCCGGAGGACGGCCCCCGAGCCACCCGACTGGGCAGCCCTAGTTTGCGGGGCCGAGTGCCATGCACGGCCCTCGGCGGCTCTGGCACATTTGTCGGCCAGGGCGAAGAGCGTAGGGACAGTTTCCACGTCATGTGTGGCCAACTTCTCCAACATTTTTTCATCACGTACTCCCTGTCGGAAAGCCGTGATGATAGAAGCATCAGAAATATGAGGTATCGTACCTCGTACCTTGGTGAAGCGGGAGATGAACTTCCGGAGGGTTTCCCTGGGCTCTTGCCTCACTGCATGGAGGTGGGCTTCCACACCGTTCTGCTGGTAAGCACTGGCGAAGTTCGCTACAAACCGCGCACAGAGTTCTTCCCAGGAATAGAATGATCCCGGGGTGAGGTTCATGAGCCAGGTCCGGGCAGGTCCAGACAAGGCCACATGAAAGTACGTTGCCATCACAGTGGTGTTTCCACCTGCTGTTGTGATGGTGGTAACGTACACCTGCAGGAATTCTGACGGGTTTGATGTTCCGTCGTATTTTTCCAGCAGGTGTGGCCAAAACTTGGGTGGCCAGGATGTCGCGCGGAGATGATCCGCCAGTGCGGCGCAGCCCACTCCGGCCAAGGGGACACCCGTCTGGGACCGAGTGCCCATTGGTGTCTGCGGTGCAACCGCAGCGAAGTCTTGATTGAGGTCGCATCCATTGATGTTTTGGTGGCGCTCGCGCGCCCTTTCCAAGGATACTCGGGCATCCTCTCCCGCACGCCTGCGGTTGAGTTCTGCCCAGAGGTTGTTGGTATGCGTGCCCCTCACTGAGGGCGAGCGCACCGATGCTGATGCCTCGTGTTGGCGCCGTGATGACCGCGTCTTCGACCCGGTCGAGGTAGAATGCGCCATACTGAGCAGCCAGTCAACGGCGTCCCGCCACTGCTTCATGGCTCCTAGTGAAGCCGTGGAACTCGGAGGGTGTCGCAACAACTCCCTGGCTGCTGACAATGCCCCCGGAGATGCCCTTGATGGAGTCTGGGATGTTTGCGCTACCGTGTGCTGCCATGCGGCGCGCACAGCAGGAGTGACTGGTGCCGGGCGACTGGGAGCCTGCGGTGTGGAGGAAGCAGCTTCTCCCTCCACCGCAAAGTCTACCGAAGTCTCGGCACGGTGCTCTACGATCTGCACCATCATGCTTGGGCAAGGAATCAAGCGAAAACCTAATGCCTAGGCCCCTACCTGGCGCGCCAAATGTCGGAGAGTGGATCTCCGACCGGGTGGCGGAGTGCACCCGCCCTAAGTCCTGAGATGAGGAGGGGCTTAGGCATTTCGCTTGATCGTTGGAGTGAAGGGGAAGAACACAAGAACACACATGGGTTTAGAGTGGTTCAGGCCGCCGGAGCGTAATACCCTACTCCACTGTGAGATGTATTGCTTGAGAGCTTGTATGAGCTAGCGAGTCTGAGATTGCGTGTGTGTGTGTAACGTCACATGCCTCCCCTTTTATAGCTGAAGGGGGCATGCACAAAGGGACTGGGCCCCGACATGTAGGCCCAGGTACATAAAGAATATATCACTTGGAGTTACTAATGCCTGTTGTCGAGACAATCTTCTCTTCCCTGACCCCCGAGATCTGTGTATCCTTGGCGTATAGAGGAAGCTTCTTGCGGAAGAGAAGACGAGTATAGCTCGCCACTCGGCACATGCATACTGTTTGCCAGCAGACCCAGCAGGCGCGCCGCCTGCTGGATGACCTTCGCGCCGCCTGCCAGCGGATGGGACGGGATGCATTAAATGCTGAGAGGGCACGTCGCCCGTCAGCGTAGTGGCAGGCGGTGCGTCTTTTCCTCAATAAATGCAGGGGCTGCATGACTTCTCGTCAGGTTCGGCCCGGTAGCTTATGTCATGGGCCACAAGCAGCGGGTCTCCGCCTGTGCGGGAAGTGGAGAGCAAGGCCCGCACACGTGTCAGCACCGGACCCCTGCACACACCAAGGTCCTTCTCGTTCCGGAACCCTATCGGGGTTCGGACCTACTCGGGGGGCTCCGGACTTGTATGTATATAGGGGCCCGGTGTCCTTCTGTGGGGGTCCGGACTTACTGAGGCATGGTGCCTTTTCTTGCCACGTGGCGCCCTTTGGTCCGCCCATCCGGTGGGGTCAGGCGCGGTCCTCCGCGTGGCTAGGAGACGTCGCATGGGTGCGATGTCTTCATGCTGTAGGAGAGGGTACCCCTGATTTAGGGTACCGACAAAGGCATATATGGTCTTCAACAAACTTCTAGACTAGTTGAAGTCACTTGTGATGTTGTATTTGATGAAACTAATGGCTCTCCAAGAGAGCAAGTTGATCTTGATGATATAGATGAGAATGAGGTTCCGACGGTCGCAATGAGGACTATGGCGATGGGTGATGTGCGACTATAGGAACAACAAAAGGAACATGATCAACCTTCTTCCTCAACAATGGTGCAACCCCCATCTCAAGGTGAGGAACAGGTACCTCAAGACGATGGCATGGATCAAGGGGGTCACATGAACAAAAAGACAAGGAGGAAGAAGAAGTAGCACAGGCACCTCCGGCCCAAGTCTGCACTACCATTCAAAGAGATCATTCGATGGACCAAATCCATGGTGACATCAGCAAGGGTAACTACTCGTTCACGTTTTGCTAATTTTTATGAGCACTACTCCTTTGTTTCTTCTATTGAGCCTTTCAGGGTAGAAGAAGCCTTGCAGGATCCGGATTGGGCGATGGCCATGCAGGAAGAGCTCAACAACTTCAAGAGAAATGATGTCTGAAGCTTGGTTCCATGTCCAAAGCAAAATGATGTGGGGACCAATTGGGTGTCTCACAACAAGCAAGGCGAGTATGGGGTGGTGACAAGAAACAAGGGCAGCCTTATGGCAAAAGGTTATGCCCAAGTCACAGGTTTGGATTTTTATTAGACTTTTGCTCCTATAGCTAGGCTAGAGTCTATTCGAACATTATTAGCCTATGCTACTCACCATTCCTTTACTCTCTTTCAAATGGAAATGAAGAGTGTTTTTCTTAATGGGCCAATCAAGGAGGAGGTGCATGTGGAGCAACCCCATGACTTCGAGGATGACAGGTATCTCGAGCATTTGTATAAGCTCTCTAAGGCGCTCTATGGGCTTATGCAAGCACCAAGAACATGATATGAATGCCTTAGAGATTTTCTTATTTCTAATGCTTTCAAGGTCGAGAAAGTTGATCCTACTCTTTTCACTAAGACATGTGATGGTGATTTGTTTATATGCCAAATATAAGACGATGACATAATATTTGGTTCTACTAACCAAAAGTCTTATGAGGAGTTTAGTAGGGTGATGATGTAAAAGTTCTAAATGTCAATGATGGGTGAGCTGACATACTTTCTAGGATTCCAAGTAAAATAGCTCAAGGAAGGAATCTTCATCTCCCACATGAAGTATACACAAGATCTTCTCAAGAAGATTGGGATGAATGATGCAAAGCCCATAAAGACGCCAATGGGAACAAACGGGCACTTGGACCTCAACGAGAGAGGTAAGTCGTAGATCAAAAGGTATACCATTTTATGATAGGTTCCTTGCTTTATTTATGTGCAAGTAGACCGGATATTATGCTTTTCGTTTGCATGTGTGCTAGATTTCAATCCGACCCTAAGGAATGTCACCTTGTGGTCGTGAAGCGAATTCTTCGATATTTAGTTCATACGCCTCACTTCAGGTTCTGATATCATATGGGTCCACCTTTGACTTGATTGGATACTCAGACTCTGACTATGTCGGGTGCAAGGTTGATAGGAAGAGCACATCAGGGACTTGTCAGTTTCTAGGAAGGCCCCTGGTGTCTTGGAGCTCAAAGAAACAAAAATCGGTTGCCCTATCCACCGTTGAGGTCGAGTATGTTGCCGCAAGCTAGTGTTGCTCGCAACTACTGTGGATGAGGCAAACCCTCCAGGACTTTGGCTACAATCTGAGCAAAGTCCCACTCCTAGGTGATAATAAGAGTGCGATCCACTTGGCGGACAATACCGTTGAACACAGCCGCAAAAAGCACATAGACATCCGGCATCACTTTTTGAGAGACCACCAGCAAAGGGGATTATCGATATTTGCCATGTTAGCACCGATCACCAGCTAGCCGATATCTTCAGTAGCCTTTAGATGAAAGAAGGTTTTGTGAGCTATGTAGTGAGCTTAATGTCTTAGATTCACGGAACTTGGATTGATTTAAAGCATACATGTGTTTATATGCCTTTGATCAACTTCTTTATGTTTAATTCGATTTATTGCTTATTTTGGTGCTCAAGTTATATAATGTCTTCTCCGGACCTCACAAGTCCTTGTGCATCTATGCATGTGTTGATGGAGAGGATATGCTACAACTTGATCTTTTGAGACTAATGTGTTTGCATAAGTGATTTTGATGCAGTCTCAAAGGTGGATTGAAAGGGAAAAAGCGAACTTGGACAAAGGAAGACGCTTCCACTGGTTAACAGTATCATTGTACTTTATTCTTAAATTCACTTGGTTCTTCATTTCCCTTGGTCTTTCATTCAAATTTTTTGGTGAGGCAATGAAGTTAAAGGCCACTAGTTTCTCCATTTTTGTGCTTAATTCCAAAGAGGGAGAAATTAAAGCCAAAGCAACTGGATCAACCATCGCTTAGGATTTTTATAAGTTTTTTTAGTTTCAAGTTGTCTTTTTGATGAAACTCTCTTGATTGCAAAGAGGAGCTCTCTTATTGAAAAGTATACTCTCTTGTGTGAGGATTGTTTTCGTATGGAAGAAAGGGGGAGCTTTTGGGAGTTTTGATCAAAACAAGGTTTGATTTGCAAAATCCAAGTTTTTGACTTAAAAGTTAGAAAAATGAGTTTGATTGCAAAATTCAAAAATGAGTGGGGGATAAATGATCCAAATATACCAACCCCTATACTTATTCAATTGGTTTTAATTTGGACTTCAATTTGCAACTTGATGGCTCATATTTGGTTAAGTTAGTATTTTTTAGTTGCTTTAGGTGTGTTGGCATAAATCACCAAAAAGGGGGAGATTGAAAGGGAAATGTGACCTCGGGCCATTTCCAAAAGTTTTGGTGATTAAATGCTCAGCACATCTCTCTAAACTAACACTCTTTATATGAGCATGAATACAGGTGTAGCAAAATCAAATTGAAGACAAGAAGTCCAATTGAGTGGAATTAGAAGGCCAAAAGTGTAACTTTGGGTAAAGCTACAAAACATGAGGTTTAAGTACTTGAATAAGTTGAACATATATAATACTATGTTTCTTGCACCTTTGCTTGGCTGCTAACTCTTTTGTGCAAGAAAAGTGGCATTTGGACTTAGTTGTGGACACATTGTAAATTTTGGAGAACATGGCTGAAAGAGGTATGATCCCAACACCTAGTAAAATGTTTTAGTTGCTAACTATGTTTGTCTAAGTGCTAGGGAATCTCTCAAGAAGAGCCAAAAGAAGTTGGAGAAAAGTTTGGCTTAAAACAACAAAACTTGGGCCAGTCTAAGACCACCGGACTGTGCGGTGTGCACCGGACTGTTCGATAATGCATGTTTGGTTATGCGTAGTACCGAAGACGACACTCTCGGGAATTTTATTTACAAAATTCACTAGACAGTGAATAGTGCACTGTCTAGTGCACCAGACAAGGATTTCAGTGGCTCTCTCCGCAGGCGGGCGCCAGCCGCCAACGGCTAGCTGACGTGGCCGATTTCCGGTGCCATGCTAAAAAAGGAAACCAGCCAATCAGATCGTTGGATGACCGTTACTGGCCGGATATCAAGTGGCGCACCAAACTGTCCGGTGAGCCCACAGACCGGGAAGTTTTTAAGCTTCATTGTGGAGAAGGCAACGACTGCTAGGAGTGTTGGGGCTATAAAAGGAGCCCCTAGGCGCCCTCTACTGGTATCTAAGCATCCAAGTGCACACTACAACTCCGAGACTCCGCGACCATGCTGTTCAGTGATTTGAGAGAGATTTAAGCGCTTTTCTGAGCTGTAACTCTGTCGTTTTGTTCTTGCGCTCTTGTCTTTGCTTGGTGTGCGTGTGTTGCTTTGTTGTGCTCATGTGTGCGTACTCTTACTCCCTCCCTTACTCTAAGCTTGATTGTGATCATTTGTGTATGTTGTGAGAGACTCCAAACTTGTGGAGATTCCTAACAAACGGGTTGAGATATAAGGAAAAATATTATGGCACTCAAGTTTGATCTTTAGATCACTTGAGAGGGGGGTTGAGTGCAACCCTTGACCGAAGGAGGTCACCACAACGTGGAGTAGGTTTTGGCCGAACCATAGGAAAAAATCGTTGTGTTTCTTGTCCACTTTACTTTATTGTGATTTCTTTCTTCCTTAGTGCTAAACTTCACTTGTGATATTGCTCCTAGTTTAATACACATATTAAGAGGGAAATCAATTGAAGAGTTCTTTTTATCTTCTCTACTCATGCAAACTGAGTTTTAGTTTAAACTAACACCTTTTATAGATCATGTTTGTGTTGATTGAAATAAGTTTTGCAGGATCATGTATTCACACCCCCTCTAGGTGCTCTCAACATTGTATTCTATATTGCAAAACAGTATTTTACACGGCCATACACACGATCTGACTAGCACGACCTAATATTTTTACAAGTTTCCACTCAAAATATGAACACACTTAGTTTAAAATTTTAAAAAGTTAAAAAATAATTAATTTAAAAATTAATACTCTATAAAAGAGACGAGGATACGAAACATATCTCTTATACAACTATAATTGAATAGCAAAATATATCTATCTATAAACTAAAATAAATTTGTTCACTGTTGAAGTTTGAAGGAAAGAATATAGATATCCAGAAAATATAAAACGTAAATAGATATGAATAAAATAAGATATAAATACTATTTTTAAAAAATCTATACATTTCAATATTATCTTAAAGAAATTTAAGTAGTGAATATTGTTATAGGGAAGATACGAGTATTGTAATAGAAAAAACTCCTCCCACACACGAGAAAAAAAATATGGTTGTGCCTCCTGTCGCCCAGAGTTAGCAAAACCACGATAAACTAGCGGTTTCGCAAAACTGCTAGTCCACAGAAATGGTTTATTTCCAGCTAGTTTTCAATTTTCGTTCCAAATTTAAAATATTTTTAAAAAATGTATAAAAATGAAAATACATGATAAAAAACTACATGTTCTAAGTAATCTGATATACCACATATTTAAATGTAATCCCTTTTAGCCTATTAAAAAATAGAAAACACTTGGACCCGTTAACCTGTTTGGCTAATTATATTAGAGCAACTCTAATTTTTATGTAAATTTTAGCTCTCTAAATCACATATTTAAGAAATTGCCAAATAGGTTTGGGAGTAAAAAATTATGAGTTCTCCAATAGTTCTCTTATATATATTGTAGTTTTGTTTTGAATTTATTCACGTAAAAAAGTCACAAATGTCAACAACCGTTTTCATTACCTACATAGCGTAGCCAGTTTTTATTTAGTGAGTTGGTAAATGATTACCAAATATAGTGAGAAATGTGGTTAGATGAGAAGTGGCTAAATTTAGAAAGTTCATTTAGAGCACTATTGGAGAGGAGTTTTTATATCAACTACCTAAATTATTGATTTATGGAGTCTTTTAGAGAACTATTGTAGTTGCTCTAAAAACCGAAACCCCCTCCCCTCACTTACCCCACACCCCGCGGCCCTCGCCTCCCGCATCCGCCCGCTGCCTGTCTGAATCCACCGTTGTCACTTCGTTTCGCACTGACAAAACGCAGTTTACCGCCCGGATCAAAGCGGATCTGGTCAGAGCGGTTTCTCGCTCACGCGATAGATTTTTGCCTGCTGCAGCTAAGCCTTCAACAAACTCGCCCAAGTCGACGGTTAATCGCCTCCCTTAATAAGTTGTTGTCCTCCATCGGGAAACCGATTGTTTTGACTAAGAAATCAAATATTAAGTTCCAGTTTAGCTTTTTGGTGCCTAGATTTGGTTTTGCGATGTTTAGGGTTTCAAAATTTTGGTAATGCATAAAAAATATGTGTAGTGTAGCCTGCTATTTTTTATACTAATATGTTGTTATATGTTAGTATTGTTATATGTTACCGGTAATATTTAGTTATTTGTTATATGTTTTTTCTATTTATGCTAGATATTTTATCTTGTTCTTATTAGTTGCATGATTGGTGTTGGGGGTCTTCCTCTTTCGAAGGTCCTCAAAAATATGACTAACAATGTACTTTCAATATAATGATGATTATCACAGGGAGCTTCGGTTCATGAAGGGAGTGTTCTCCTTCACCGAAGGACTTCAAGACAAAGGCATAGCCCGAAAGCGACAACAATGAACGACCGAAGCTATAGCCAAAGGGAAACAACTTCGGTGTTGGGGGCCATGCTCCGTCACGCCGAAGGTCCCGTAGAAAGAAGCAGCTTCGGCGGAAGCTGTCCGCAGGAGATGACCGAAGGTTCCTCTTCATGAAGCTTCGGTATAACAAACCGACTTAAAGATAGAATGACCTTCCAATCCATAAAGGTCTGAGTCAGTGTTGTAAACTTTTATGAGGGGCATAATTGTAATTTTTCACAGGCTGTGTCCTGTGTCTATAAATAGATGAACAGTACCCCCGTACTGGAGGCGCTGACTGGTACACGCTCTTGCATTACGCTTGTATCTTTGTCTTTTGCCAAGCCGAAGGTACAAATGTAATTCAATATTGCTCTTATTCTTTCATGATTATATAATAAAAGACACGTAATAATGTTATATGATTATTCACGTTATTCTCTCATGTTTCATATGCTTCTCCTTTTACCGGTATAAATTATAATGATGAAGGTATGTCCTTCATGACCTTCGTCTGAAGATCGTTATATCCTAAGGGAAATAACGCTTCGAAGGACGAAGAATATTTACCATTAACTTTTTTCTGTGTTGCCTTGTTCTTAATTCGTAGCAGTTGAGAACAAGTCCCCAACATTGGCGCCCACCTCCGGTGAACTCACTTCCACTTTTTTGAGCTGATGGCTTCGTTTAACGAGCAAGCTGGAGCTGCTTCGGCTCCGAAGCTGCTGTTCCCGATAACAGGCGGTTCATGTTCAGAGCCAGCCAACAAGAAGCAGAAGAATGAAGCACAGAGAAGGGTACAGCATGTTGGGGTGCAAGGACCCTTCATCAAGTCGAGATGGTCTCACATTCCTATTACCTTCTCCCAAGAGGACCTTCAACTCAAGGATTACCCACACAACGATGCCATGGTTATCTCTTGTGTTATCAAAGGATTTCTGGTTCACAATGTCTTGGTTGATACAGGCAGTGCAGCTGACATCATATTTGCTAAGGCCTTCAGGCAAATGCAAGAGCCAGAAGATAAGATTCATGATGCTACGCACCCTCTCTGTGGCTTCGGAGGAAGACAGATTGTAGCGCTGGGCAAGATCACCATGTCAGTGACCTTCGGGTTCGTCAACAACACTAGAACTGAGCAAGTTGTGTTTGACATTGTTGACATGGAATACCCTTACAATGCAATTATTGGTCGTGGCACCCTCAATGCTTTCGAAGCAATCCTTCATCCTGCCTATCTTTGCATGAAGATACCTTCGGATCAAGGACCCATCGCTATTCATGGAAGTCAGGAAGCTGCCAGAAGGGCCGAAGGAAGCTAGACTGACTCCAAAGCAATCCATAACATAGATGGAGCTGAAGCTTGTGAACAGTACAAATTCAGAAGGGAGAAAGCAGCTTCAGCAGATCAGCCGAAGCCCATGCTCTTATGTGAAGACATAGCAGAGCAGAAGGTGCTGTTGGGCTCTCAATTATCCGAAGACCAGGAGAAAACCTTGATAAGGTTTTTGTTCAACAACAAAGATGTTTTTGCATGGTCAGCTAATGGCCTCTGCGGAGTAAATCGGGATGTTATTGAACACTCGCTCAATGTTGACCCATCCTTCAGACCCAGAAAGCAGAGGCTTCAGAAAATGTCTGATGATAAGGCCGAAGGTGCTCGTAATGAAGTAAAAAGACTCCTCAGTGCAGGAGTTATCAGAGAAGTAAAGTACCCAGAATGGCTAGCTAACACTGTTATGGTAAAGAAGGCCAATGTCAAGTGGAGAATGTGTATCGATTTTACAGATCTCAACAAGGCTTGTCCGAAGGACGAATTCCCATTGCCAAGGATAGACTCTTTAGTTGATGCAGCAGCTTCTTCAGAGCTCATGAGTCTGCTAGATTGTTACTCAGGCTATCACCAAATCTGGATGAAGAAGGAAGATGAGCCGAAGACTAGCTTCATAACCCCAAGTGGCACATATTGCTATCTTCGGATGCCTGAGGGGCTCAAAAACGCTGGAGGAAGTTTCAGCAGAATGACTGCGAAGGTCCTCCAGTCTCAGATAGGCAGAAATGTGCTAACTTATGTTGATGACATCATTGTAAAAAGCACGAAACAGGAAAATCATATTGCTGATTTGCAGGAGACCTTCGCCAGTTTCAGACAAGCTGGCTTAAAGCTGAATCCAGAAAAATGTGTCTTCGGAGTAAAGAAGGGGAAATTTCTTGGTTGCTTGGTTTCAACAAAGGGAATTGAAGCCAATCCAAGTAAAATTGAAGCTATACTTCGAATGGAGCCACCAACTACAAGAAAGGGGGCCCAAAGATTGACAGGGAGGCTGGCATCTCTTAATAGATTCATATCCAGATCAGCAGAAAGAAATTTACCATTCTTCGAAGTGCTGAAGTCTGCTGAAGTCTTTCAATGGGGACCAAGTCAACAAAAAGCCTTTGAAGAACTGAAGCAATACTTGATAGATTTAACAACATTAACTCCACCAACGCCAGGGGCTCCTTTGTTGTTATACGTGGCAGCTTCGCACTCAGCAGTAAGTGCAGCACTTGTCCAGGAGAAGCTCGATGGCCAAGTCAAGAAGCAGGTTCCAGTGTATTTGTATCTGAAGTCCTTAGTGTGTCAAAGAAAAACTATACAGAACTGGAGAAGGTATTATATGCTGTTTTGATGGCATCCAGGAAGCTTCGGCATTATTTTCAAGCATACAATATTATTGTTCCTTCTTCGCAACCGTTGAAGGATATTATGAGAAATAGAGAAGCTACTGGACGGATTGGAAAATGGGCTGCAGAGCTCAATGAATTTTGCATTGATTATGTGCATAGATCCTCGATCCAGTCTCAAGCGTTGGCAGATTTCATTGCCGATTGGACGCCAGGGGCTCAGGATGAAGAAACAAATAAGGATGCCGAAGTGTGGACAGTGTTTTGTGATGGCTCTTGGGGAACCTTCGGAGCAGGAGCAGCCGCTGTGTTGGTCTCACCATCCAAAGTTAAAACTTGTTATGTGGCAAGACTTGATTTCAGCTGTACAAACAATATTACTGAGTACGAAGCCCTGCTCCTGGGCCTTCGGAAATTAAAGGCAATGGGAATCAGAAGGGCGATCCTTAAAACTGATTCCCAGGTTGTTTCGGGTCATATCGACAAGAGTTGCAAGGCTAAAGATCCGAAGCTTGAAAAATACCTAGACACGGTCCGAAGAATCGAAGCTTCCTTCGAAGGATTTTCTGTCAAAAATATCCCTCGAGGACAAAATGAGCATGCTGATTTGCTAGCTAAGTCAGCAGCACAGGGGCTGCCGTTACTTTCGGATGTGTTCTTCGAAACAATAAAGGCACCTTCAGTGGAACTCCTTGAAAGAGCAGTCCTCAACGTATCTCCTATTTATAGCGAAGATTGGAGAACTGAGATCATCTCTTACCTTCAGGGTAAGTTCCTTTCAGATGATGGAGCTTATAACAGGAGGATAGAGGCAAGAGCTCGTCCATATGTCATGATAGAAGGGGAGTTGTACAAGCATGGAGTTTGCGCTCCGCTACTCAAGTGTTTATCTAGAACCGAAGGTATAGAGTTGATGAAAGAAATACATGCAGGCCTGTGTGGATCTCACATTGGATCTAGGCTGTTACTTGGAAAAGTTTTCCGCCAAGGGTTTTATTGGCCGAAGGCAGCTTCGGATGCAGCGGAATTAGTTCAAAAGTGCGAAGGTTGTCAGAAATGTGCAAGAGATCAAAAACAACCTTCGTCTTTAACACAGCTCATACAACCCATCTGGCCATTGCAAAGGTGGGGCCTTGACTTGTTAGGTCCATTACCACCGGCTCAAGGGAATTTAAGATATGTTATAGTGGTTGTGGAGTATTTTTCTAAATGGATTGAGGCGAAGCCATTAGCCACAATAACTTCGGCCACTGTCCAAAAGTTTTTCTGGCAGAATATTGTTTGTCGTTTCGGGGTACCGAAGGCCATCACTGTAGATAATGGAACACAATTTGACTCCGAAGCTTTCAGAAATTTCTGTGATCAAATTGGTACGAAGATCCATTTTGCATCAGTCAGGCATCCGGAGTCAAATGGGCTCGTTGAAAGAGCCAACGGCATTATAATGACAGGAATAATGAAGTTAATCTTCAATCAACCCAGGGGAAAGTGGCCAGATCAGTTAACCAAAGTGGTGTGGAGCCACAATACAACAACATCAAGGTCTACAGGCTTTACTCCATTCAAGTTATTATTCGGTGACGAAGCAATAACTCCGGAAGAAGCTAAAACTGGATCAATAAGAGTAGTAGCTTCGACAGAATCAGGTCCGGAAGATGCTTGTTTTGTGGAAAAAGATGCTTTAGAAGGGATCAGGCTTCAAGCTGTGGAGAATATCAATAAATACCAAGCTGAAACAGTCAAATGGCGAGATAGAAAAGTTCGGCTAAAAAATATTGAGCCGGGACACTTGGTGCTTCGGAGAGTGGCCAACCCAGACACAGTGGGCAAGTTACAGTTGAAATGGGAGGGACCTTTCTTAGTAGCATCTTCGTCAAGACCTGGTTCATACAGATTGAAGGACATGGACGGCAACGACATTCCAAGATCTTGGAACGCGGATGAGCTTCGGCGATATTATGTATAACTTGATGTAACTTTACATGTCTTTTCTTTTTCTTTTTCATGGCACCCTTTTCCTTTCTAAAGGGGGAGAAAGGTTTTTAATGGGGCCATCATATGTAATTTCCTTTTTTAGTTCTATAAGAGTGAAATCCCCCAAGGAATGTAAATGTAAAAGCTGAGAACGCACCATCGAGTGCCGAAAACTGAAAAAGCGAAGAAGCTCCAAAGTCGTTCCTAAGGGAATGCAGAGCTTACAGCGAAAAGTCAACGCTGATTCCGCCGAAAGTAAAAGGCGAAGAAGCTCCAAAGTCGTTCCTAAGGGAATGCAGAGCTTACAGCGAAAAGTCAACACTGATTCCGCCGAAAGTAAAAGGCGAAGAAGCTCCAAAGTCGTTCCTAAGGGAATGCAGAGCTGATGTGTGATTGTTTCTAAGGAAATAATGGCTAAGGGTATGGCTTCGGATATGTGTTTGGACATTCATTCGCACATCACATTACATCATAGCATTTGCAATCATAAACATTCATTCAGGCATATATAGGATAATCATCATCATGGCATAAGTGGTTGTTTCGGCATAAGAGAAGAGCTTCTTCGTGGTGTACAAAAAAGAAAGGTTTCGGCATAAAAGAAGAAGCGGTCTTTTATGCTTTGTTGTGTACAAAAAAGAAAGGTTTCGGCAAAAAGAAGAAGCGGTCTTTTATGCTTCGTTGTGTACGAAAAGAAGGGAAGGTGTTTTTTCGCCTTCGGCTCAAAATACTAATTTCGTCCACATCAAAGCGCCTCAATGGAAGGGTAAGGATATATTACAAGGTATGAACAAAGTTCATTAAGAACAGTTTAGCTGTATTTACAAAAGTTATTACAAAAGTCTCGAGTTTTTTCTACAGTCTACTCCTACTGATCTTCACCGGGCTTCAGCTTCGGCGGCATATTCTTTAAGCATCAGTTCGAGCTTCGTCATCCTACATGAATCAAGGTATTGTGAGTAAAAATCAAGTTTGAAGGAGAAGGTAAGCACAAGGTATGATTTCTTACTGGTTCAAGATGACTTCGAGCTTCGTCTCCAGCCTTTTCTCGCTCGCCTTTTGTCCATATCATTTTTATAAATCTGTTTGAAATGCTTCGGGCGAGGTCAGGAATATCGTCTAGCATTGATGGAGATAGAGTGAAATTGGGCATGTTGACGATTTTTCCATGATCACAGCCAGCCTTCAGAAATGCTGTAGCAGTGCCTCGAGAAGCTACCCAGGCACAGAAGTCACCGTGCCCGGCTATAACTTCGTCAAGCTCATCAATTTCAGCTTCAATATGCTCGAAGGTTCTTGGCAAATCTTCAGCTGACGGGGTAAATTTCTCACTGCTAGCTCCAACTGAGTGGAAGATTTTTCTCAGTCGTTCAATACATTTGTTGCTAAATTCCAAACATTTATCTTGAAGGCTCGCCGATAATTTTTTCAAAACTGAATTTTCTTGGACTTCGGCTTCAAGTTTCGCATTTAGTTCTTGTTTTTCTTGTTCAAACTGTTCAGATTGGCAGAGAAGCTTCGTATTCAATTCCACTATTTTAGCTTCGGCTTCTGCCAATAAGCCTTCAGTTGCCTGAAGCTCAAAGTTCTTTTCAATAGTAGCTAATTGCTCTTTTATTTTGCTCTCTAAATTTTCAATTATAACCTCGTGCTTTTTGTCTTCCAGATCTTGCTGCATTTTCAAAGCCTTGCTCAGCAGCATGCTCTGCACGTAAACAACCTTCGTTAGAAACATTTTCATTATTAAAAACAATAAAAGTCAGAGAAAAGTTGTTTACCTTGAAATTGGAATAAAATAAGCTACCAACGATATGTTGTCGTCGGTAGCGGCTGATATCCGTTTCCAGCTTCGGAAAACCGATACTCTTTGATAGAGTACCGATGACCTTAGCTCCAGTTTGATCCCGGATGCAGTCTAATTTTTCATCGTCAATACCCCCGAAGAGGAGTGCTCCTGGTTTGTATCCCCAGGATTTGGCATACTCTTTAAGCTCCTCTATCTCGGTTTTTGACAATTTTTCTCCAACCAAGTTTTGGAACATGAAGGCTTCGTCCTCTGAAGCTTCGTCAACAATTTCCTTTTCTTTCCCAGACACTGCGACCATGGCCTCTTCAGCGGCAGCAGCAGCTTCTTCTGTGGCCATGTCTAGCAGTATTTTATCGATATGTTCAATTGTGCTTTCCAAGTTCCAACCTTCAGGCGAGGTAGCTTCGGCAGCCGCGACCTCCGAAGGTGGGATTTCAATATTTGTTATTTCTTCAGCCGCTGGTATCTTTTGAGCTGAAGCTCTCGGTGGTGTCTTGTCAATGACTTCTGTCACTGCGATGATTCTTTGTCTCTTTGTTTTAGTTGTTTTCTTCGTTTTTTCGGGCTCCTTTTCCTTCTGAAAAAACTTTGTCAGTTGAGGCCCCAATGGACTTAGCTTCGCAGGCAGGGATTCAGTCATTACCTTTAAAATCTCTTCCACGTCAGTGGCAGAGCGTGATGCGGGAATCTCCTCTTCGTCAGATACTTTTCGCTTCGGAGATGATATTTTCTTCTTCGGAATATTCTTCTTTTTTGGTGGTTCTTCCTCATCTTCATTTAAAGCTTCGGCTCCCCTTTTCCTTTTCTGGCCCCCGGCACCTTTGTTCAGACTTTCATAGTCAGGGTATTCAAAACCCAGGGCGTCCAGCACTCGATTCAGCCTTCGCTTCAGACGGGTGCCGAAGGCCGCAGTCATCAATTGATCTTCTTTTTGAGTAATTCCCAAGAATTTCATTGCACATTATTTCAACTGTGTCCAGCCATTCTTGGCAAGGTTTTTTAAAGTATTTCTTAAATTTGTAATAGTAAGGTAATCGCACAAGTTCCCCTTCTTTCTTCTCCCCCTCCAGCTTCGGCATTTCCCATTCTTTTAAAGTAGGAAAAACCCTGAAGGCCAAGAACTCTTGAACCAGGTCCCTAGTACTGATATGCTCTGAAATAATTTTAAACTCAGCCAGTGCAGCCCAAGTAGAACCTTCTAATGACATTTGGCATCGTGGTCTTGTTTCTCCGAAGATCAATTCAAGAGGGCTTTGTACCAGCTTCTCTTGGTCTTCGTCAACTTTCACATAGAACCATTCTGATTTCCAGCCTGCCGGCCATTTGCTTCGGTAGCTGATTACAGGAAACTTTGTGGTTTTCCGATAGGCAAAATTGTAGCAACCAAAGTTATCATGTAATCCATCTTTTCTAGCCTTCGTCTGGTAATGCAGCTCATGAACTCGACAAAAGCTGTCGGCAAACGGCTCCACCGCCTGGCTTCGGAGGGCCCAGATATAAACACTAAGCCTAACGATAGCGTTAGGAGTCAACTGATGAAAGTAGATACCAAACTTCTTCAATACATCTGCAATAATCCCATGAAGGGGGAATCTCAACCCAGCTTTTAGAAAGCTCTTGAAAATGACTATTTCATCCTTCTCTGGCTTCGGGGTAGTTTCTTCTCCCCCGAAGCGAAGTAGCTTCTTCTGGCTTTCACTGAAATAACCTGACTTTACCATCTTGGAGAGATCAGCCTTCGAAACGGTCGACTTTCCGAAGTCCAAGTGGCTGGGTTTACTTGGCATGGCAATACGATAATCATCTTCGGGATCAGTTTCTTCAATGTTCTCATCTTCTGCTTTGGCAGTTGCTTGTTCTGCTTCAACAGTGGGGATTTCTTCCGAAGTTACCAGTCTGGATCGTTGCATTGCTTCGGAGATGGGAACAGTCTCCGAACCTTCAGCTTCGCCTCCTTCACGCTCAACCCTGGCGGTAGATCGCACTCTGGCCATTTAATTCTGAGTTTGTGGAAATTGAATACTTTTTCTCCCAAAGCCTTTCCTTCTGACGAAGCAGACTTCAAGTTGGAGCTTCGTTCAATTCCGAGAGTCAAGCTTCGGCTATGGTTAAAAATTTTGGCAGCAAAACAGTGCAAATAGCAATGAATGTTGTGGTAACTTCACACCTACCCGTCTGTTTATATAGTGCTGCAGGTAAGAAGGCGAAACGCCAGGATTTTTACACCAGGCGGACAGTCGCCTGCACTCGCTGCGCGGTGGACCGCAGAGACCAAACAGTAACTCTGCAAGATGGGACTGCCACGCGCTCGGAAACTGAATCGTTTCTCGACAACGAGCTCAAGGAAGGTGTTTTTTGGACCTTCGGCTTCCCGAAGCTTAAGAGACTTTTTTCACGGATCAAGCTCGTTACGAAAAACGATCTAGCGCCGCGAAAGGGGCTACTGTTGGGGGCCATGCTCCGTCACGCCGAAGGTCCCGTAGAAAGAAGCAGCTTCGGCGGAAGCTGTCCGCAGGAGATGACCGAAGGTTCCTCTTCATGAAGCTTCGGTATAACAAACCGACTTAAAGATAGAATGACCTTCCAATCCATAAAGGTCTGAGTCAGTGTTGTAAACTTTTATGAGGGGCATAATTGTAATTTTTCACAGGCTGTGTCCTGTGTCTATAAATAGATGAACAGTACCCCCGTACTGGAGGCGCTGACTGGTACACGCTCTTGCATCACGCTTGTATCTTTGTCTTTTGCCAAGCCGAAGGTACAAATGTAATTCAATATTGCTCTTATTCTTTCATGATTATATAATAAAAGACACGTAATGATGTTATATGATTATTCACGTTATTCTCTCATGTTTCATATGCTTCTCCTTTTACCGGTATAAATTATAATGATGAAGGTATGTCCTTCATGACCTTCGTCTGAAGATCGTTATATCCTAAGGGAAATAACGCTTTGAAGGACGAAGAATATTTACCATTAACTTTTTTCTGTGTTGCCTTGTTCTTAATTCGTAGCAGTTGAGAACAAGTCCCCAACATTCGGCTTAAAGCAATGCCGAAGATCAAACATGGAGCCGAGTCAAAGAGTAAAATACTAGCTAGTTCCTAATGATTTAGATTACAGTAATCAGTACATGTTAAAGTTATAAATGTACTTTTACCCAGGCTACGTATCGTGCCTATAAATAGGTGAACAGTATCATCATACTGTTCACGCTGTATTGTAATCGCTCTCGCGTCAGCACCTTCGAACAAGCCGAAGGTATTAACGTAATGTAATTTTTGTTAATGTTCATGCATACATTATGAAATATAAATGTCAGGGACCATAATTAGGGGTACCCTCAAGACTCCTAATTCCCAGCTGGTAACCCCCATCAGCATAAAGCTGCTAAGGCCTGATGGGTGCGATTAAGTCAGGGATCAGTCCATTCAAGCGACTCGATCACGCCTCACCCGAGCCTAGCCTCGGGCAAAGGCAGCCGACCCCGGAGGATTTCCGTCTCGCCCGAGGCCCCCCTCCAACGGCGAACATATTTTCGGCTCGCCCGAGGCCCTGCCTTCGCTAAAAAGCAACCCTGACTAAATCGCCGCACCGACCGACCAAGTCGCAGGAGCATTTAATGCAAAGGTGGCCTGACACCTTTATCCTGACGCGCGCCCCCGACAGAGCCGAAGTGACCGCCTCACTTCGCCGCTCCACTGACCGGCCTGACAGAAGGACAGCGCCACCTGCGCCACTCCGACTGCAGTGCCACTTGACAGAGTGAGACTGACAGGCAGTCAGGCCCTGCCAAAGGCACCATAGGAAGCTCCGCTTCGCCCGACCCAGGGCTCGGACTCGGGCTAAGTCCCGGAAGACGGCGAACTCCGCTCCGCCCGACCCAGGGCTCGGACTCGGGCTAAGTCCCGGAAGACGGCGAACTCCGCTCCGCCCGACCCAGGGCTCAGACTCGGGCTCAGCCCCAGAAGACGACGAACTCCGCTTCGCCCGACCCCAGGGCTCGGACTCCACCCTGGCCTCTGCCGACGACCTCCGCCTCGCCCGACCCAGGGGCTCGGACTCAGCCTCGGCCATGGAAGACATACTCGACCTCGGCTTCGGAGGAGCCTCCACATCGCCCAACCTAGGGCGCAGGTCAACCACGTCAACAGGAGGCGCCATCATCACCCTACCCCGAGCTGACTCGGGCCGCAGGGAACAAGACCGGTGTCCCATCTGGCTAGCTCCGCCAGATAGGCAATGATGGCGCCCCGCATACTCTGTGACGATGGCGGCTCTCAGCCCCCTTACGGAAGCAAGAGGACGTCAGCAAGGACCCAACCGCTCCGACAGCTGTCCCTCCGCTAGGCTCCATCGCTCCTCCGACGGCCACGACATCACACCAGCTGGGTGCCAAAATCTCTCCGGCTGCCACAACGGCATGTACTTAGGGCGCTAGCTCTCCCCCGCTAGACACGTAGCACTCTGCTACACCCCCCATTGTACATCTGGATCCTCTCCTTACGCCTATAAAAGGAAGGACCAGGGCCCTCTTAGAGAGGGTTGGCCACGCGGGGACGAGGACGAGACAGGCGCTCGCTTGGAAGCCGCTCGCTCCCTCACCCGCATGGACGCTTGTAACCCCCTACTGCAAGCGCACCCGACCTGGGCGCGGGACGAACACGAAGGCCACGGGATTCCCACCTCTCTCACGCCGGTCTCTAGCCGCCTCGCTCTCCCCCCTTCGCGCTCGCCCTCGCGCTCGACCCATCTAGGCTGGGGCACGCGGCGACACTCACTCGTCGGCCCGAGGGACCCCCCGGTCTCGAAACGCCGACAGTTGGCGCGCTAGGTAGGGGCCTGCTGCGTGTTGACGAACAGCTTCCCGTCAAGCTCCAGATGGGCAGTCTCCAGCAACCTCTCCAACCCGGGACGGTGCTCCGTTTCGGGAGTCTTGAGTTCATGTCTTTCGACGGCAGCTACAACATGATACTCCTTCCACCGCCGCGCGACAACGACAATGGCGGCCGACAGCCCGCCCGCCGGCGGCGGAATCGACGACGTCTTCCCCGCGTGGTGAAAGAACAACCTCCGAGCTCGTCCCGCTTTCTTCCCTGCCGACGGAGGGGAAGGCAGGGCAGCCAAGGCCAAGCAGGAGGCAGCGCCTCGTCGGCTGTCGAGCAAGTCGACGGCACCGGCACCCCAACGAGGGGCGCACCGGGTATCGACTTCGCGCCTGAGACGAAGACGAGCGCCGTCTCCCCGCGACTCGCCGATCCCGAGCAAGCGGACGACGCCAGCGCGCTCGCGGAGAGCTTGCTGGACGTCACCCTCATACCTGAGACGACGGAGCAGTCAGTCCCCGCCGTGACTTCATCGCCGCTCGTCGACCAAAAGGTACCGACTGATCCCCATCCTACGTCATTTGGATTCAGCCTCAACCCGCCTAGCGACCTTGCTTTGGCGGGCGCTCTCGTAGAGGCGAGTCCAAACCCTCTGGGGTTTCGCATGCGGTCGCCATGGGACCGGTTGACGGACGTCTCGACCTACGGGCCCTCTGGGTCCGAGGAAGACAACGACCCCAGCATCTGTTGGGATTTCTCTGGACTTGGCAACCCCAGTGCCATGCGGGACTTCATGGCCGCATGTGACTACTGCCTCTCCGATTGTTCCGACGGTAGCTGCAGCCTCGACGACGAGGACTGCGGCTCAAGCCGCGAATGTTTCCACGTCGATCTAGGGGGTCCCTCCGAAGGCAATCATCTCGGCATGCCGGAGGACGGTGATCTCCCTAGGCTGGTGCCCAGCGTTGACATCCCACGGGAGCTAGTTGTGGTCCCCGTTCAGGCGGGGGGCCATGACCCACAGCTCGAGCAAATCCGCGGGGTGCAGGCCAGGCTCAACGAGGGAGCAGGAGCGCTTGAGCCGATCCGCCAGGATGTCGGGCAGGCATGGGCGGGCCAACCCCCGGCCGGAGAAATACGTCACCTGCCCCAGGGTTTCCAGCACCGCGTCGCCGTCGACGCCAGGGTCAGGCCACCACCCGCATCTAGTGGCATCGGCCAGAACCTGGCTGCAGCAGCGATGCTTCTCCGCGCGATGCCGGAGCCATCCACCACCGAGGGTCGGCGAATCCAGGGGGAGCTCAAGAATCTCCTGGAAGGCGCCGCGGTCCGACGGGCCGAGAGCTCTGCCTCCCGAAGGCAGGGATACCCCTCGGAACCTCATGCCGCGACTTCCCGATTCATGCGGGAAGCCTCGGTCTACACCGGGCGCACGCGCAACACCGCGCCTGCGGCCCCTGGCCGCCTCGGCAACGAGCACCATCACCGCGACCGTCGGGCCCACCTCGACGAGAGGGTGCGCCGAGGCTACCACCCCAGGCGTGGGGGACGCTACGACAGCGAGGAGGATCGGAGTCCCTCGCCCGAACCGCCCGGTCCGCAGGCCTTCAGCCGGGCCATCCGACGGGCATCGTTCCCGACCCGGTTCCGACCCCCGACTACTATCACAAAGTACTCGGGGGGAGACGAGACCGGAACTGTGGCTCGCGGACTACCGTCTGGCCTACCAATTGGGTGGAACGGACGACGACAACCTCATCATCCGCAACCTCCCCCTGTTCCTCTCCGACACCGCTCGCGCCTGGTTGGAGCACCTGCCTCCGGGGCAGATCTCCAACTAGGACAACCTAGTCCAAGCCTTCGCCGGCAATTTCCAGGGCACGTACGTGCGCCCCGGGAATTCCTGGGATCTCCGAAGCTGCTGGCAGCAGCCGGGAGAGTCCCTCCGGGACTACATCCGGCGATTCTCGAAGCAGCACACCGAACTGCCCAACATCACCGACTCGGATGTCATCGGCGCGTTCCTCGCCGGCACCACCTGCCGCGACCTGGTGAGCAAGTTGGGTCACAAGACCCCCACCAGGGCGAGCGAGCTGATAGACATCGCCACCAAGTTCGCCTCCGGCCAGGAGGCAGTCGAGGCTATCTTCCGAAAGGACAAGCAGCCCCAGGGACGCCCACCGGAAGATGCTCCCGAGGCGTCTACTCAGCGCGGCGCCAAGAAGAAAGGCAAGAAGAAGTCGCAAGCAAAACGCGACGCCGCCGACGTGGACCTTGTCGCCGCCGCCGAGTACAGGAACCCTCGGAAACCCCCCGGAGGTGCCAACCTCTTCGACAAGATGCTCAAGGAGCCGTGCCCCTATCACCAGGGGCCCGTCAAGCACAACCTTGAGGAGTGCATCATGCTTCGGCGCCACTTCCACAGGGTCGGGCCACCCGCGGAGGGTGGCAGGGCCCGCGACGATGACAAGAAGGAAGATCACCAAGCAGGAGAGTTCCCCGAGGTCCGCGACTGCTTCATGATCTACGGTGGGCAAGCGGCGAACGCCTCGGCTCGGCACTGCAAGCAAGAGCGCCGGGAGGTCTGCTCGGTGAAGGTGTCGGCGCCAGTCTACCTAGACTGGTCCGACAAGCCCATCACCTTCGACCAAGCCGACCACCCCGACCACGTGCCAAGCCCGGGGAAATACCTGCTCGTCGTCGACCCCGTCATCGGCGACGTCAGGCTCACCAAGGTCCTCATGGACGGAGGCAGCAGCCTCAACATCATCTACGCCGAGACCCTTGGGCTCCTGCGTGTTGACCTGTCCTCCGTCCGAGCAGGCGCTGCGCCCTTCCATGGGATCATTCCCGGGAAGCGCGTCCAGCCCCTCGGACAACTTGACCTTCCCGTCTGCTTCGGAACACCCTCCAACTTCCGAAGGGAGACTCTGACGTTCGAGGTGGTCGGGTTCCGAGGAACCTGCCACACGGTTCTGGGAAGGCCATGCTACGTGAAGTTCATGGCCGTCCCCAACTACACCTACCTGAAGCTCAAGATGCCGGGCCCCAACGAGGTCATCACCGTCGGCCCCACGTACAAGCACGCGTTCGAATGCGACGTGGAGTGCGTGGAGTACGCCGAGGCCCTCGCCGAGTCCGAGGCCCTCATCGCCGACCTGGAAAGCCTCTCCAAAGAGGTGTCAGACATGAAGCGTCATGCAGGCAACTTCGAGCCAGTGGAGACGGTTAAGGCCGTCCCCCTCGACCCCAGCGGCGACGCCTCCAAGCAAATCCGGATCGGCTCCGGGCTCGATCCCAAATAGGAAGCAGTGCTCGTCGACTTCCTCCGCGCGAACGCCGATGTTTTCGCGTGGAGTCCCTCGGACATGCCCGGCATACCGAGGGATGTCGCCGAGCACTCGCTGGATATTCGGGCCGGAGCCCGACCCGTCAAGCAGCCTCTGCGCCGATTCGACGAGGAGAAGCGCAGAGCGATAGGCGAGGAGATCCACAAGCTAATGGCGGCAGGGTTCATCAAAGAGGTATTCCATCCCGAATGGCTTGCCAACCCTGTGCTTGTGAGAAAGAAAGGGGGGAAATGGCGGTTGTGTGTAGACTACACTGGTCTCAACAAAGCATGTCCGAAGGTTCCCTACCCTCTGCCTCGCATCGATCAAATCGTGGATTCCACCGCTGGGTGCGAAACCCTATCCTTCCTCGATGCCTACTCAGGGTATCATCAAATCAAGATGAAAGAGTCCGACCAGCTCGCGACTTCTTTCATCACGCCCTTCGGCATGTACTGCTATGTCACCATGCCGTTCGGCTTGAGGAATGCGGGCGCGACGTACCAGCGGTGCATGAACCATGTGTTCGGCGAACACATCGGTCGCACGGTCGAGGCCTACGTCGATGACATCGTAGTCAAGACGAGGAAGGCTTCCGACCTCCTTTCCGACCTTGAAGTGACATTCCGATGTCTCAAGGCGAAAGGCGTCAAGCTCAATCCCGAGAAGTGTGTCTTCGGGGTGCCCCGGGGCATGCTCTTGGGGTTCATCGTCTCCGAGCGGGGCATCGAAGCCAACCCGGAGAAGATCGCAGCCATTACCAGTATGGGGCCCATCAAGGACTTAAAAGGCGTACAGAGGGTCATGGGATGTCTCGCGGCTCTGAGCCGCTTCATCTCACGCCTCGGCGAAAGAGGTCTGCCTCTGTACCGCCTCTTAAGGAAGGCCGAGTGCTTCACTTGGACCCCTGAGGCCGAGGAAGCTCTCGGGAACTTGAAGGCGCTCCTCACAAAGGCGCCTATCTTGGTGCCTCCAGCTGCCGGAGAAGCCCTCTTGGTCTACGTCGCCGCGACCACTCAGGTGGTTAGCGCCGCGATTGTGGTCGAGAGGCAAGAAGAGGGGCATGCGTTGCCCGTTCAGAGGCCAGTTTACTTCGTCAGCGAGGTACTGTCCGAAACCAAGATCCGCTACCTGTCGGTGTTTTGGGTCCGACCGCACACCCGGGGTTGCCCCTCACGGTGTTTTTAGGAGTAGGACGGTGTCGACGACTGTAGCAAAATGGTTCATGCCGATCGCACGAGGGGCAGTGGACAAGGTTTACAGGTTCGGGCCGCTTGGAGATGCGTAACACCCTACGTCCTGGTGTGTGTGCTTGGTGAATGTGGTTACAAGAGAGCTCTCTAGATTGAGAATACAGAGAGTTGACGTGGGTGGCTAAGTAAAGGGTCGATCGTTCTGAAGGGGTGCCCCCTAGGCCTTATATACTCGACCGTGGGGCAGTACACGCGGATAAGATAACAATAAGTAGCTAAAAGATAGTGAACCTCTTGAGATTATCCCTACGTAACCCTCGCCGACTTATCCTCGCATGGCTTCGTTGCATGGAGGCTCCGGCGCGGGAAAGTCGGATCTCTGTTGCAGTCACTCGCTCGACGCTGTGGGCCATCCGGGTTTGCACCAATCCGGCCTCATGTCATTCTGCTTTGCTGGTTGTTTCTCCCCAGGCCCACGAAAGAATGACCTTACGATTTATTGGGCCCTTGGGCCTTTCGTGAGGTCCTTTACTCTTTTAGTGGACCCAGGGGATATCTATCCCCCACAAGCCCCCGATCTTTGGGTTAATTTAGAGGTAATCAACCCGAAGATCCCAGGTCCAGCTTGTAGGTGATTTGAAGAAAGATGGCTTCCTGTTGTCTTCTCCTGCTCCGATCACTCGTTGACCAAAGCCTAGTTTCGTGCCTATGCCTTAGAGGTCGGCATTCCAATTTGTAGGATTCTGAACTTCATTGGGTGCACCGGAGGTGCACCCAATGGGTGTAGCCCCCGAGCTTCGAGTAGATTTTAGAAAATAATCTACTCGAAGGTCTTCAGTAGAGATTATTTCCATTTGTGTTCCTCCACTTTGGTTGAGGGTTGGCTTTTTAATCTTGTCCCACGCTTTAGAAATCGACACTATCTCGGCTTGGAATGATAATCCATGGGGTGCACCGGAGGTGCACCCAATGGGTGTAGCCTCCGACCTTCAAGTGGATTTTTGAGGATAATCCACTCGAAGGTCTTTCTTTTGCGTCTTTTTGCTGAAGATTATCCTTTCTGCTTGTAAGAAATTGGCATGATGTCATCCGCACTATGTCATCAATATTATGCTTCAGAGGTCAGCATGCATTTTTGTCTTTTGCAGCCGAGTTCGCAATCCATCCATATCTTGCTGGGTAGTGCAATTTATTTGCTCTGTGACTAATTGGACATTTGATGGACGTTCTCTGTCTAGTCTTCAAGTCGTTTCTGTCGACCACATTTTGTACTCCACTGGCTATATTTGGCCTCCCTCTAATTCTCACTGATATCTTATTTTTGTCTTGAGGCATTCACTGCATGCCCTGCATAGATGTGACCAATTTGAAAAATATACTGATAATTCCTGGGCGTCCCCCCCCAATGGGTGTGGGCAAGGGACGGCTTGGTACGCTGAGTGTTTTAGCCGGCTGCTTTTGAGTAGTAATGTGATGTGACGGCGAGTGTAATCATATCCTTCGCGCTGTTGACTGGAGTCCCAATGGGTGTAGTGTTGTGTGAAACGGCGTCAGCCGCCTGACGTGTCTTCAGACGGGTGGAAGTGCTTATTGAATGCTTTGCGACTGTTCAGTGACCGCGGTTGGAGGTGAGCGGTTGCCTTCTCCCTTTATAAATAACGCCGTTGCCTTTCTGGTTTTTTCACATCTCCTCGCTGTTCTTTACTGCTTCCTTCTCTTCTCTCCCGTCTGCTTCCGCCATGGGCAAGAGTAACAAGCGCAAGCGCGAACCGACTCCTCCATCGGAGGATTTCGGTGACTCGGAATACTCGGAGGAGGAGTTCTCCTCCGGGTCCGAGGGATCTCCGGCTCCCGTCTCTCCCCCGGCGTCGTCCGATGACTCGGACGACTCCCAGGGGATAGCCGCGGAAGTCTGGACATACATCCGGGCCGTCGAGCGCTCCGGGCTCGAGGGCTCGGATGAGTCGGAGTACTCCTCGGATGAGGAGGACTCGAACGGCGGCGGCGAGGACGAGGACGACGACGACGACGACGACGACGGCGACGGCAACGGCAGCGGCAGGGGCAGCGGCGACGGCGGCAGGGACGATAACGGCGGCAGCAGCAGGGGCAGCACCAAAGGCGGCAGCAGCAAGGGCAGCACCAAGGGCGGCGGCGGCGGCAGGGGCAGGGCCAGTGGCTAGACGCCACTGGTCTTCTTGGATATTAGTATAGTATAGTATAGTTAGAATAATGTAGTAGTAATGTAGAGTAGTAATAGTAGGGAAGTATCAACTCGTGAAGAGTTGATTTGTAAGTTTATTAACTTCCCTTTGAATGAAAGAATGACGTTTGGCTTCTCTTTTGATGACTGTCCTGCTTACTTGTGAGTCTAATTCCTTTGAAAGAGTAAAATGAAATACTCGGGCATTGAACTGGTGTTTTCTGAAATGGTTGCCGAGTAACTTTGTAGGTGGTGTCGGCGCTTGTAGAAGTAACTGTCGAGTAACTGAAGATTGTGTCGGCGTTTTTAGAAGCAACGCCGAGCAACTGATCATTGTATCAGCGTTTTAGAGGCAACGCCGAGTGACTGAATATGATATCAACGTTTTTAACGTCGATTGACTGGAAGTCGGCATCGGCATTTTAGAAGTAATGCCAAGCAACTGAACATGAAAATAGCGTTTTAGAGGCAACGCCGAGTGACTGGAGGTCGACGTCGTCATTTTAGAAGTAATGCCGAGCGACTGAATACGAAATCAGCGTTTTAGAGGCAACGCCAAGTGACTGGAGGTCGACGTCGGCATTTTGGAAGTAATGCCGAGCAACTGAATACGAAATCAGCGTTTTAGAGGCAACGCCAAGTGACTGGAGGTCGACGT
Source organism: Zea luxurians (assembly GCA_029449295.1). Classification (NCBI taxonomy): domain Eukaryota; kingdom Viridiplantae; phylum Streptophyta; class Magnoliopsida; order Poales; family Poaceae; genus Zea; species Zea luxurians. Next base: position 262,163 of record JAOPSE010000660.1, on the reverse strand, counting down.
CGGCATTTTAGAAGTAATGCCGAGCAACTGAATACGAAATCAGCGTTTTAGAGGCAACGCCGAGTGACTGGAGGTTGATGTCAGCATTTTAGAAGTAATGCCGAGCAACTGAATACGAAATCAGCGTTTTAGAGGCAACGCCGAGTGACGGCAGGCCGCCCAAGCCACTTTGAGGATGATGGCCGAGTGATGAGGTGGCGTATCAGTGTTCTGGGGATAACTGCCGGGTGACCACGTGGCGCGCTGATTTTGGAAATAACCGCCGGGTGATGACTGGGCACTTTTTGAAACGGTATCTGGCTCGAGAATATCCCATAAGAGCTGCGCTTTTAGCCGCCTTTGCTTTTCGTGCCCTAGTTCTTGCATTCCCGCTTCCGAATCCTCTCTGCCGCTCGCCTCCACTTTGCTCGCTGGTAGAATTGAGATGGCGCCCAAGAGGAAGACCGCGAGCTCGTCTGCTGTGGTGATTCCTCCGATCGATCCCAACAGCCAGTTGCCTTTTGCAGGTAACCACATGTCCATCATTTCCGAAGCTGAACTCCTCCACCTCGTGTCCATCGGGGTTCTTCCTCCGCGGGAACTCTGTTCTTGGCGGATTTGCCACGGGACTACTGTCCCGACAGAGGATACCCACGAGTCTGTAGTTTACGCCCCTTTTCTTCTCCGCGGCCTTGGCCTTCCCATCTCTCCCTTTTTCCGCGGTCTCCTTGATTTCTACCACATTAACCTGACCCATCTGAACCCTAACTCAATTCTGCAAATCTCCATCTTTGTTCACTTATGCGAAGCCTTTCTTGGCGTGCTGCCGCATTTTGGCTTATGGAAGTACCTGTATCATTGTCGCCCTGGGATGGCCGGGGGACAACATCAGTTGGTCGGAGGTGCCAGTTTGGAGATGCGTCGCGGGCGGAAGACTGAGTATCTTGAGATTCCCCTCAAAGACAGTATTAAGGGGTGGCGTCTAGAGTGGTTCATAGCTGATAATTATGGAAATTCTCTCCCCTCCCGGTCGGGAAGACAGCCAGACGTTCGCACCCCAAGCTGGACCGAGTCTCCCACAGATGAGGAGGTAGCTGAGGCGGGTGTGTTGCTAGCTGAAGTTGGACTGCTGAAAGAGAGAGGTCTAACTGCTGAAGCTGTGGTCATTGACTTTGTTTTCAAGAACATTCAGCCACTGAAAGATAGGGCCTACCCAGCTTATCTGTATCGAGGGCTAGCCGACTCAACTCGGGTTACCAACAGGAGAATCCCCTCTGCTGACTTGGTGAGCCGACTTGAAATGATTCTCAGGGGCAAGGTGTCCAATGTTGGTGCTCCAGTGGCGTACTCGGCCTGGAACTTGCCTCCTCCCAAAGCCTTCACCCTTTTCGTGTCAAATCCACCTATGACTGATGGCAATTTGGGCCTTAGAGTGCGACCCTCTGCTGAAGAAGTCAGTACTTTGGTTGCTTCGCTTGGGGAGATTCCTGATGACGAACGGCAAGTCCATTTTGAGGTGCCCCTGAACCCTAGTGATGCAGATATAAATGCCATGCTTGATCTGCTAGCTGAGGATTCTTCCGACGCTGCTCCTGCTGGTACATTGGCAGTGGTGCCCCTCCTAGGGGTTGATACAACTTTGGATGTTCAGAAACCTGTCAGTACTCGCCCGAGGCGCCCTAGCCGAACCAATCAGCCTGAGCCTTCTGCTGATGAGCAAAAGAAGAAGAGAAGACGCCTCCGACCAGTATCCAGTTTTGATGAGGACGCTGGTACCTCAGTTCCTGCTGCTGAGGAAGTGCCTGCGACTGGACTTACTGACGCTGACCCCAATGTGGGTGCTCCATCTGTTGCTGATCCCAATGTGGGTGCTCCATCTGTTGCTGATCCCAATGGGTGTGCTGCATCTGTTGCTGATCCCAATGGGTGTGCTGCTTGTGTTGTCACTGTAGAAGATGAGGAGGAAGAGAATGAGGCTCCTTTGACTCGGAAAAACAGTCGGCAGTTCATCGCCAGCGGTGAAAGTAGTGGAGTTCCTTCTCCTGCTTTGTCTGCCCTCATTGGTCTGCAAGAACTGTCCCTGGCCAACTTTGATCAAACTCTTGAGGATATGGTCCCAGAAGACTTGTTATCAGAGCCAGTGGATGATGATGCAACGGAGGCTCGCGCTGCCGTGCCTGATGCTGGGCTGAGGTCATCCCGTGCCTCGTCGACCTTAGAGCGTGATCTCGAGGGTCGGGAGACTGACTTGGATCGTCCCGGTCCTATGGAAGTAGTTGAGGGCCCATCAACCTTAGAGGTGGTTACTGCAGAGAGCCTGGACCTCAAGAATGGTGCTGACACGTGCCCAGCCCCCGAGGATGTCACCGGGGATGACTTAGCTCGGGTGAAGAGTGTAAGCCACTGCCCAGCCCCCGAGGGTGCTGCCGAGGATGATCCGGCTCAAGTGGGCAGTGCCAACTATAACCCAGCCCCCGAGGGTGCCCAAGCAGGGTCTCCTTCCTGTACTTCCATGGACGTTCACGTGGGATCTCCTCCACACTCTGGCTGTATGGTGGTAGCCCAGAATTTGGATCAGGGAGTCGCTTTAGAGGGCAGCGCCCCTGCTGATCGAGTGTTGGGCTCTGTTGAAGGTCCTGAGTTGATCTCTGCTGATTCGTTGCAAACTGCTCCGGGTGATGGCCTTACATCTGCTTATCAACTGGTCTCTCCTGATTTGGGGATACCTTCGTTCTTTTCCAACCTCCAGGTACTGTGATGTATTTTAGCTTGATTTTTACGTTGCATGAACTTTTGTCCTTATACTCATCTGTTCTCCTTATCAGGCTTTGGTGGATGGGATGGCTAGCCAGCTGAGGCTACAGGGTGCTTCCGCCCTAGAGGTAGCTTCATCTCTTGCATGTTGGAATCCAGTGTCACTTCAACGTCGCGTCTCTGAATTGGAGGCAACCAACGCTGGTTAGTGCTTTTTTGCTTCTCTCTGCCTTCGTTGTGGACTGCCTTACCTTCTGACCCCATTTTGTTTGATTATCTCTCGCTAGGAATGACTCGGCAGATTTCAATTCTTGAGGAAAAACACTCCCGAGATCTGGCTGAATTGGCTCAGTGGTGCACTGACTTTGAGGAGAAGTACTCTCAGAGCCAAATTGAACTGGGTCAAGTCTCTGCTGCCTTGGATGACGCCAATGCCCTGAGCTCTTCTGTTCATGCTCAGCTTGATTTTGAAAAGGTAATTTACAAAACTGTGCCTTGCCTTGCTGTGCTCCTATTACTTGCTTAGTTTTTGAAGGAGCTGACTTTTGCTCGCAGGAAGAAAAGCGTATCCTTGCTGCTTCTCATGACAATCTTGACAGATTATATCGTGATTCTAGCAACTCGCTGACCATCTTAGAGAGGAGTCACCGCTTTACCATGGAGGAATTGGACAATCAACGTTGCAGGCTACAGGAATCCGTGGACGAAGTGACTCGCCTCAAGCAATTGATATTAGCAAAGGATGCCCCCATTAAAGAACTCCGAGCTTCCAAGAAATCCATTGTCCAGGAGTTAGAGACTGCTCGACTGGCTGCTAAAGTTGCCGAAGAAACTTCTGTTACTCTCAAAGCCCAGCGTGACAGAGCTATGGATAAGGCTATTCGGGCAGGACGAATATTGATGAGGAGACCCGGCGTGGTTGTTCCTGAAGACATAAGAGCTGATGTGAACGCTGCCCCTGATTCCTCGAGTCGCCCTTCTTCGTCGGTCGCTCCTGAGAAAGACTTTGCAAAATAAAGAAAAACTTTTGCGTGCTTTGAGTGCGCGGTTAGCATAATCGAGTATTTGTCAGAGGACATTAGTTCAGCGTTCGAATGATATAATGATTTTCTTATTGTATCAGAATTCATCAGTTCGTAAATTTATAGTAATGAAATGACGCATGATGATTATGAAATTCATCTGTGGGATATGGAAGTCATCCCCTGAATTGTTGAGGCATGTTGCATCGGCTTAAGTCATTGCCGACTTAAGTCGACTGCTCCGTTCGTAGGGCATAGTGGTCACCCCAAGTTAAGTAAGCATGAGCATGTTGCACCGCCTTAAGTCGTTGCCGACTTAAGTCGATTGCTCCGTTTGTAGGGCATAGTGGTCACCCCGAGTTAAGTAAGCGTGAGCATGTTGCACCGCCTTAAGTCGTTGCCGACTTAAGTCGATTGCTCCGTTTGTAGGGCATAGTGGTCACCCCGAGTTAAGTAAGCATGAGCATGTTGCACCGCCTTAAGTCGTTGCTGACTTAAGTCGATTGCTCCGTTTGTAGGGCATAGTGGTCACCCCAAGTTAAGTAAGAATGCGAGTCAATCGTAAACAAGCTGAGTGTCTTTGAAATCTTTCTTTATTGATGACATATTTCCACTTTACAGAATACATTGTCGCCCTAGCAGTTTTGAAATACAGCTAGGGATAAAACTTTCTGAGGTGCTCTATGTTCCAGGAGTTCCCAACTTCTGTGCCATCCATCTGAGTGAGACGATACGATCCGAGCCGAGTGACTTCTGTTACTATGAAGGGTCCTTCCCATAAAGGTGATAACTTGTGCCGTCCCTCCCCCGTTAGAATTCGGCGGAGGACGAGGTCTCCTACTGAAAAGAACCGTTGCCGCACAGCCTTGTCGGGATAGCGCCTTAGAGTCTGCTGGTATCATGCTGATTGGATTACCGCATTCAGCCGTTCTTCCTCAAGTACATCAATGTCCTCCAGCCTGGTGGCCTCAGCTTCTGCTATGCTTTCGAAGATCAATCTTGGCGCCCCAAACTTGAGATCAGCAGGTAGCACTGCCTCCGACCCATAGACCATGAAGAAAGGAGTGTTTCCATGCAGGGCTCGGCTAGGTTGGGTTCTTAGGCTCCAAACGACATAGGGCAATTCCCTTATCCACTTTCCTGCGAATTTTTCATTCTTATCGAAGACCTTTTTCCTGAGTGCCACCAATATCATCCCGTTGGCTCGCTCAACCTGCCCGTTGGCTCTTGGATGGGCTACAGATGCATACTTGATCTGAATGCTCTTTTGCTCGCAGAAGTCAAAGAATTCTGAACTTGTGAAGTTGGATCCTAAATCAGTTATGATGCTGTTTGGTATCCCGAATCTGAATATTATGTCTTGTATGAATTTTTAGTGAATTTGTCAATCGCTACCAATACATGAGTGTATCCCCCTTGAGCTTTCTTGAAAGGTCCAACCATATCCAGTCCCCAGCACGCGAAAGGCCAAGTTACTGGTATGGTCTGCAGTTGCTGTGCTGGCATGTGTTGTTGCTTTGACAAATATTGGCAGGCTTCGCACCTCTGAACTAACTCGGCTGCATCGTTCTTTGCTGTTGGCCAATAGAATCCTGACCTGAAGACCTTCCCGACTAGTGTTCTGGAGGCTGCATGTGTTCCACATTGTCCAGCATGGACCTCCTCTAGAAGTTGCTTCCCAGTAGACGAGAGAATGCACTTCATGAGGACGCCTGATGCACCCCTTCTGTATAATGTCTCCCCAATAAGTGTATAGTGAGCTGACTGTCTTGCAATGCGCTCTGCCGAATTCTTGTCGTCTGGTTCTTCTTCATTCTTTATATACTTGATGATCAGCCTTCTCCAGTCATCAGGGTCTGACTCGGGTTGATCTATGATGTTGCACTCTTCTGTTTGATCCATTGAGATACTCGGCCGCAGAATTTCTTGCACGAAAACTCCGGGTGGGACCTGAGTTCGACTGGACCCTAGCTTGGACAATACATCGGCTGCTGTGTTCCGATCTCTTTCTACATGATGAAATTCCAGACCCTCGAATTTATCTTCCAGCTTTCGGACGGCAGTGCAGTATCTTCCCATTGAATCGCTTGAGCAATCCCACTCCTTGTTTATCTGGCTGATGACTACCAGAGAGTCTCCGTATACCATCAATTTTTTGACGCCCAGTGATATGGCAATGTTCAATCCATGGATCAAAGCTTCATACTCGGCTGCATTGTTGGAGGCTGGGAATAGCAACTGGAGGGCGTACTTGAGGTGTTCGCCTCCAGGCGCAGTGAAGAGAATCCCTGCTCCTGCTCCCTGCAGCTTCAGTGAGCCATCAAAATACATTCGCCATACTTCTACAGTCTCCGGGTTGTCTGGTACTTGTTGTTCGGTCCACTCTGATACGAAATCAACCAGTGCTTGAGTTTTGATGGCAGTGCGAGGTCGGAACTCGATGTCATGAGATCCCAGCTCGCAAGCCCACTTGGCTATTCGACCAATGGCTTCCTTGTTGTGAAGAATATCCCCTATTGGAAAACTTGTAACTACTATGACTTTGTGGTCGTCAAAGTAGTGACGCAGCTTGCGGGCAGTTAGAAGTACTGCGTATAATAGCTTCTGAACTTGAGGATACTTTTTCTTTGAGGGGCCTAGGACTTCACTAATGAAGTAAACAGGATGTTGTACTGGATAGGCATGTCCTTCTTCTACTCGCTCGACTACCAACGCGGTGCTTACCACGTGAGTCGTGCAAGAGATATACAGTAGCAAATCTTCAGCTGGTTGAGTTGACGTAGCTCGCCGGGGTGGTTTTAGTACTGGTGGTGTTGTCAAGAATTTTTCAGAGCATCTAGAGCTTCTTGTGCTTCTGAAGTCCATTGAAACTTATCCACCTTCTTGAGTAACTTGTAAAATGGCAAACCTTTTTCTCCTAGCCTGGATATAAATCTGCTCAAAGCTGCCATACATCCAGTAAGTCGCTGAACCTTCTTTTGCGATCGAGGTGCTTCCATCTACATGATAGCTTCAATCTTATCTGGATTAGCCTCAATTCCCCGGTGGCTGACGATAAACCCGAGCAACTTTCCTGCTGGTACCCCGAAAACACATTTCTCGGGATTAAGCTTCCATCTATATCGCCTCAGACTGTTGAAAACCAGTTGTAAGTCTTCGATGAAGTTTTTTGAGTCCTGTGTTTTGATTACCACGTCATCCACGTAGGCCTCCACACGCTTGCCCCAGTGATCGGCTAAGCATGTTTGAATGGCTCTCTGGTAAGTTGCCCCAGCGTTTTTGAGGCCAAACGGCATGGAGGTATAACAGAAAGCACCAAACGGAGTAATGAATGCCGTTTTTTTCTTCATCTTCCTTTGCCAGACTAATCTGATGGTATCCGGAATAGCAATCCAGGAAAGACAGCATAGAACATCCAGCGGTGGAGTCCACCACCTGATCTATCCTTGGGAGCCCGAAAGGATCCTTCGGACAGTGTTTGTTGAGATCAGTATAATCAACACACATGCGCCAATCCACTTTATTCTTTTTGAGTACAAGAACAGGGTTGGCTAACGACTCGGGATGTAATACTTCTCTAATAAATCCATCCGCGACCAAGCGAGCTAACTCGGTGCGAATGGCCTCTCTCTTGTCGGGCGTGAAACGACGCAGTTTTTGCCGAATCGGCCTCGCCTGGGGATAGACCTTCAATTTGTGCTCGGCCAGTTCTCTTGGGACCCCCGGCATATCCGCAGGTTGCCATGCGAATACATCTCCGTTATCTTGCAGAAACTGGACGAGCGCGCTTTCCTATTTGTCGTCCAAGCTGGAGCTGATGATAGCCGTTTTGCGCTCATCAGCGAACCCCAGGTTGATTCTTTTGGTTTCTTCAGTCGGCCGCATAGAGGTCGCGGTCTGAGCTTCGCTTGTCGGTACTGTGAGGTCTTCCTTAGGCTTAGAGTTCGCCAGTGTGGAAGGGGCCGTCGATGGCTTGGCGGTGAGAGCTGCTTGAATAGCCACTCGGAAACACTCTGCGGCGCCTTGGAAGTCGGCGTGCACAGTTATGATCCCTTGCGGTCCTGGCATCTTCAGTATCATGTATGTGTAATGCGGAATGGCCATGAACCTGGCCAATCCAGGCCTCCCGATGATGGCGTTGTACCTGCAGTCGAAGTTCGCCACTTCAAACCTCAGGAACTCGGTTCTGTAGTTCTCCGGAGTTCCGAAGGTGACTGGCATGTAGATGTGGCCCAGCGGGTACTCCCCTTCTGTCGGCACGATGCCGAAGAAACGAGTGTCCGACTCGTGGAGCTCTTTGAGGCGAACCCCTAAGCCTTGAAGTGTCCGGGGGAAGGTGACGTTGATGTTGCTCCCCCCGTCCACCAGCACTTTCTTTACCCGGCTTTCTCGGATCACCGGATCGACGAGGAGCAGATATTTGCCTAGATGGTCGAAGTTGAGCCATTGATCTCCCCGAGTGAAAGTGATCGGGTGTTCCGACCACCGGTATGGGGCGGGAGGACCGGTGGTTGCCACCAGTATCTGGCGGTTGTTGAGCTTTTGTTGTCTTTTGCTCTCCTGCGAAACATGTCCGCCGAAGATGACGTTGACCTCCCTGTCGATGCGTGGGAAAGCTCCTCCTCCTCCTTCCTCCTGCCGATGAGGTTGTCGTGGTTCATCTGGTCCTCCCCTCGGTGGAGGAGGAGGTAGAGGTTGGAAGGGTCGGCCGTGCCCAACGGAGTGCTTGAAGTCCCGGAAGTTGCGAAGAGTGTGGCGCATGTCCTTGTGGTATGGGCACTGGGCGTCGAGGATGTCGTCCAGCGTGCGCTCGCCTCCGCGAGGTCCTCCTCGGGCGCGAGAGGCAGGTGGTCCGGCGGCGTGTACTTCTTCGCGAGGCCTCTTTTCCCAGCGTTTGTCGGGTGGCTGGTTCGCGTCGCGTCGTGGTGCTGCCGGTGCAGGCTTTGCTCCTCCGATGAGGTCCTGAGCTCGCTCGTCGGCGGTGATGTAGAGGTCGGCTTCCCGGAACAGCTCCTCGGAAGTAGTCGGCGCTTTCTGTAGTATGGCTCTGACAAAAGCCGAGTCGTTGGATCCTCTGTAGAAGTCCTCGATCATGGCCGCCTCCGTGACCTCGGGGATACGATTTCTCATGGTCTGGAACCTTTTGAGGTACGACCGAAGAGTCTCATCCCCCCGGCGCTTGATGGATTTGAGGTCCCACGGTTGCGCCGGCTTGTCGGAGAGGGACTGGAAGTTGGCGGTGAAGCGTCGACTGAAGTCCCCCCAGTCGTCGATGCAGTGTCGGGGTAGATGTCGTAGCCACTGTAGCGCATCTTGCCTAAGGACGATGGGCAAATACGCGGTCATAACGTCCTCAGATGCCCCGGCAGCTCGAGCAGCGGTGGTGTAGATGGGTAGCCAACCCCCTGGATCCTACTTAGGTTCATATTTGTCGACATTGGATACCTTGAAGTTGGGAGGCCATTGGATGGCCCTAAGGCGCGGAGTAAGAGCGGACACTCCGCACGTGTCCTCCTGTCGTCGGGGACGATGTCTGTCCTGGGGAGGGGAGTTGTGATTGTGGTTCCTCGACCGTCCCCGGGTGGTACCGCCAGTTGAGGCCGTTGCCGACTCAGTCCTGGTGGCCTGGCTCTGAGTCGGGATGCCATGATCCCGGTCGTACTCCTCCCGACGGCGAATCTCGTTCTCATGCCGCCGTTCGCGCGAAGCATTGATGGAGCTTCGCGTGTCTCGGCGACTGTTGATGGCGTGTCGTAGATCGTTCGGCGGGTGAGCGAGCGGTAGAAGATGGTTGGCTGCCTTGGTGAACAAGCGTCGGTATCCCTCGGCGTCGGGAGTCCGAGGAAGTCCATCAGCTATCCGAGCTAGTACCCCTCTGACTTCGCTTGGCGTGTTCATAGCTCGGGCGAAGTCGGGATTCAGGTTGCACCCGAAGAGCGGATTCTCCCGGCGTTGTCTTACGTCTTGCTCAGCCTGTTCCTGAGCTCGTCGGCGATCACGTCGTCGGGAGTTCCTTCGTTCTCTGAAGACGCGTTCTTCCGGAGTTTCTCCTATCTCTGAGACCTCGTCTCGCGAGATAGGCTGCTCTGGATCCTGCTCCCCGGCCGCGTGATGTCGTCGAACGTTCCTGCGCCGTTTCCTCCGTCGTTGGGACTCTCGTTGAGGCGGTTCTTCCCCGGGTACGGTCGGCTCGTCGTCGGAGACGGTAGGCGATTCCACTCTCCCGATGAAGAGGACGTCGGGGTAGAATGGAGCTGCTGTCGTGGCGACTTTCTTTCCGTTCTCCTTTGAGGCCGGAGGAACGGAAAGAACGACTTGCTTTTCCCTGGTCTCCTTCTTCCTCGCGATCCGTGTCCATTCTTTTGTCGGGGAAGTAGACAGCGGAGTCTTCCGGGTCAGCGAGCCCTCGGCCCCCGACTTTCCGGAGATGATCTTTTTCCAAAGAGCTGGAGGTTGCGCCTCTCCGGCATTTTCGGAGTTCGTTGGAGGAGACTTCTTTTCCGGCGGATCCGTGATACGGTGTAGAATTCCCTCTTCATCTGCTACAGATGAAATTGTCCCGAAGCAGAATACGGATCCGGGACGCATGGTGATCTTGCTGTAGAAGGTGACGGCCATTGAGCTAGCTTGGATCGTCGACACACCCCCTACCTGGCGCGCCAGCTGTCGGTGTTTTGGGTCCGACCGCACACCCGAGGTTGCCCCTCACGGTGTTTTTAGGAGTAGGACGGTGTCGACGACTGTAGCAAAATGGTTCGTGCCGATCGCACGAGGGGCAGTGGACAAGGTTTACAGGTTCGGGCCGCTTGGAGATGCGTAACACCCTACGTCCTGGTGTGTGTGCTTGGTGAATGTGGTTACAAGAGAGCTCTCTAGATCGAGAATACAGAGAGTTGACGTGGGTGGCTAAGTAAAGGGTCGATCGTTCTGAAGGGGTGCCCCCTAGGCCTTATATACTCGACCGTGGGGCAGTACACGCGGATAAGATAACAATAAGTAGCTAAAAGATAGTGAACCTCTTGAGATTATCCCTACGTAACCCTCGCCGACTTATCCTCGCATGGCTTCGTTGCATGGAGGCTCCGGCGTGGGAAAGTCGGATCTCTGTTGCAGTCACTCGCTCGACGCTGTGGGCCGTCTGGGTTTGCACCAATCCGGCCTCATGTCATTCTGCTTTGCTGGTTGTTTCTCCCCAGGCCCACGAAAGAATGACCTTACGATTTATTGGGCCCTTGGGCCTTTCGTGAGGTCCTTTACTCTTTTAGTGGACCCAGGGGATATCTATCCCCCACACTACCCATAAGTTCAGAAGCTGCTGTACGCAGTGATCCTGACGCGGCGGAAGTTGCGACACTACTTCGAGTCTCATCCGGTAACTGTGGTGTCATCCTTCCCCCAGGGGGAGATCATCCAGTGCCGAGAGGCCTCGGGCAGGATTGCAAAGTGGGTGGTGGAAATCATGGGCGAGGCAATCTCGTTCGCCCCTCGGAAGGCCATCAAGTCCCAGGTCTTGGCGGACTTCGTAGTCGAATGGGTCGACACCCAGCTACCGACGGCTCCGATCCAACCGGAGCTCTGGACCATGTTTTTCGACGGGTCGCTGATGAAGACGGGAGCCGGCGCAGGCCTACTCTTCATCTCGCCCCTCGGGAAACACCTACGCTATGTGCTACGCCTCCATTTCCTGGCGTCCAACAATGTGGCTGAGTATGAGGCTCTGGTCAACGGGTTGCGGATTGCCATCGAGCTAGGGGTCCGGCGCCTCGACGCCCGCGGTGACTCGCAGCTCGTCATCGACCAAGTCATGAAGAACTCCCACTGCCGCGACCCGAAGATGGAGGCCTACTGCGATGAGGTTCGGCGCCTAGAAGACAAGTTCTACGGGCTCGAACTTAACCACATCGCTTGGCGCTACAACGAGACTGCGGATGAACTGGCTAAGATAGCCTCGGGGCGAACAACGGTTCCCCCGGACGTCTTCTCCCGGGATCTGCACCAACCTTCCGTCAAGATCGACGACACGCCCGAGCCTGAGGCGCCCTCGGCCCAATCCGAGGTACCCTCGGTCCAGCCCGAGGTACCCTCGGCACAGCCCGAGGCACCCTCAGCTTGGCCCGAGGCGCCCTCAGTTCAGCCCGAGGTACCCTCGGCCTCCGAGGGTGAGGCACTGCGCATCGAGGAGGAGCGAAGCGGGGCCACGCCTGATCGAAACTGGCAGACCCCGTACCTGCAATATCTCCACCAAGGAGAGCTACCCCTCGACCGAGCTGAGGCTCGGCGGGTGGCGCGGCGCGCCAAGTCGTTCGTCTTGCTGGGCAATGAGAAGGAGCTCTACCACCGCAGCCCCTCGGGCATCCTCCAGCGATGCATCTCCATCACCGAAGGTCAGGAGCTCCTGCGAGAGATACACTCGGGGGCTTGCGGCCATCACGCAGCGCCTCGAGCCCTTGTCGGGAATGCTTTCCGACAAGGCTTCTACTGGCCAACGGCGGTGGCTAACGCCACTAGAATTGTCCGCACCTGCGAAGGGTGTCAATTCTATGCGAAGCAGACCCACCTGCCCGCTCAGACTCTGCAGACGATACCCATCACCTGGCCCTTTGCTGTGTGGGGTCTGGACCTCGTCGGCCCCTTGCAGAAGGCGCCCAGGGGCTACACGCACCTGCTGGTCGCCATTGACAAATTCTCCAAATGGATCGAGGTCCGACCTCTGAACAGCATCAGGTCCGAGCAGGCGGTGGCGTTCTTCACCAACATCATCCATCGCTTCGGGGTCCCAAACTCCATCATCACCGACAACGGCACCCAGTTCACCGGCAGAAAGTTCTTGGACTTCTACGAGGATCACCACATCCGGGTGGACTGGGCCGCCGTGGCTCATCCCATGTCAAATGGGCAAGTAGAGCTTGCCAATGGCATGATTCTACAAGGGCTCAAGCCTCGGATTTACAACGACCTCAACAAGTTCGGCAAGCGATGGATGAAGGAACTCCCCTCGGTGGTTTGGAGCCTGAGGACAACGCCGAGCCGAGCCACGGGTTTCACGCCGTTCTTCCTAGTCTACGGGGCCGAGGCTGTCTTGCCCACAAACCTGGAATACGGCTCCCCGAGGACGAGGGCCTACAGCGATCAAAGCAACCAAGCTAGCCGAGAAGACTCGCTGGACCAGCTGGAAGAGGCTCGGGACAAGGCCTTACTACACTCGGCGCGGTACCAGCAGTCCCTGCGACGCTACCACGCCCGAGGGGTCCGGTCCCGAGACCTCCAGGTGGGTGACCTGGTGCTTCGGCTGCGACAAGACACCCGAGGGAGGCACAAGCTCACGCCCCCCTGGGAGGGACCGTTCGTCATCGCCAAGGTTCTGAAGCCCGGAACGTACAAGCTGGCCAACAGTCAAGGCGAGGTCTACGACAACGCTTGGAACATCCAACAGCTACGTCGCTTCTACCCTTAAGATGTTTTCAAGTTGTTCATATACCTCGCACCCACGCAAAGTTTAGTCATCAAGGAAGGGTCGGCCTCGCTTCGGCAAACCCCGACCCTCCCTCGGGGGCTAAAAGGGGGGGAACCCCCTCTGCGTTGAAATTTTCCTCGAAAAAAGATCTCTTCTGCCAGAATATCTTTCGTGCTTTTTGACTACTTCGAAAAGTGGATCCTGAAAACGACGGAGTACACGTAAGCAGCTGTCGCAGAACCTCCCAAGTTATCGGGCCCACATGCACCTGTCCTTGTCTCAAAGACCTCAGACAGGTATGCGTGTGCACCAAACAACTTAACAGGATCTGTCCGAGTGCCCCGAGGACCCCGGATAAACGACTTACCGCCAAGATCGCAGGATTAAGTAAACACAAATCACACACCAACATTTGCAGCGGAAATAAATTCTTTATTGCAAAATGATTACATGTTACAATAAGTTTACATTATACAATTATCGGAGTGATTACAAAAGAAAGTGATTCAAAAGAATTACAATTTAAAATGTATAAAATATTTATAGGTTTTTAAAATACATGCTAGCTTAAGTGACAATCCTCAATAAAGAAGCTAAAGATGGGATACACCTATATAAGAAGGCCGAGCCCACCGGCACTTAGCAGCATCCACAACAGAATCAAATTATAACCTGAAAAACAACAGGGAATAAAACCCTGAGTACGCAATTACTCAGCAAGACTTACCCGACTAAAGAAAAGACTCTCAAGGGTATGCTGGTTTATTGGGAATCAAGGTAAAGCTTATCAAATTTCAAAGACTCATTTTGCAAAAGAGCTTACTAGTAGTGGATCCTTATGCTAAAATTTTACTTCACAGGTTAAGTACTTTACCTGAATCTAGATTTTCCTAATCTAGAGCATTCACTTGTCCTACACTAACTTTATTTTAGCATCTTTAGTTTCACTTGTTATCTACGATGCAGGGCAGTGATCCAGTCTTCATATCCGAGAAGTTCGGCGATCCGAATCGATTAATACTCAGCTGAGGATCTCCAACCACACGACATATGTAGCACTTAACCCTTGCATATGTCAACTCGCCCACGGGTTTCTCAAGACCAGAGCGGGTTCACGCGACTCGAGAGCACAGCACTCCACCGTCCAGCCATTGGCCTGGTTGGTACACGTTACTCTCGCCATGGTGCCCGCCATGTTTCCGAGAGTACAGCACCCCACCTTCCAGTCTCTTGCCACGGAGGGTACAAGCTACTCTCGCCATCTCTCCACTCCCAGTGCGTGCGAGCTGTTCTGGTATTGGTCCGACCGAGGCAAAGCTTACCCATGATGAGGCATGTGGCCAGTTAAAGGGTCCTAGATCAGCAAGCCTACTTTCGGTACGGTCCTTAATCGACACAGACGGGCGACCTTTCCTGCTCAACGTCTGGTCTTATTTTATTTAAACCATTTCCCAATCTTTGGTACCTGACAGAGGTACTTTTTCTGGATGTTGAATCCATCATGGCCATATGGATTCACCATCGCAATTTCTTTTTCACAACAATTTCCCATATCCCGTGTAACACATCATCTTTTTTTAAAAAGAACAACTTTTAATTATCTAAGCAGGGCTAAGCATCTTTAGTTCTCTTTTATAAACAGGAATCAAGGAATAGTAAACAAATTCCAAGGAATGGTAATGCATCAACTGTTTATTCACACAACTCCTATCACCTAATGCAACATATAAGTGATAAAAGTTTTAAAACAACAAGGAGGTGGCAAATGCACCGGGGCTTGCCTGGGATAAACACTACGTTAGTGTTGTTAAATGATGACCACTTGGTGAGCATCTTCCGTCCCGGCACTTGGTTGATTCATCCACTTTAGCTCCGTCCATTAGCATCGTCTTGTGATTAATCCATCTCTTGTCCTCCATATCACGTGATCAATTAGCGTACCTAAATGATATGCATAATGCACATGTATGAACATAGGAAGGAATAATAAGACTAAACAATGTCACAAGGAAGAAAACTCAATATTACAGGCAAGATCTCACCAACATACATAATCAAACATGAGAGAAAATCTACACAATCATGATCCTCGAGTTAATCGAACCTAATTCAAACATTAGGCAACATAACTAAACACAAGCCTTAGGCTAAAGCATAACATCGATAGGTTACTACTTGTAGACTTATCAATTTCGGATACTTAATTTAGGTTTATGAATAGAAGTATTTCAACTAGTTCTTAGAACTACTAATCTAACCTATTAGGCATAACACATCAACCAAACAAATTATTACAATCATTCGATCAAGCAAGTAAACATTATCAAGATCATAGACATTTGTAAGACTATAAGCAATAAAGGGTAACATCACGGATAGACGAGAGAAGTGATAAATTTTACTACTTGCATTACTATTTCATACTTGCTGAATTTGGACACAAAAGAAACTCCAAGCAATCATTTCAGACTTGCTGAATTTGGACAGCAGAACAGCAGCTAGTTGTTTTATTCATAACTTACACAATATTCATCCAAAAATAGTAAACTAAGACTTTTTGGAAAGCTTATAAAGTCCTCTAAAACCCTTATATTATCATCACAACATGATTCGACAGTTTGCAAGGTCAAACAGTGCCAAACCTAAATTCTGTCCAGATTTGGACAGAATTCGGCTCTTCACTTCAAAAATTCATAACTGGAGTTTCAGAAATCCAAATCAGGTGATCCTAGACTTTTTAGAAAGCTAATAGAATTGTCTATAATTTATTTACAAACATCTCCAGTTAATTCAATGCGTAGAAAGGTCAGTTAATATAAACAAACATTGCTGTCCAGATTTGGACAGATTCAGACTCTATAGTTTGAACAGCTGTAACTTGGTCTCTAGACCACCAAAAATGGTGCTCCAAAATTTGTTGGAAAGCTTAAGCAATGTACTACAATTCTCCTATAATTACTAAGAGCTTATTCTCAGTTTAACTTGGGCAAACAAGGTCATTTTCGAAATCTGTACAGAATCTGGACAGATTCTGAAACTGGACTTAGAAAAATCATAACTCCTAAACTACTCAACTTATGGTCATGAAATTTTTACACAAGCAAGATAACGAAGTTAGCTACAACTTCTATATATAACACATTTACAGAAAATATGGTTTACTTTACTAAACTAGCTGCATAATTAAAATCGTACCTCCAGCCCTAAACAGCAGGAATTCCAGCCTAGTTCCTATTTAAGTTAACCACACCTTACCAACTCCTTTATCAAAGCATCCATTGCCTAATTTGCATCATAAACCAATCTTTAGATCAAACAATACTTTGGCTTCTTAATACTAATACACCTATTTCATAACATGAAACTATACAATACACCATATACACACGATACATCCATTGCACTATTAATAATCCACCACAACCTTGCATATATTTCTACCATGACACATTGCATAATTTGCATTTAAGAACTAAACTTTAACGCATGACTCGACTACTTCAAAATCATGAATCCATTCATTTCATATAATTTTGCAATCCAAACTTAAAGTCATGTCGCAACGAAGAACCGCTTTCATGACACTATGCACATTTCATTTAGCACAAATATCGACTCCATACAAATCAACCATTTATTCGATTAATGAAGACAACGGATCGACTTACCATGACTAAACTCAAAGCGACGTCCGCGAATACACCGCGAACACAGCGAAGGTTTTGGGTTTGGTCCTTCTACCGAACACTTAATAATCGTCACACGGGCTTCGGTTCTTCACCGTCGGAACCTAGGGGTTTCTCTCCTCACAAGCATACACAAACATACACATGGTTAGCCTCTACTTAATCTACACCGAGTACATGTACTAGCGAGGAATAAACACAAGAAAAACAACGAGTTCTCACCGGGGTTCGACGAAGTGGTGATCGGGTCGGCATAGATCGAGGTGGAGCTCGCTGCAGTATTTCATCGAACACGTCGAGGGCGCGACACGAAGGAGTGTCGTGGCTGCTGCTGCTCCATGGCCTAAGGCGAGAGCAAGCACCAGGAAGCCGCATGACGTGTAGGAAGCAGCATCCTGGCGCCCTGAGAAGATCTAGCCAGGTGAGGTTGCAGGGGCGAGCCCCATGTTGACGCCATGAAGAACGAGCAGAGTGGCTTGTGAGAGAAATGGGACAGGGAGCCGAGATGGTGAGGAGATGGGGCGCTGACCTGCTGTATGAAGGGGAGGTCGGCTAGGAGATGAGGAGAAGAAGGGGCAGCGACCTCCATGGCTGAGGAGTCAAGGGCGCCGACCATCCATAGGAGAAGACTCGGCCACCAGCGAAGAGGGGCTGGGCGAGCACAGCGACAGCGATGGAAGATTGAGAGGGTCTGGCGTCGAGCTGCTGGAACAAGGAGATGAAGTTGGCGAGCGCTTGGGCTGGCATCCTGGGCACCGAATGTGAGAGAGGTAGAGGGATCGAGAAGAAAAGGTTGGGTACAGTGGTGACCGAAGGAAAATGATAAGCCTCCAGAAACATGAGCAACAAAAAGAGATAAACTAATAAAGAGATAAGGGAGAGAGTTACACGGTGGATGAAGCAAAAATGGACTTCTTATTTCCTCTTCACTTTGTTTTCTAACAAAAGAGCACAAAAATACAAACTCGAAACTACGGTCTGAACGGGGTATAACAAAATTGGACCACCACAATACGGGTCAGCGATACATGAGATAGTGTTTAGACGAGATGTTGATGGATCAAACCAAACAGCATTGGAGTCGATATATTAAGACCATAATTAATTTGATTCGATTCGAAACCCGATAATTTCATCCGCGGTTCGAACAGGGAAAAGATTAATTACGAATACTCAAAATTGGCTCTAATTATCTCGCTCCAGTTTAATCTCGCATCAATACTCTTGTCGCCGAGTTCTAATAAAATTTACTTGGTCAAAAATCACAAGAGTGGGTCGGGACTCCAAATTCATGTTCTCTTAATCCATAAATTTTAAACAGACACAATACTCGACATTTTGTGGAGTAAATACGCGAGATCGATGCGGCATCGAAATTGTGATCCTTTCGGAAGCGACGCCACGCATCGATCACGTGGACGAGAGTTTGTGCGCTGTCCAGACACGGATTTTGCACCAGCCACACGCGACACGATGTCAGGCCACAGATAGACTTGTGCGACGCAAGTGTGAAAGAATTTCAAACTAATTTTTAAGGAACCACATTTGATTTCAAAGATTATAGTTTGGGGCAAGATGTCGAGGGCTCAACCCAAACGATACTGGATTTGATGTTCTGAAAATTACTAAAGTCTGAATTTTTGTAAACTAAATTAGGACAATTTAAACAGATGGAGACAGACACGATATCAAAATCGTGATAGACAAAGATGATTAAAATGTAGTGTCCATTTACATTCACAGCTATCACGTGTTAACGTCCGCACTCATGGTCGAGTAGACGATAAACACCTGGGGTGTTACAACCCTCCCCCCTTAAAAGAATCTCGTCCCGAGATTCGGAGCGAAAGACTTTTAAGAGTAGAGAAGCATGTAACTCCTGTCCATACCAGTGATAGCATAGGGCAGTTCCAAGCGGAGGCGAGTATCTCAGGATGTTATTTTTCTAGTGGATATAACATATATCACCTTATCCATATAAGGTTCCATGTGTGCGGTTTGCTTTCTCAGATAACTTGAGTCTGTTGGGTAAATAATAGATATGGGAGTTGCCAAGAAGAATCAGATGCACCTTCTTGTATAAACACACAAAATGAGATTTGTCATTAAGGCGTCATTGCAAATCCATAGCATAGGAAACGGTTGTGAATGTCAAAAAGCCTCACGGTCGACTTGTGATTATCTAGAGAATCCAAGTTCAAGAAGGATAATGAAGATTCGAGAAAACATTAGTGAAGGTTATCAAGTCAATGTTTTGGGGCAAAAATTGGGTATGCTGAGAAAATATCCAATTGATCAAAATTGATGATTTACACGTCAAAGGGAGCTAAAAATAGCACCAACATGCTTGGAACCACATGGAGATTACCAGGTTAAAAATCAGCATCGGATTAGATATAAATAGGAAATGATAATGAGGTTAGATCGATGAGCCTATGGGAGATAGGAGAGAATCAAAGGCATCAAGATTCAAGAGAAACGATTGAATCCAAGGTTCTGGTTTTAAGCTCAGATGCATTTGACACCCATCGAAGAGATATTCAAGACACATTTTTACACGAGCAGGATATTAAGAAAACAATGGGAGATTTAAATTGCTAAACATCCAACACTTAGCAAGACGTTGTTGCAAGCAACAAGATGAAAGGGTAGAATTAACCAATGATCAAGGTGTTAGGCAGATAAAATCACAGCTAATTCATACGAAGAAATATTGCTAGGTCTAGGTAAAAAGAGAGGTCATCCACCAAGATGGTCTAGGATGAGCAGAGGAGAGATCAACATGAATATGGGACAAAATCAACATGAAAAATATGGCCTAGCTTTGGGTTTATACAAACAAGCTATCAACATTCTACCGGCACACAAGCACAAAAATAAACATAAGTTGCACTATCGGTCAGACAAAGAAGAACCACAGACCCCATAAACACATGCCTAAAGGACTCAACAAATAAAACTAGAAATATCTTATAGGACAGTCATGCTTCACACATTTTTCAATTATTTAATATCGGAATAAAGATAAGGGAAGCACGTTCGTTCACAATCACCAATTATTAGAATAAAGGTGAGAAAAGCATATTTGTGCACAAACGACAAACACAATGCAACAATCAGGATGCATGCTCGTCCTATTCGTCCTCACTGATTTTGCCAACATAATGTGGCAATAACGTTCTATATCGATGGCATATCTACGTTCTCTCTCGGTATATTGCTAGTCGTCAGCTACACATACGAGTTCGAAGTTAGTGTACCTGCAGAAAATTCCAACACAGCCCAATTTCCAATGATGCAATTCACACATGACAGTTTATCACAGTTTATACTCCATATATTTCTATATGGAGGCTAGCTCCTCATTAAGCGCCGAGCCACGCATAGGCGCCGCTGCCACACTTTAACCATAGGGCAGCTCATTATGGTAACTCACCTTCTTACCTGAGCGTAGGTGCGTCGTTGCAAATACATTACACTTCTCAGTATTCCCATGTCTGTATACCCATACACATCCATGGGGTACTGAATCCCGAAAAAGTAATTACTCCACATCGCAGCCTTCATATATACATATGTAAAACATGTATATAATCAAGCGCTTTTTATGCTCTTTCCTAGACCGACGTTTGTTCGGTCATGCTCTCACATCTCACCTTACCTTGAGCGTCGATCCATTCAAAACTGAATGGCCTCAAAAATAACATTACACATGTATGCATTACCCTTCCCAGGTTGTGGGTTAGTATTCTGAACTAAGCCACCTAGTAGTCCTTAACTTAGGGCTTAACAGAGGATGTCGCTAGCATTATAGTTTTTCAAATTTGTTTTTCAAAACCAAACAATGTGTTTAGCTGAAAATAGATTTTCCAAAACCAAAATTTTGTTTTGAAAATACGTATGTGACCGTATCATACTTAATCAAGCTCCGATACCAGCTGTCGCAGAACCTCCCAAGTTATCGGGCCCACATGCACCTGTCCTTGTCTCAAAGACCTCAGACAGGTATGCGTGTGCACCAAACAACTTAACAGGATCTGTCCGAGTGCCCCGAGGACCCCGGATAAACGACTTACCGCCAAGATCGCAGGATTAAGTAAACACAAATCACACACCAACATTTGCAGCGGAAATAAATTCTTTATTGCAAAATGATTACATGTTACAATAAGTTTACATTATACAATTATCGGAGTGATTACAAAAGAAAGTGATTCAAAAGAATTACAATTTAAAATGTATAAAATATTTATAGGTTTTTAAAATACATGCTAGCTTAAGTGACAATCCTCAATAAAGAAGCTAAAGATGGGATACACCTATATAAGAAGGCCGAGCCCACCGGCACTTAGCAGCATCCACAACAGAATCAAATTATAACCTGAAAAACAACAGGGAATAAAACCCTGAGTACGCAATTACTCAGCAAGACTTACCCGACTAAAGAAAAGACTCTCAAGGGTATGCTGGTTTATTGGGAATCAAGGTAAAGCTTATCAAATTTCAAAGACTCATTTTGCAAAAGAGCTTACTAGTAGTGGATCCTTATGCTAAAATTTTACTTCACAGGTTAAGTACTTTACCTGAATCTAGATTTTCCTAATCTAGAGCATTCACTTGTCCTACACTAACTTTATTTTAGCATCTTTAGTTTCACTTGTTATCTACGATGCAGGGCAGTGATCCAGTCTTCATATCCGAGAAGTTCGGCGATCCGAATCGATTAATACTCAGCTGAGGATCTCCAACCACACGACATATGTAGCACTTAACCCTTGCATATGTCAACTCGCCCACGGGTTTCTCAAGACCAGAGCGGGTTCACGCGACTCGAGAGCACAGCACTCCACCGTCCAGCCATTGGCCTGGTTGGTACACGTTACTCTCGCCATGGTGCCCGCCATGTTTCCGAGAGTACAGCACCCCACCTTCCAGTCTCTTGCCACGGAGGGTACAAGCTACTCTCGCCATCTCTCCACTCCCAGTGCGTGCGAGCTGTTCTGGTATTGGTCCGACCGAGGCAAAGCTTACCCATGATGAGGCATGTGGCCAGTTAAAGGGTCCTAGATCAGCAAGCCTACTTTCGGTACGGTCCTTAATCGACACAGACGGGCGACCTTTCCTGCTCAACGTCTGGTCTTATTTTATTTAAACCATTTCCCAATCTTTGGTACCTGACAGAGGTACTTTTTCTGGATGTTGAATCCATCATGGCCATATGGATTCACCATCGCAATTTCTTTTTCACAACAATTTCCCATATCCCGTGTAACACATCATCTTTTTTTAAAAAGAACAACTTTTAATTATCTAAGCAGGGCTAAGCATCTTTAGTTCTCTTTTATAAACAGGAATCAAGGAATAGTAAACAAATTCCAAGGAATGGTAATGCATCAACTGTTTATTCACACAACTCCTATCACCTAATGCAACATATAAGTGATAAAAGTTTTAAAACAACAAGGAGGTGGCAAATGCACCGGGGCTTGCCTGGGATAAACACTACGTTAGTGTTGTTAAATGATGACCACTTGGTGAGCATCTTCCGTCCCGGCACTTGGTTGATTCATCCACTTTAGCTCCGTCCATTAGCATCGTCTTGTGATTAATCCATCTCTTGTCCTCCATATCACGTGATCAATTAGCGTACCTAAATGATATGCATAATGCACATGTATGAACATAGGAAGGAATAATAAGACTAAACAATGTCACAAGGAAGAAAACTCAATATTACAGGCAAGATCTCACCAACATACATAATCAAACATGAGAGAAAATCTACACAATCATGATCCTCGAGTTAATCGAACCTAATTCAAACATTAGGCAACATAACTAAACACAAGCCTTAGGCTAAAGCATAACATCGATAGGTTACTACTTGTAGACTTATCAATTTCGGATACTTAATTTAGGTTTATGAATAGAAGTATTTCAACTAGTTCTTAGAACTACTAATCTAACCTATTAGGCATAACACATCAACCAAACAAATTATTACAATCATTCGATCAAGCAAGTAAACATTATCAAGATCATAGACATTTGTAAGACTATAAGCAATAAAGGGTAACATCACGGATAGACGAGAGAAGTGATAAATTTTACTACTTGCATTACTATTTCATACTTGCTGAATTTGGACACAAAAGAAACTCCAAGCAATCATTTCAGACTTGCTGAATTTGGACAGCAGAACAGCAGCTAGTTGTTTTATTCATAACTTACACAATATTCATCCAAAAATAGTAAACTAAGACTTTTTGGAAAGCTTATAAAGTCCTCTAAAACCCTTATATTATCATCACAACATGATTCGACAGTTTGCAAGGTCAAACAGTGCCAAACCTAAATTCTGTCCAGATTTGGACAGAATTCGGCTCTTCACTTCAAAAATTCATAACTGGAGTTTCAGAAATCCAAATCAGGTGATCCTAGACTTTTTAGAAAGCTAATAGAATTGTCTATAATTTATTTACAAACATCTCCAGTTAATTCAATGCGTAGAAAGGTCAGTTAATATAAACAAACATTGCTGTCCAGATTTGGACAGATTCAGACTCTATAGTTTGAACAGCTGTAACTTGGTCTCTAGACCACCAAAAATGGTGCTCCAAAATTTGTTGGAAAGCTTAAGCAATGTACTACAATTCTCCTATAATTACTAAGAGCTTATTCTCAGTTTAACTTGGGCAAACAAGGTCATTTTCGAAATCTGTACAGAATCTGGACAGATTCTGAAACTGGACTTAGAAAAATCATAACTCCTAAACTACTCAACTTATGGTCATGAAATTTTTACACAAGCAAGATAACGAAGTTAGCTACAACTTCTATATATAACACATTTACAGAAAATATGGTTTACTTTACTAAACTAGCTGCATAATTAAAATCGTACCTCCAGCCCTAAACAGCAGGAATTCCAGCCTAGTTCCTATTTAAGTTAACCACACCTTACCAACTCCTTTATCAAAGCATCCATTGCCTAATTTGCATCATAAACCAATCTTTAGATCAAACAATACTTTGGCTTCTTAATACTAATACACCTATTTCATAACATGAAACTATACAATACACCATATACACACGATACATCCATTGCACTATTAAGAATCCACCACAACCTTGCATATATTTCTACCATGACACATTGCATAATTTGCATTTAAGAACTAAACTTTAACGCATGACTCGACTACTTCAAAATCATGAATCCATTCATTTCATATAATTTTGCAATCCAAACTTAAAGTCATGTCGCAACGAAGAACCGCTTTCATGACACTATGCACATTTCATTTAGCACAAATATCGACTCCATACAAATCAACCATTTATTCGATTAATGAAGACAACGGATCGACTTACCATGACTAAACTCAAAGCGACGTCCGCGAATACACCGCGAACACAGCGAAGGTTTTGGGTTTGGTCCTTCTACCGAACACTTAATAATCGTCACACGGGCTTCGGTTCTTCACCGTCGGAACCTAGGGGTTTCTCTCCTCACAAGCATACACAAACATACACATGGTTAGCCTCTACTTAATCTACACCGAGTACATGTACTAGCGAGGAATAAACACAAGAAAAACAACGAGTTCTCACCGGGGTTCGACGAAGTGGTGATCGGGTCGGCATAGATCGAGGTGGAGCTCGCTGCGGTATTTCATCGAACACGTCGAGGGCGCGACACGAAGGAGTGTCGTGGCTGCTGCTGCTCCATGGCCTAAGGCGAGAGCAAGCACCAGGAAGCCGCATGACGTGTAGGAAGCAGCATCCTGGCGCCCTGAGAAGATCTAGCCAGGTGAGGTTGCAGGGGCGAGCCCCATGTTGACGCCATGAAGAACGAGCAGAGTGGCTTGTGAGAGAAATGGGACAGGGAGCCGAGATGGTGAGGAGATGGGGCGCTGACCTGCTGTATGAAGGGGAGGTCGGCTAGGAGATGAGGAGAAGAAGGGGCAGCGACCTCCATGGCTGAGGAGTCAAGGGCGCCGACCATCCATAGGAGAAGACTCGGCCACCAGCGAAGAGGGGCTGGGCGAGCACAGCGACAGCGATAGAAGATTGAGAGGGTCTGGCGTCGAGCTGCTGGAACAAGGAGATGAAGTTGGCGAGCGCTTGGGCTGGCATCCTGGGCACCGAATGTGAGAGAGGTAGAGGGATCGAGAAGAAAAGGTTGGGTACGGTGGTGACCGAAGGAAAATGATAAGCCTCCAGAAACATGAGCAACAAAAAGAGATAAACTAATAAAGAGATAAGGGAGAGAGTTACACGGTGGATGAAGCAAAAATGGACTTCTTATTTCCTCTTCACTTTGTTTTCTAACAAAAGAGCACAAAAATACAAACTCGAAACTACGGTCTGAACGGGGTATAACAAAATTGGACCACCACAATACGGGTCAGCGATACATGAGATAGTGTTTAGACGAGATGTTGATGGATCAAACCAAACAGCATTGGAGTCGATATATTAAGACCATAATTAATTTGATTCGATTCGAAACCCGATAATTTCATCCGCGGTTCGAACAGGGAAAAGATTAATTACGAATACTCAAAATTGGCTCTAATTATCTCGCTCCAGTTTAATCTCGCATCAATACTCTTGTCGCCGAGTTCTAATAAAATTTACTTGGTCAAAAATCACAAGAGTGGGTCGGGACTCCAAATTCATGTTCTCTTAATCCATAAATTTTAAACAGACACAATACTCGACATTTTGTGGAGTAAATACGCGAGATCGATGCGGCATCGAAATTGTGATCCTTTCGAAAGCGACGCCACGCATCGATCACGTGGACGAGAGTTTGTGCGCTGTCCAGACACGGATTTTGCACCAGCCACACGCGACACGATGTCAGGCCACAGATAGACTTGTGCGACGCAAGTGTGAAAGAATTTCAAACTAATTTTTAAGGAACCACATTTGATTTCAAAGATTATAGTTTGGGGCAAGATGTCGAGGGCTCAACCCAAACGATACTGGATTTGATGTTCTGAAAATTACTAAAGTCTGAATTTTTGTAAACTAAATTAGGACAATTTAAACAGATGGAGACAGACACGATATCAAAATCGTGATAGACAAAGATGATTAAAATGTAGTGTCCATTTACATTCACAGCTATCACGTGTTAACGTCCGCACTCATGGTCGAGTAGACGATAAACACCTGGGGTGTTACAGCAGCCAAGGCTGACCGAGCCGAGGGACTCCTACGCCTCCGGGATACGGATACCTCACTCATCACCTTCTGCGATAAGTAACTCGCGTTCGGATAAGTGATTCCGCGGACCGAACAAGTCTTCACGTTCGGAAGCTCTTCTGCTGAAGCGATCCTTCGAGCCTTCTCGACTGAGTCGGTGACAGAGCCTCATGGACGGGTGAAAGTGCGCGTAAGCGGCAAGGCCGACCGAGCTGAGGGACTCCCACACCTCCGGGATACGGATACCTCACTCATCACCTTCCGCGAGAAGCAACTCTCGCTCGCACAAACATCCCTATTACCGACAAAAAAGTCCAGATACTCGAAACAAGAGGAAAAGAGACGCAGCTTTACAACATAGCGAGGGTGTGTGTTCTGGCCTCGGCGGCCGCAGAAGGCACACACTACAAGACACTCTGATCCTACAGGCTCGGATCTTGACGCTAGAAGGGGGCAGCAGCACCCTCGGCATCGACGACTCCTTCGGCGAGGTCCGACCTAGCCTCGGACGGTGACGCGGTCCGAGGATTTCCACTCCGAAGGACGACGTCATCGCCACGCCCGGGCAATCGCTGCCGGGGTCTTCTCCCGGAATCCGGCCCGAGCAGGCGGCTCGGCCGGTCGCCCCAGGGCCTCGGCCAGCCGTCCTCAGAGGGCGCCAGCCCGACCCGAGGCTTCGGCTGGTTAACTCCAGCATCAGTCCCGCCAACGGACGACCCGGCTAGGCTCTGGCCAACCAGGTTTCATTTTCGAGCCAACTCTGCCCCTGTTCATGATGATATCGCTACCCCTGGCCTCGGCTCATCGAAGAGCGGCCAAGGGGTCCCTTTAACTAAGCTAGAGAAGCCTCAGACAACAAGGCCGACCGAGCCGAGGGACTCCTATGCCTCCGGGATACGGATACCTCACTCGTCACCTTGACACGGGGCGACTCACGCTTGGTGAAGCAGTTCAGACAACCAACAGGCGAGTCTTAGTGCTCGAAAATGAGGAAAAAAACACGGCTCCGTGCCAAAATTACATACATGTTCAGGCCTCGACAGCCACAATGAACAAAAACACTGGCATTCAAGGTGCCACTACAAACGGAACTCCGGTTCCCCCTCCGCAGGTACGAACAACCCCACTCGATGGGGGAGGGCCTGCGGAGCAACAGAAGACCGACGAACGGCGCGCCGTCACCCGCTCCAGTGGAGTTGGAGGTCGGTCCGTGGCCGGCCCTGGCTATCTCGCCGGCAGAAGAACCTCTTCCAGCTGCCGTGGCAGACGCCGGCGCCGCGAGCGGCTCCGAAGCCACTCGCCTCCGAGTGCCAGGCACGGTGCAGCTGCCGGCGCCACGGACGACGACCGCCCTTCTCTCCGATCACTGAGTGAAGGAGCGGGCCACCGCCCACGCAGGGGCCGACCCCAACTCGGCACACTCCCCTCCCCAGCCCTGGTGATGAAAATCCTTGAGGATGAGGGAGGGGCAGAGGCCGCAGCCCGGCTCGCTCTCCCCCACCATCAAGCTGGAGGTCACCATCTTGGGTGACCGCCGGCGGAGGGGTGCAGCCGGGCTGCATGATGAAAATCCTTGAAGCCGAACGATGGCTGAAAGGTACCAACTCCCACGGAGTTGCGTTCCTCGAACGATAAGGCGGAAAGACGGCGGGTATCCCCCATCCGGGGGCTTGGAAGCTGGAAAGACACGATACATGAGGGAGCGCGAAGACATGGTCTACTTCCAAGGGGGTCACCCTCCTTTTAAAGGCGACTATCCCTACTTGCGACCCCAGCCGTCACGGGCTGAGTCTTCTCCAACACGCTCCAAGGCCCTCCCCTGCGGCGCGGGGGCTGGGTCCCACATGTCATGCAAGCCGGCTCAGAGCAGAAGAAGCCAAACCGCCGTGCTCGGTGCGCACAACCGCCCAGCGGTTACAAGTGACCCTCCACTTTTACCCAGACCAACGGGCGAAAGGGGCGGGCAGCCATGCAGGCGGCATGCAACCGCGCCAAGTGGACGCGCTTCTCCGACTCCCGACACGCCCAGCATGGAGGCCCAGGCCCACGCGTCACGCAACCGGCGCGCCGGATGCTTCATGCAAGCAACTGCACCGCCACTTGCGCCACCACCGCGCCTCCTCGATTGCGGAACCAATACCGCGACTCGAGGTGACCCAGCGCACGACCCAGCAGCGCCAGCCTGGCGCGGC
Organism: Zea luxurians; assembly: GCA_029449295.1. Classification (NCBI taxonomy): domain Eukaryota; kingdom Viridiplantae; phylum Streptophyta; class Magnoliopsida; order Poales; family Poaceae; genus Zea; species Zea luxurians. The sequence continues at coordinate 233,857 of JAOPSE010000660.1, read as the reverse complement.
GGTCAATGCGGCCAAAAATGGGCCGACAGTAATGACGGTGGCAGGCGGGCGGGAGCAGCGGTCACGTCGTCAGCCAAGCTCATGTCCCATCCGGGGGCAGCGAGAGAACCCTCTCTCACGGCGTGAAGACAACGCGCCCGTGTTCCGTTCCTCGAACGGCTCGCGCACGCGCAACGGCCGCCCCGCCAACCACTCGCCCCGTCGCATTAACTTCGCGGCAGGACAGGCGGCGCCTCTGGCAGGAGAAGCGGGCGACGCTTTGCCTTCGCCATAATGACCGCGTCGGTAAAGGTACGCCGCGTCGTTCAATTTCGTATCCTTTTCCTTTTTTCCTCTTTCTCTCTCTTGCAACAGGGACCGGGAAAGGGGGATACCCCGAAAAGGATCCTTCCCCGCGAAGGAACCAGGCTCCGGGCCTCCCTACTAATCAGAGGTTCGAAGGCTGGCCCCCCGAAGGGTTCGACAGCCGCCTCAGATCGCGTGGGCCCTACACCCACTACTGGTCAGAGGTTCGAAGGCCGGCCCCCCGAAGGGTTCCACGGCCGCCTCAGGCTACTCGGGCTCCGCGCCCATTACTGATCAGGGGTTCGAAGGCTGGCCCCTGAAGGGTTCACAGTCGCCTCAGACGCCGAGCGAGGGATGACCATGGGTACATTCGATACATAACCAAGGCTCGGGCTGCACTCCCGAGGTACCCTAGGACATTTTTGAGACCAGCGGGAGCGATCTTGTAACGGAATCCCATCAGAGGGAGGCATCAAGCCCTCGGACCCCGTCGCCAGGGGACCGGGTCCGGCAGATCACCCGCAGGTACTTTTGGGCGTGCCTCTGGGCCCCTAGCCGACCCCTAATGAACGGGGCACGGACGTCCACTCGGATTACCCGCTTGCAGCTCACCGGAGACACCATGTTCGGCGCCCATCGAGGGCAACATGGCGCTTTCCCCCCCCCCTCCTCCTTGCGGAAAGGCGACGCAGGGGCGTATGTAAAAAAGCCGAGTCTGTCCCTGATCGCCCTCTCGCCCTGTGCAGAGGCTCGGGGGCTGCTCTCGCAAACCCGGCTCCGGCCGAACCGTTGACAGCGTCAACATACCAGCCCGAGAACTGGGGACCCGACCGTACACCCGGGCTACGGCCAGCTCGCATGAGGGAACAACCAGACCAGCCGAAGCATTACGCGAGGCATTAAGACCTCGAAGGAGTGAAACCACTCCTCCGAGGCCTCGGGGGCTACACCCGGCGGGTGCGCTCGCGCGCACCCACCGGAACAAAATGCAACCGAGAAAGGCTGGTCCCCTTGCAAAAAAGTGCGACGAAAGCCTCCAAGCGAGTGCTAACACTCCCTTCGAGGCTCGGGGGCTACTGTCGGGGACCATAATTAGGGGTACCCTCAAGACTCCTAATTCTCAGCTGGTAACCCCCATCAGCATAAAGCTGCTAAGGCCTGATGGGTGCGATTAAGTCAGGGATCAGTCCATTCGAGCGACTCGATCACGCCTCGCCTGAGCCTAGCCTCGGGCCAGGGCAGCCGACCCCAGAGGATTTCCGTCTCGCCCGAGGCCCCCCTCCAACGGCGAACATATTTCCGGCTCGCCCGAGGCCCTGCCTTCGCTAAGAAGCAACCCTGACTAAATCGCCGCACCGACCGACTAAGTCGCAGGAGCATTTAATGCAAAGGTGGTCTGACACCTTTATCCTGACGCGCGCCCCTCGGCAGAGCCAAAGTGACCGCCGTCACTTCGCCGCTCCACTGACCGGCCTGACAGAAGGACAGCGCCGCCTGCGCCACTCCGACTGCAGTGCCACTTGACAGAGTGAGACTGACAGGCAGTCAGGCCCTGCCAAAGGCACCATAGGAAGCTCCGCTTCGCCCGACCCAGGGCTCGGACTCGGGCTAAGTCCCGGAAGACGGCGAACTCCGCTCCGCCCGACCCAGGGCTCGGACTCGGGCTAAGTCCCAGAAGACGGCGAACTCCGCTCCGCCCGACCCAGGGCTCGGACTCGGGCTCAGCCCCAGAAGACGACGAACTCCGCTTCGCCCGACCCCAGGGCTCGGACTCCACCCTGGCCTCTGCCGACGACCTCCGCCTCGCCCGACCTAGGGTCTCAGACTCGGCCTCGGCCATGGAAGACAGACTCGACCTCGGCTTCGGAGGAGCCTCCACATCGCCCAACCTAGGGCGCAGGTCAGCCACGTCAACAGGAGGCGCCATCATCACCCTACCCCGAGCTGACTCGGGCCGCAGGGAACAAGACCGGTGTCCCACCTGGCTAGCTCCGCCAGATAGGCAATGATGGCGCCCCGCATACTCTGTGACGACGGCGGCTCTCAGCCCCCTTACGGAAGCAAGAGGACGACAGCAAGGACCCAACCGCTCCGACAGCTGTCCCTCCGCTAGGCTCCATCGCTCCTCCGACGGCCACGACATCACACCAGCTGGGTGCCAAAATCTCTCCGGCTGCCACAACGGCATGTACTTAGGGCGCTAGCACTCCCCCGCTAGACACGTAGCACTCTGCTACACCCCCCATTGTACACCTGGATCGTCTCCTTACACCTATAAAAGGAAGGACCAGGGCCCTCTTAGAGAGGGTTGGCCGCGCGGGGACGAGGACGAGACAGGCGCTCGCTTGGAAGCCGCTCGCTCCCTCACCCGCGTGGACGCTTGTAACCCCCTACTGCAAGCGCACCCGACCTGGGCGTGGGACGAACACGAAGGCCGCGGGATTCCCACCTCTCTCACGCTGGTCTCCGGCCGCCTCGCTCTCCCCCCTTCGCGCTCGCCCTCGCGCTCGACCCATCTGGGCTGGGGCACGCGGCGACACTCACTCGTCGGCCCGAGGGACCCCCGGTCTCGAAACGCCGACAATATACATGAATGAGCTGACGGATTACATTCACTATCTTTATGTACTTTTATTATTACGAATGATGAAGGCATGTCCTTCATAACCTTCGTCTCAAGATCGTTATATCCAAGACGAGATAATGCTTCAGAGGATGAAGGTCCTTGATCTTTGACAATTGTGTTGCCTTGTTCTTGATCCACATCATTTGAGAACAAGTGACCCACATTGGTGCCCACCTCTGGTGAACTCCAACGATCACCTTCGACAAGCATTCACCTTTGTCATGCCGCCGAAAAAGGCAATAGTGGCAGGGACTGCCCTTTAGCCACTGGACACCAACCAAGAAGGGCTCTCTCTAAGAGAAGCCCAAAACCAGAAGAGGAAGGCTACCGGCCCAACACCGCAGGAGGAAGAGCTGGACTAAGATATCAGGGACTTGGAGGCTATTCACCAACAAGTGCAAAGAAAGAGAGAAAAGATGCTTCGGCTAGCCGAATTTCAAAGGAAGATTGATGAAGCTGCTGAAGAAATGTGTCATATCACGCAAGAAGACCAAGGACGAAGGCCACCACAGAGAGAGCTTCGCCAAGAAAGTCCAAGCAATGATGACGAATGGTATGATGACTTTCATCATGGTAACTTTGCTTTTGATGATGCTTCTCCTCTAGCAACAGAATTGCAGGCTACCCCATGGCCACCATCCTACAAGCCACCGCAGCTTCCCATGTACGATGGGAATTCTAATTCGAAGTAGTTTCTTATGAGCTATGAGGCAACCATATCTTCATATGGGGGCAACACGACTGTTATGGCGAAATCCTTCGTCATGGCAGTCAGGAGCGTGGCTCAGATGTGATATTCTTCCCTTCGCCTGGGAACGATCACGTCATGGAAAAAGTTGAAGGACATGCTGGTAACTAGTTTTCAGTGTTTCCAGACGAAGCCAGTAACTGTCCAAGCCCTGTTCCAGTGCACGCAAGACCATGAGGAATACCTGCAGGCGTATGTCCGAAAGTTTTTGCGTCTCAGGGCTCAGGCGCCAACGGTGCCAAATGAGATTGTCATCAAAGCTATGACCAAGGGGCTCCGACCAGGACCAACAGCACAGTATTTTGCTAGGCAGCCACCACAAACCTTGGAAAACCTCCTCCATAAGATGGATGAATACATCAGGGCCGACAATGACTTCTGGCAGAGAAGGGAAGAGGCCTGCAGATACTCAAAGATGACTAGGGGCTTCGGAGGAAGGCTCCACCCTAGACATGTCAGAACAATCCACAATCCCAGCTCAAGTGACAACCGAGGAAACCACGCTCAAGGGCATCAGGAAAGCTCCCAGTCTTTAGGGAAAGCTTCAAGAGGCAGAGGAGGAAGAAGCTTCGGAGGAAGGTTTAGCTCCCAACCCAGGAGGTTGTTCTATTTATTATGTGGGGAGGATAAAGGACATACAACAAGGACGTGCCAAGTCACAATCCAGAAGCAAAAAGAGATAGAAGAAGCCGAAGCAAGGCAGAATCAGCCGAAGCAGGTCCTGCATACTGTTTCGTGCTATTCTCCATACATTCCCGAGTATGTGGGCAACCAGCAGCCCATAGCATCGGTTGCTTTGGCAAGTCACTCTCAAGTAGCATGGACCCCGATACCTCCACCACCACCCATGGCACCAATCTTGACTCACAATCGGCAGCTAGAAGGGCACCGCCAAGCGCAGCAACAACGTGATGCACGTGAAGAGTCTGAAGCACGCACAGTAAACAGTACTGTGCCTGAGTCAAGACATATTTATTGAAGCCATACAGGGCCTCAATCAGAAGATTTTCATGCTTAATGTACTCATTACTATTTTGTATTTATATTTTTTCTCCAAAAGACAATATAAGAACCGTTCAACCTTTGGCCTGATGTAATGAATCTGGGGTTACACCATCGAGTGTAACAGAAAAGATGACGGAGCTCCAAAGTCGTTCCTAAGGGAATGCAGAGCTAAAATACCACCTAAGTAAAAGGTGAAGAAGCTCCAAAGTCGTTCCTAAGGGAATGCAGAGCTAAAATATCACCTAAGTAAAAGGTGAAGAATCTCCAAAGTCGTTCCTAAGGGGATGCAGAGCTTAGCTCCAAAGTCGTTCCTAAGGGAATGCTAAGCTGAAATACCACCTAAGTAAAAGGTGAAGAAGCTCCAAAGTCGTTCCTAAGGGAATACAGAGCTGAAATACCACCTAAGTAAAAGGTGAAGAGACCCCAAAGTCGTTCCTAAGGGGATGCAGGGTCTTATTTTTATGTTTTGTGCATCAACGTCATTCGCATCATACCATCACATCATATTGCATAACATCGCATCATACATCATTTTGCACCGACACAAACAGTGAAAAAAGAAGGAAAATTGCTCCTTCAAACATATTGGCCAACCCATGAGGTCAGGTCCAGCTTCGGCAAAGACTCATGAAAGAATGTATCAACAAAGCAAGATCCATGCTTGTGACAAAGATACTGTCGTACGAAGACTATGCCTTCGACAATGGTATTCTTATGCAACATCTATGGCAAGAGCTTCAGAATTGCTTCGGCAAAGAAGGGGGACTTTTTCCTTCTTTATGAATCGTGAAAAGAAGGGAAGGTGTTCTTTCACCTACGACTCAAAAACGGTACGTACGAAGATTTCACGCCTCACAAATAAATATATTACATCATCAAATATGCAGATAGTTGATAAACGTTTCTTACAAAGCAAAATTATATACAGAGAATCTAAAGTCTTAACAAACAAGCCCTAGTCATTCTCTTTAAAATTTTATCGGTAACTTCGTTCAGTAGTCTATTGACAGCTTCGTTAACAGCTTCATTAGCAATCCTAATTACATCAAGCACCCCTTCAGAGATGGATCAACTTCAGGGTCATATGGCTCCGGAGGGGGAGAATGCTCAGCTGTACCACAATATGAGTGTCTGTTACTACCAAAGCTAAAATAATTTACGAAGCTAAATCATGAAAGATATACCTGTAAGCCTAGAACATTCATCGGCTTATTCAACTCTTCTGGCCTCTTCCAAGGCGTCATGGGATTCTTTCTCTTTATTTCTAATAGCTTCATCAGCTATTTCTCGGCCACCCTTCAGCCATACTCCGGAATAAAACTTTCCGCTCAGAGCAGTGGCTTCGACCGAAGGGTTTTTAATATCATCGGCTAAAAGCGAGAATCCTAGCTGAACCACAGCCTTGGCATGTTCATAGCCGACCTTTTCCAGGACCGACACGGCCCCACGGGCACCGGCGAAGGCACAAAAATCTCCTCTGTCGCTGAGAATTTCTTCAAAAGCTTCGGCTTCACCGTTAATCCACCGGATAACCCCGTCAGGGTCACCGCGGATAAAATTCTGCTCTGAGGAAAATGCGCCAACTTTAGAAAAGCTATTATTCAAATTCTTAGCACATTTTGTGGCAAAGTTATAGCAATCATCTTTACCTTGATGAAGCTCTTCGACATTTTTATGTACCCTTAAACGTTCAATATCAGATATTTCACATTTTGTTAGCTCCACATAGAAATTTTCAGTTGCTTCACCAAGTTTCTTTTCTAATTCTTATACTTCAACTCTATGCAGTTCCGCTTGAGTGGACAGTTTAGCTTCGCTGGATTTTAGCCTTTCGACCAAGGAGAGTAGAATCTTATCTTTTTCAAGAGCTTCGTTCCTCAAAGTTATAACCTCCGATCAAAGGTTTCCAATTGCCATCTGGTAGCTTTCATCCTCTGCATCTTTTTGAGCTTTTAAAGCCTTACTAAGAATTAAACCCTACTAGACAAAGAATGAACAAATAATAACAATAAGAACTACCAAAAAATAGTTCATCGTAACAAAAATTAATAAATGCGAAGCCAAAATGTACAAACCTTCAAGCTGTTGTAGGCGAGGCTGTCTGCAAGCTGATCCGTCGTCATAGCAGACAAACCAAGTTCAAGCTTCGAATACCCCATGTTATCTATCATCTCTTGGCAAATATTGATCTCTTTACTGTCAGGTAGATAGTAAAGGAAGTCATCTTCATTGTCTCCTCCATAAACCAAGGACCCTTGGGGGTATTTCAGCTCCTTAGCATAGTGTTGCACTTCGGCAATTTGTTCTGATGATAACTGCTTTTTTCGAAGCGTGTCGAACAATGTATTCCAAATCACCCTAGGGAGGTGCTTCGAGAGCAGGTGATGTGGACTTTCCCGGAAGACTCTCTTCCATCAGCCTTACTGGCGCAGCTTCCGAAGGTCCATTATCAGCATGAGCAGAAGCAGCGCTTGCAATAACCACTCTCCTTGTATCTCTAATTTTCTTGCCAGAAACTTCGACAATGACAGGAGTTGGTGTTTTCATTGATTCCAAAACAACATCCAAAACGCTAGCCATCCTCCTCTTCCTTGGGTCGTTGTCGCAGTAGTTGATAACTTCGATAACTCTGCCACTACTAGAGGGCTCAATAGCTTTGGCTGTTCTTTTGTTGTTTTCTCTGTTTCTGCATCAGCACTAGCTTCGGCTGGCATGGCAGGGACAGCTTTGGCACTCTTAATAAACTTCACTTCCCCTATCGTGGGCACCACATCCATCTGTTCTGAAGATTGTAGCTTCGGCCTACGGGTCAGGACCTTGGCTCTCTTCGACTTCGGCGCACTAGAATAGGTCTAAGTGGTAATTTTTCCTTTTCCTCCTTGCTTTCGAGTAGGAAAACAATAATCAGGATAAACAAACCCAATTACATCAAAGACTCTATTTAGTCTTCTTTTTCCTCGAGCGCCGAAGGCAACGGTCATGGCTTCGTCCTCTGCCTTCGTGTAGGCTCCCAGCAGCTCATCACTGGTTGCCTCAATAGCATCTAGCCAATCGTCATTTGGCTCATCAAACTAGCTTCTATACCGAAAAGTGTATCTAAGATAAACCAAACCACCTTGGCTAGAGCCAGCATCAGTTTCCTTCGGCATCTCCCACTCATTCACATGAGGCCATACCTTGAAAGCAATGTGTTCTTGTACCAAATACCTGGTACCGATGTAAGTACACACGGTGTTGAAAGCCATTAGGCATGCTTGCACCTCACTCCCAATTGCAATTGACGACCTTCTAATGCTGAAGTGTGACCATATGGGACACTAAACAATGCCCCTCACATCCTCCCTCTCGCTCAGATCATTCTTCACATAGAACCATTACTTTATCTAAGAACCCGACCATTTCTTCCAAAATGTTGGCACGAGATAACTTGCCTCAGAACGGGGCATGAACCTGTAGCACCCAAAGTTGTTATGGTATCACTCCTTCCTGGTTGCCTTTGTCTGGTAAGATAATTCATGTATATTACAGAAGCACCTAGCATCTGGCTCTAGCCCTTGGCTCATCATAGCCCAAATGAATACCCCCACTTTAATCAAAGCTTCGGGAGTAAGTTGATGAAGGTATATTTCGAACGACTTCAGTACTTCAACCAGCATCTTGTGCAGTGGAAAACAAAGCCTAGCCTTCATGAAGCTTTTAAAAACCACCACTTCATCTGCTTCGGGAAGAGGAACAGTGCTTTCTCCTCCAGCTCTCACAATGGATATATCATAAAAATATTTTCCCTTCATTCCTTCAATCTTTCCTTGTTTAACACTAAACTTTCCAAAAACAACATGGCTCGGTTTCCATGGCCGATCTTCGGCATCTTCATTTCCACTCTCCACATCAAATATATCACTATCGCTGGAATCCCCAGATAGCCCAGCCATCATCTCATTGGTGATTTTTCAATGTTGGTCTTTTCCATTGCTTCGTAAAAACCAGCAGCTGTGGGGTCTACAATCTCCTTATCCTCAGCCATTTGGATGATGATCACAGCAAATTCCGAAGCTCGAAAAACATACACGCTCGAAAAAGAAGAAAGCTAAATTGGCAATCACAGTACAAATAGCTAGATAGCACGAAAAATATTCACAGCACAAGCCTCTCTCTCTCTATATATATATATACTCAGAGCTCCACCGATTGGTGGGTCCCACGATTCAGAGCAATCCGCTATTCTAGCGAAGGGGAAGGTGTTTTTTCGGATCTTCGGCTAAAGGCCTTCGTTCGTATCGCAGTCTGAATTTGTTACAAAGAAACAAATTAATACTATGTGGGGCTACTGTTGGGGCCTTCCTCTTCCGAAGGTCCTCAAAAACATGACTAACAATGTACTTTCAATATAATGATGATTATCATAGGGAGCTTCGGTTCATGAAGGGAGTGTTCTCCTTCATCGAAGGACTTCAAGACAAAGGCATAGCCCGAAAGTGACGACAGTGAACGACCGAAGCTATAGCCAAAGGGAAACAACTTTGGCTTAAAGCAATGCCGAAGATCAAACATGGAGCTGAGCCGAAGAGGAAAAGACTAGCTAGTCCCTAATGATTTATAATATAGTAATGAGTAAATGTTAAGGTTATAAATGTACTTTTACCCGGGCTGTGTCACGTGCCTATAAATAGGTGAATAGTACCACCATACTGTTCACGCTGGATTGTAATTGTTCTCGCGTCAGCACCTTCAAACAAGCCGAAGGTTTCAACGTAATGTAATTTTTGTTAATGTTCATGCATACATTATGAAATATATACATGAATGAGCTGATGGATTACATTCACTATCTCTATGTACTTTTATCATTATGAATGATGAAGGCATGTCCTTCATGACCTTCGTTTGAAGATTGTTATATCCAAGAGGAGATAATGCTTCGGAGGACGAAGGTCCTTGATCTTTGACAATTGTGTTGCCTTGTTCTTAATCCACAACATTTGAGAACAAGTGACCAACAATTGGTGCTCTTTTTGTAGCAGACATGTCGAATATAGTCTACGAGCATGGAGAGAAGGTTGGAACGGGTTTCAGGTGCAAGTATTGTAGGAAAACAAAGAGCAAATGGGGTGATACCCATTTTAGGAGTATCTTGCACATAGAAGGAGGATGTGAAGAAATGTCCTTCTGTTCTCCAGGGAAGTTTTCCAGGTTCCTTGTGGAGAAGGCAACGGCTCCTAAGCCTCTTGGGGCTATAAAAGGAGCCCCTAGACACCCTCTCCTGGTATCCAAGCATCCCAAGTGCACGCTACAACTCTGAGACTTTGCAACCATGTTGTTTAGTGATTTGAGATAGATTTGAGCGCTTTTGAGCTGTAACTTTGTCGTTTTGTTCTTGCGCTCTTGTCTTTGCTTTGTGTGCGTGTGTTGCTGTGTTGTGCTCATGTGTGCGTACTCTTATTCCCTCCCTTACTCTAAGCTTGATTGTGATCATTTGTGTATGCTGTGAGAGACTCAAACTTGTGGAGATTCCTCACAAATGGGTTGTGTGGCACTCAAGTTTGATCTTTGGATCACTTGAGAGGGGTTGAGTGCAACCCTTGACCGAAGAAGGTCACCATAACGTGGAGTAGGTTTTTGCTGAACCATAGGGAAAAAAAATTTTGTGTCTCTTGTCCACTTTACTTTATTGCGATTTCTTTCTTCCTTAATGCTAAACTTCACTTGTGATATTGTTCCTAGTTTAATACACATCTTAAGAGGGCAATCAAGTGAAGAGTTATTTTTATCTTCTCTACTCATCCAAACTTAGTTTTAGTTTACACTAACACCTTTTATAGACCAAGTTTGTGTTGATTGAAATAAGTTTTGCAGGATCATCTATTCACACCCCCTCTAGGTACTCTCAACAGTGTATTCTATAGTGCAAAATAGTATTTTACACGGCCATACGCATGATCTGACTAGCATGGCCTAATCCTTTTACAAGTTTCCATTCAAAATATGAACACACTTAGTTTAAAATTTTAAAAAGTTAAAAAAAAACTAATTAATTTAAAAAGTACTACTCTATAAAAGAGACGAGGGTACGAAACATCTCTCTCATACAACTATAATTGAATAGCAAAATATATCTATCTATAAACTAAAATAAACTTGTTCACTGTTGAAATTTGAAGGAAAGAATATAGATATCCAGAAAATATCTAAAGTACATAGATATGAATAAAATAAGATCTAAATACTATTTTAAAAACTATACTTTTAAATATTATCTTAAAGAAATTTGAATTGTGAATATTGTTATAGGGATGATACGGGTATGGTAATAGGAAAAAACTCCTCCCAGACACGAGAAAAAAATTATGGTTGCGCCTCCTGTCACCCAGAGTTAGCAAAACCGCGGTAACTGATGGTTTCCCAAAACCGCCAGTCCACAGAAATGGTTTTGCACCGACTAGTTTTCAAATTTCTTTCCAAATTCAAAATATTTAAAAAAATGTATAAAAATGATAATATATGATAACAAATTACATGTTCTCTTAAGTAATATAATATACCACATATTTAAATGTAATCCCTTTTAGCCCGTTAAAAAAATAGAAAACACTTGGACCCGTTAACCTTTTTGGCTAATTATATTAGAGCAACTCCAATAGTTATGTAAATTTTAGCTCTCTAAATCATATTTAAGAAGTTGCTAAATAACTTTGGGAGTAAAAAAATTATGAGTTATCCAATAATTCTCTAAATATAGGTTGTAGTTTTGTTTTGAATCTATTCACGCAAAAATGTCACAAATGTCAACAACCACTTTCATTACCTACATAGTGTAGCGTACATTTAACGTGACTTGGACAACATAAAGGAAAAGAAGAGAGGTTTAAGCAGTGGTTGAGAACATATGAGGCAGCTAGGACTCATTGTGGTGAATCACATGATGAGGCACACAAGGCTGAGCTTCAGGTTGCTCTACATCAGCCACACAAGGACCATAAGTTCAGGCAAAGGGCTGGTACAAGGTATAATATGGGTGGATGTGGATCTAGCATTAGTTCTAGGCTTCTAGCTAGTAATTACACATGTGTTCTCAAGTTTTCGCTAAACGATTAATGGAGGCGCCACTAAATTGTGCTCGTGTCTATTAATCTTTGTTCAGTGCCTTACAAATTTATCTAAATTTGTAGAAACAGTAAAACATAAAATAACATTTTTGTTGTTTTTCATAAATATTTGATATTTTTATGTAACGTACCGACATATTTTCTAATTCTAATTTGGAAAGAAGAGTAAAAATATGTCCATAAGTATATCTGGCAGTTGCAATAATGGAGGTAGCCAAGATTTTCAATACGACTACTATAAACAACCATTTCGTTTTTTTATTGAGGTTGATTGATATTGAGTACTGCATTTTTATAACATGTTATCTAGCAGTTTACTAATTTATTGTTGGATCTTTTATGGGCCTGGCCCATTTATTTAATAAACTCTATGGTATGTAGTGGTGGAGAATACCAATAGTACTATATTGAAAGTCCAAGGGTCTTTTATCTTAACTTATATGGTGGGAATTATTCCACCTAACTTGAGAAGTCAAGAAACAGATAAGAGCGTGCCACACGCGCGCCGCCGGCCGGGCCGTGGCGTGGCGTGGCGTGGCATGGTTAATTTTTAGCACTCACTATCCGCGTAAACCTTTCTGCTTCCCTCTGCGAGAGGTTAAATAGAGGAGAACCCCAGGTGCCTCCGGAGCCCTTGCCGTTCGAGACCTTGCACGGGGGATCGGCAATTAGGTTTTTGGGGAGCGTCTACGCGACTGCCCAAAACGTCTTCTTCCTGGCGACATGACAAGGGAAGCTGGACAAGGATCATCAGAGCGTATGGGAGGGTATGACCAGTTTATTTCTTTACAGTTTTGCGTTCTGCAGATTACATATGTTTCATATATTCACCTCTACTGTTTTATATGTAGTCATGTATTTATCTTACCTGTTCTGTCATTTTATAATATGTTATATCTGTTCGTTTTAGTTTTTCAGTCATGCTGTTTATATTGCTATCTACTTATTTTTAGTTGTCCCGTAATAATTCATGAACCATGTTTATATACTTATTATATTTATATGATTCATATGCTCTATGTTCTCTTGATCAATATTGGTATGGATCAATTTGAGATCACGATTTCTATGGTTAATTATTTGTTATATGTCATCATCATAATGTTAATTTATGGAATTAAAATAATACGGAAAATGCCTATAATTCTAACAATCCAAAAACCTAATGTTAGGCATTTTTCTGCCAGAGGTTTTGCTGTTGTGCTAAAGTCTGATCCTTTTGATGGTAAAAACTTCTTAATATGGAAAGCTAAGATGGAATTGTGGCTTACTGCAATGTCTTGTTTTCATGCCGCTGAGGGCAAGCCTGTCAACTTACCTCCTGAGGATGAGGCTAAGTTTAAGGCTGAAGACAACCTCTTTCGAGGAGCAGTAATTAGCGCACTAGATACTAAATTCCAGAAAAGCTATATCATCCTTCCTACAGGGAAAGAGCTGTGGGATGCACTTGTTGGAAAGTTTGGAGTAACTGACGCTGGTAGCGAGCTGTATCTCATGGAGCAGCTGTATGACTACAAGATGGTTGAGAACCGATCTGTAGTGGAACAGCCTCATGAGTTTCAGGCACTAGCTAAGGAACTCAAACTCTTTCCTTGTCCTTTGCCTGACAAGTTTGTGGCTGGCGGTATAATCGCCAAGTTGCCACCTTCTTGGAAGGACTTTGCTACCTCTCTCAAACATAGGAGACAAGAGTTCAATGTGGAAGAGCTCATTGGTACTCTTGATGTTGAGGAAAGGGCTAGAACAAAGGACAATGGAAAAGGTGTTGAGACCTCTACTGCTAATGTGGTGCAGAAGAGAAACTTCCGCAAGTTTAACAAGAAGAAAAACCAGAACAAACCAGAGAACGCAAATAAACCTGTTCAAATAGCACAGTTTAAAAAGAAGAACAACAATAACAAGGGAAAGGGAGGATGCTTTGTCTGTGGCAGTGATCAACATTGGGCAAGAGAGTGCCCTGATCGCAAGTTCACTCAAGACAAGAAATCAGCTAATGTTGTAACCACTGAAACTGAAGATGGAACATCTGGGTATGGTAATTCTTTACCATTTGTTCTTTCAGTCTGTAATTCACCTGAGTGGTGGATGGACAGTGGTGCAAACATTCATGTGTGTGCTGATGCCTCTATGTTCACTTCCTATCAGGTCGGGAGGTCTGGCGCCTTGTTAATGGGAAATGGGTCGCGTGCTCATGTTCTTGGTGTTGGTACGGTCATTCTGAAGTTTACTTCAGGAAAGACAGTGCCATTGAAGAGTGTGCAGCATGTGCCCTCTATCAAGAAGAATCTCATTAGTGCTTCGATGCTATGTCAAGATGGATACAAAGTTGTTCTTGAGTCTAATAAATGTGTTGTGTCGAAACATGGTATTTTTGTTGGTAAAGGATATGACTGCGGAGGCTTGTTCCGCTTATCACTGCATGATGTGTGTAATAAAATGGTGAATTCTGTTGATTTTTCTGATGAGTCAGATTTATGGCATTCACGTTTTTGTCATGCAAGCTTTGGCTGTCTTATGCGGTTAGCAAATATAAATTTAATTTCTAAATTTAACTTGGTCAAAAAGTCTAAGTGCCATGTGTGTGTTGAATCAAAACAACCCCGCAAGCCTCACAAGGCTGCTGAGGCGAGGAGTTTGGCACCTCTAGAACTTGTTCATTCTGATCTGTGCGAGATGAATGGAATTTTGACCAAAGGTGGTAAAAGATACTTTCTCACTTTTATAGATGACTCCACTAGATTTTGTTATGTGTATCTCTTAAAAACAAAATATGAAGCGTTCAATTATTTTAAGGCCTATAAAGCTGAAGTTGAGAACCAACTTGAGAGGAAAATAAAATGTTTAAGGTCTGATCGAGGTGGAGAATATTTCTCTAATGTGTTTGATGAGTTCTGTGTGGAACATGGTATTATTCATGAGAGGATACCGCCATTCTCACCACAATCCAATGGGATTGCTGAAAGGAAAAACCGCACTCTAACAGATTTGGTGAATGCCATGTTGAGTACAGCGGGATTATCCAAGGCATGGTTGGGTGAGGCGATTTTGACGGCATGTCATGTCCTGAATAGAGTTCCAACAAAGAACAAAGAGATCACACCATTTGAGGAATGGGAAAAGAGAAGATTAAATCTCTCATATTTACGCACTTGGGGTTGCTTGGCTAAAGTGAATGTGCCAATCAACAAAAAGCATAAACTTGGGCCTAAAACTGTTGACTGTATATTCCTTGGGTACTCTTTTCACAGCACTGGGTATAGGTTCTTAATTATAAAATCTGATGTGCCTGATATGTATGTTGATACTATCATGGAATCAAGAGACGCAACATTTTTTGAGAATGAGTTTCCCATGAAGAATACACCTAGTGATACAAGTCATGAGACTATAATTCCCCATGAGCACGAACTGTCGATTCCTATAGATCATGCTGAGGATTCTCACGTGCACATCCCTGAGAAGGATGACACTATAGTCACTCGAAAGAGCAAGAGACAGAGGGTTGCAAAATCCTTTGGTAATGACTTTATAGTGTACCTTGTGGAAGACACACCAACTACCATTAGTGAGGCATATTCCTCTCCTGATGCTGACTTATGGAAGGAAGCAGTAAGGAGTGAGATGGAATCTATTATGTCTAATGGAACTTGGGAGGTCGTTGACTGTCCTTATGGTTGTCAACCTATAGGCTGCAAATGGATCTTCAAGAAAAAGCTTAGGCCTGATGGTACAATCGAGAGGTACAAGGCAAGGCTTGTGGCCAAAGGATATACCCAAAAGGAGGGTGAAGATTTCTTTGATACCTACTCACCAGTGGCTCGATTGACTACAATCCGCACATTAATAGCCGTGGCAGCCTCTTATGGTCTTATCATTCATCAGATGGATGTTAAGACAACTTTCCTTAATGGAGAGTTGGATGAGGAGATCTATATGGATCAGCCAGAAGGGTTCATCGCGGATGGTCAAGAGAACAAGGTGTGCAGGTTAATAAAATCATTATATGGCCTAAAACAAGCACCTAAGCAATGGCATGAAAAGTTTGATAATACTCTTACAGCTGCTGGCTTTGTTGTAAATGAATCTGACACATGTGTGTATTATCGGTATGGTGGGGGTGAGTCTGTTATGCTGTGCCTTTATGTTGATGACATCTTGATCTTTGGATCAAATCTCAATGTGATTGAGGAAGTTAAAGATCTTCTATCGAGCAATTTCGAAATGAAAGATTTGGGAGAAGCTGATGTCATTCTAAACATCAAGCTTGTTAGAGAAGCTGATGGTGGGGTAACTTTGTTACAATCCCATTATGTGGAAAAGGTATTGAGTCGCTTTGGTTTTAGTGACTGTGATCCTACTCCAACACCTTATGACCCTAGTGTGCTATTGAGAAAGAATCGGAGAATAGCAAGGGATCAATTGACATACTCCTAGATCATTGGCTCGCTCATGTACCTTGCAAGTGCAACAAGGCCAGACATCTCTTATGTTGTGAGTAAGCTAAGTCGGTTTGTGTCGAAACCAGGAGATGATCACTGGCGTGCTCTTGAGAGAGTGTTGCGATATTTGAAAGGTACTATGATGTCACACCCGATTTTAAGGAACAAAGCCAGGTGCATCTCATACATGCGCCAAGAAGACAACATATATAATAACAGAGTGTATAGAGATAAATGTCATAAAATATCAGAGTATTTATTACATAGCGGAAGACTTATTACAAAATAAAATAATGAATATAAAACGAACTAAGGATCGTCGGCGCCAATGTCAACTGAGAAACGCCACCTAGATCAGATCATACTCCTCGCCTTGTGGCTCCTCCTGAACCACCTGCTCTTCTCCTGTGGGGGGTGTGAGACAGCAAGAGTGAGCTCACAAACGTTCATCGCTCAACAAGTTGTGGGGAATAATGTGACATGAACTCACCAAAGGTGGGAGTTCATGTAGTGTAAGGCTGATCAATGAAATAAAGGCTGAAGCTGAGCATTGCTTTTATAAGTTGGTCAAAATTTTATTAGCAATTACTAAGTGTAAGTAAATACCAAACCATAGTAATAATAAATAAAAGTAATAGTAAAATAATCCCAAATGCAATGAAATGACAGGTTAAGTTTAAGTTCCATAGATTAATCATGTGAGTGTTCGAGCCGCTCATGACCATGAGCACGGCTAGTATACCAGTTTTACACTCTGCAGAGGTTGCGCATCTTTACCCACAAGTCGTGTTACCCATTTGCCACGGAGTTGATCAGACTCCATACACCTCTACCGAGGAAGCGAGGCAGGGTACCACTACGAGGCCTTTACAAAGTTCCACTAGCTTCAGACTACCCGCTACAGTTTATAGGAAGCTCCAGTGCAGGGTTCTTGCCTGACCGCCATCGCAGCAAAATCAACCCAAGGACCTCCCTACACTGACCACTCCCCTACTGCCCTTGCCCCTTTCGGGTAAGGTAGCCGTCCACTAGCTTTCCTAGTTAATCAGCCAAGGGCGTCCCATTAAACCCTTGTGGTAGCACTGTTTTCCCGGGTGGTTCTCCATGTTCCCATTAACATAATGATCTTATCATGAATAGTAATAATGAACAGATAATAAACAGTATAACAATGAGTATTGAATATCTCTATACCCAAAACCACATAAAGCAATAGCATGTCTACCCAAAAATTTAGTAGTAAAACCGGTGGTGAAACCAGGTATAAAGATAGTCAAAATCTAGGGTAACCTATTGGGTCCCATCAAAATTAACCTATGCAGATCATTATGATTAATAAGAACATGAATGGGTAAAAGAAGTGACCAAGGGCACAACTTGCCTTCAACGAGCTCCTGCTCAGCAGTCTCTACCAGCTGAACCTCAGGATCCTCAGTAGCTTGCTCGTCTACTCGCATCAACACAATACATACATAGTATAGCAAAAATTAACATCACACCAAGCATGTAAACAAAATACATAGTAATAATCTAGACATTAAAATAAGATCATAGGAACTGGAATTATTAATTTTAGAGTTATAGATTTTTAGATATGAATTTCTGAAGGTTTTATGTATTTAATACAAGATTAAGTACTAGATAAATGTTAATGTGTCTTTCATGCCAAAACAGAGGCAGTAATGGCTAGACAATAATATTAAAAAAATTTAGGAACTAGAATGGACCAATTTGGAGTTCATGTGAATTTTATATGAATTAAACAAATTCTGGCATTTATTTATGCATTAAAATCATTTTCTATTTACTTTTAATGGATTTTCTAACCTTCTGGACTGGGCGTCAATTACAGGAAAGCGCAGGGGCTGGCCTGTAAGTTTTCCCCAGACTCAGTTTAATCCCGGGTTGGACTGCGGGTTAGTTTTCTAAACATCTAAGGTCTCTTCTGCAAAACGTGCGCGGCGAAGAGGTATCTCTTGATTTTAGCCGTTGGATTCGATCCGATGGATCGGATTTAATGAAACATGATCCTCACATAACCCTACGATCTGTGATCAATGATTATCCTTTGGTCCCGGCGAACCGGTACCCACATGCTACATCCAGACCGCCCAATCCGTGATCCGACGGTCCGGAACCATCGTCCACCCAAGCGTTCCCAGGGCGGCGGCGCTAGAATCCTGGCGCGGTGGCGCCATGGCTAGGAAGCTTCCCTGGTGCACTAGCAATCCTTATGCCCCCCGATCTAGTAAAACGAATGCGGAGCACTCCCCAAGGTACGATAGGGAAAGAACCTCACCAAGGGCGTGACGAGAGCAGAGTTGGTGGCGTCGTCGCACAGATCGCGGTGAGGGAAGAGCCTCTTCCCCCGATGATAGACAGGCCACCACAAAGGCACCCAAGTCGCTCGCGGGCGATGAACGCCTTCGCCGCCCACGTAGGCAACTCACTTGCCCCGAATCGAGCACCACACCAGAGCGGAGACGAAGTGGTCGCCGGCGGTCCCTCACCAAGCGCTAGCGATGGTTCCTACAACCTCAACGCACGGCGCAAACGCTAACGGCCACAACAGTGCACTCGACCCTATTTATCCACACGACCGAGCGCGGCGCAGGGAGAATCGGAGAAGATGGTTGCAACCACCCCAGCTGTGCTTCCGCGCGCTCCGTTCGGCGAGTTCGTTCGCGAGAGAAGAAGTACAGGACTCCGTCTTCGGATCCTGACGCGAGGCCCCACACGGCAGTGATAGTCCGGACTTGGCTCGGTTCCGCGGTGCGCTACCCCACGGGCCCGCACGCCAGTGTCCTTCCCAGGCGAGCAGTGGAGACTCGGTTGGGGCCGCGCGGTGAAGGTGGCCAGCCCGCACAGTCCGTGGAGTCATTGGGCCAAACTGAGTTGTCGTGGCCCAGCGCCCTTTCTTTCTTTTTATTTTCCTTTCCTTTTTCTTATTTATATTTTCCCTTTTTCATTTGAGTTCAAATTTCAAACTCAAATTCTTTGGTAAATTCTCCTCAGATTTAAATTCTAATTTTGAACATACTAGTCTTACTTTTATTTATAATATTTATTTTGTATATATTTTCCTTTTTAGTAATTCTTTTCCTCCCCCTCCATAATTCTTTGGGGTTTTGTTTTCCAAAATAGAATTTAAATTCCATGTGTCTATTAACATATTAATAATACCTTTATTTTATTAGCCATAAATGCACAATCAAGTAAAAACTCAGCATGATGCATGGTTTATTTAGGTGTTAGTGGTTATTTAATCCCCTTTTGATGGTGTTTATTCACATGTGATAGTATCTAGAGATGGTACACACATATAGATAAAGGAAATATTCTCTTATCATATGATTTACAAATTTGGGTATTACATATGACATACGGTATTCATTATACCGGAAACCCAAAAGTGCTGGAAGGCTATTGTGATGCCAACTGGATTTATGATGCTGATGAGCTTTATGCTACAAGCGGATATGTGTTTCTGTTTGGAGGTGGCGCTGTTTCCTGGAAGTCTTGCAAGCAGACTATCTTAATGAAGTCTACAATGGAAGCAGAACTCGCAGCATTAGACACTGCTGGGGCTGAGGCCGAGTGGCTACGTGATTTCCTATTGGATTTACCGGTAGTTGAAAAACCGATACCGGCTATTTCCATGAACTGTGACAACCAAACTGTGATTACAAAGGTTAACAGTTCTAGGAATAACATGAAGTCTATAAGGCTTGTTAAGAGGAGATTGAAATCTGTCAGAAAGCTAAAAAACTCCGGAGTTAGAACTGTGGATTATGTCCACACATCGAATAATCTGGCAGATCAATTCACTAAGGGTCTGTCACGCAATGTGATAGAAAGTGCATCAAGAGAAATGGGTATGAGACCCATGTGAAATCTACTCTAGTGGTAACCTGCTCTATGTGATCGGAGATCCCGTGAAGTAGAGTGGAGAAACAAGCTAGGAGTAGGTTGTGAGGAAAGATCCCTTCTTTAACTCATTTCTGATGCACATCTTTCTTATCTGTAAGGCAGGATGGTTTTTACCTTAATGTATTCCAAGAGTCCTATAAAGGTGAGATGTTGTCCTACAGAACATCTTTTGAGGAATACACCTATATGAGTCAGACTGCTGGTCACAGTCTATGGGACTTGGGTAATCCCTAAATACTCATGAAAGGCACTAAAGTGTGACTTATATGCTTCTAAACAGCGGGAATACCCTTTTGCAGCCTAGTATCAGCAAAGGATTTGAGCTAATCTCACTTCGCACAAAACTGTCAATTCAAGGCTTAGTCCATTGTTCAGTTGTGAATGGGTGAAACTCTTATTCTAGATGGATGTTCAACTTAACAGTCTCCATCGAAACACTGGTATATCAAAGGATTGTGATTCTGATACTTCATCATTACAAACCCTAGAGTTTGGTGGGGATTGTTGGATCTTTTATGGGCCTAGCCCATTTATTGAATAAACTCTATGGAATGTAGTTGTCGGCGTTTCGAACCCGGGGGGTCCCTGGGCCGACGAGTGAATTGTCGCCGCGTGCCCCAGCCCAGATGGGTCGGCGCAAGACGGAGCGCGAAGGGGGGAAGCAGCCGGAGGGAGACGAGCGTGAGAGGTGAAATCCCATGGCCTTCGTGTTTGTCCCGCGCCCAGGTCGGGTGCGCTTGCAGTAGGGGGTTACAAGCGTCCACGCGGGAGGGAGCGAGCGGCCTTGCGCTAGCGCCGTCCCGTCCTTCCCCGCGCAGCCAACCCTCATAAGAGGGCCCTAGATCTTCCTTTTATAGGCGTAAGGAAAGGATCCAGGTGTACAATGGGGGGTGTAGCAGTGTGCTAATGTGTCTAGCGGAGGAGAGCTAGTGCCCTAAGTACATGCCATCGTGGCAGCCGGAGAGGTTTTGGCACCCGGTTCGTGTAGTGTCGTGGCCGTCGGAGGAGCGCTGGAGCCTGGCGGAAGGACAGCTGTCAGGGCTGTCGGGTCCTTGCTGACGTCCTCTTGCTTCCGTAAGGGGGCTGAGAGCCGTCGTCGTCATAGAGCGTGCAGGGCGCCATCATTACTTGTCTGGCGGAGCGAGCCAGATGGGACGCCGGTCCTGTTCCCCATAGCCTGAGTCAGCTTGGGGTAGGGCAATGATGGCGCTGAAAGCTCTCTTGTGGGTTTTGGTGGTTTGGATGACAACCCAATTAAAGGACTAACAAGTGTGCTAAGTGTTGAACAGGTGCTTAATGCAAAGCTAACAGGGTTCAACACAAGTGAACAAGTGTGATGGTCCAAAGACTGGATTATCTATAGACAATGGACATCACAAGTAAGATGGACATTGCTTAAGTGAGACTTGGTGTGCGTAACTCAGAGACAACCGATCAAGCCAAGGATGGAGGCAAGAAGAGCTTCGAGGTATCGAGTGCACGGGAGAAGGTCAAGGAGACCAGGAACCCAAAGCCAGGGGTGAAGAAGAAGACTTGCAAAGTCAAGGTTGATCGAGTTAAGAAGACTTATGGTGCATCAAGGATCACTACATAAGGCTCAAGATCAAGCTCGAGAAGTGAACGGGGGTTGGGGCTCAGATATGTCAATCTAGATCAAGTCAAGTTGACTTGATGGTTTAGAGTCCAACATCGACCTCAAACAAGCCAAATTGGAGAAAGTACCATTCTGAGCTCTGCTGGAGGAGAAACAGAAAAGCTAGGAGAAGAACAAGAAAGATGTAAGTTTCTAGGACTAAATCAATTGGATTATACTCTAAATGTGTTTGTTTAAGTCTCAGGAAAATCCTCCCAAAAGTTGAAGTCAAACGGAGAAAGAACGGAGGAAAAAGCACTTAGTGTGCTGTTGGCTGGTGCACAGGACAGTGAATAGTAGCTGTCCGGTGCACAGGACAGTGAATAGTAACTCTGTCCGGTGCACAGGACAGTGAATAGTAACTGTGTCCGGTGCACAGGACAGTGAATAGTCGCTGCGTCCGGTGCACAGGACAGTGAATAGTAGCTGTGTCCGGTGCACAGGACAGTGAATAGTGACCTGTCCGGTGCACAGGACAGTGAATAGTGACCTGTCCGGTGCACCAACGGCTAGCTGTTCCAGAGAAGGAAACTGTCAATCAGATCCGTTACTGTTCACTGTCCGGTGCGCCACCGGACAGTCCGGTGCACCCGCAACCAGGGAAGGCTGGGAGCTTCCAAATGAAGCTCTAACGGCTCCTAGGCCATTTGGGGCTATAAAAGGGACCCCTAGGCGCCTCAAACAACAACACAAGCGCAGCCAACAATTGTATACATCACTCGGATCGATTCTCTTTCTCTCTCTTGTGTAAATCTCTCTAGTTTGTGTGAAGGCAAAGTTATAAGCCTTTAGAGAGTGGAGAGGTGCTGCAAAGAGCTAGAGCAAAGTCTTGAGCGCATTGTTACTCCGCCGGAGTGCTGTCAAGAAGATTGTAAGCAGCCGCGGCTTTGTTGTAACCCAACTCAACATAGTGGAAGGCTCTATCTGTCATACTGACAGATCTGAGCAAACGGAGGAAGGAGTTGAAATAGACTCCAAGCCCAGGTGTGGCTAACTCCAACGAGGACTAGGCAAGCATTTCAGGCTTGGCCGAACCTCGGGATAAATTCCTGCGTCTGTGTGCTTCGCTCTGTATTGTGTGCTGACTCTCTGTCTTACTCACTTTTTATATCTGCACTTCAACACTTATCTGTGGTACAAGTTATATTTGAAGTGCAGGGCATTTTGAGACAGGATCTTCTATTCCGCTGCAACCTACTCGAAGGATCTTTCATTCCACTGCGATCTGGTCTTTGAGTAGAGTAAGAACTAAAGTGATAATTTTTTATTCGCCTATTCACCCCCCCTCTAGGCGACATCCAGATCCTGTTCCCGGGCAAAGGGAACTTTCAATTGGTATCAGAGCCAGGTTTCTCCAGTGTGGGCTTAGCCGTCCAGAGATAACGATGTCGTCACAAGAGGTAACTGTAGAAATTCTTTTAGGCGATGGCTCTAATTACAAATCTTGGTCTGTCTCTATTTATAATGCTTTCATGAGTGTTGATTCTGATTTGAGACAGATCTTTAGTAGAAGTATTTTTCCATCTGATATTAGTAAAAATCCCTCTAATGATGAACTAAGATGTTTATCTCTCAATCACCGTGCTTGCAACATCTTAGTTGAATCTCTTTCTAGAGGTGCTTATTTTGCCATCATGAGTAGTGATAATGATTTATTTGTTGATGCTCATGATTTATGGAATAGGATTAAAGAAAAATATTTTGTGGCCAATTGTACTACTTCTACTCCCTATGTTGCTTGTGGTACTAACCTTTCAAAGGGAGAAGAAAAACGATGGCAACCAAACGATGAATCCACCTCACCGACAGGTTTGTCTTCCACTAGTTATAAATGTCTTATTGCTAACAATGATAGTGGAGACGAAAGCGATAATGAGGAGGAATATGAGGATGATAGCGAGGATGAGTCTTCATCACCACAAGGTACATTTTCCTGTATTGCTTCCACTAATAATAATGACAGGGAAAATGAGACCGGTGATGTGGAAGAAGAGGAGATTCGCCGGTTCTACACCAATCTCAACAAAGAAGACAAAGTGCTCTTGGTTAAGTTGTTGAGTAGGAACAAGGAACAAGGCGAGACGCTTCTCAGGCTAGAGGAGACTCTCATCAAAACCAACGACAGCCTGGAGAAGATGACCAAAGAACATGAGGAGCTAAAGTGCTCTCATGATAATTTGGTCCAACGGTATGAATCTATTTTATTTGAGCAAAGAAATAATCATGATGTATTATCTGATGTTGCTCAACTTAAAACTGAGAATTCTATGCTTAACAGTCAAGTAGAAATGATAAATTTAGAAAAACTTGCTCTAAGTGAAAAATATGATATGCTATCTTATTCTCGTAATGAATTAGTTGATGACCATATCATGCTTAATGTTGCTCATGAGGTTGTAATTTCAAACTTAAATTCATGTGAACCTCATTCTTGCACATGTGCACATTTAGATAATATATCACCATGTGCTAACCCCTGTTGCTCAAAAGAAAGCAAATTTTTGAATGAGCATCAAGCTGCAGGATCAAAAGAAAGGAACAAGAAAGCAAAGCAACTAAGGAGAAGACGCATTGCTCAACCTCCTCAAGATATCCACGGACGCGTGGTGAAGAAGCTTGAGACGGGAGAAACCGCAGCAAGTGTTAAACTCCATAAGAAGGATGTTCCTAAAGCAATAAATGAAGAAATCAACATGAACAAGGAAAAAGGTAAAAATTCAATTAGTCATGTTGTTTGCACTGATCATCTCTCTATGTCATCCAAGAGCAAAAAGGGAAGAGGAAAAAGGAGGTGCTTCAAGTGCAAGGAATTAGGTCACTTCATTGCGTCTTGTCCACACATAGACAAGGATGAAGGAATGAGGAGATGCTTTGGATGCAACGATAAGGACCATATGATCACTTCATGTCCGCTCATGAAGAATCAAAGACGTGCGCCCTCCAAGATGACCCTCACTAAGCAAAAAGACAAACAACAAGTGTCAAGTCAGGTTGAGCGACGCTTCTGCTACATGTGTGGTGAGCATGGTCATCTACCTAAGGTATGTAAGAAGGGTAAGGTTCCTAAACAAGTAAATTTATCTCAATCTTATTCGCTTAGGAGACCCAAATCATACACTTGTGCTAGATCAGTAATGAGATCACCTAGAACTAGCACAACTGCTATTTGGGTACCAAAGGCCCTTTTAGATGAACGTTATGGACCCATCTCGAGATGGGTACCAAACCGTGCCAACTAGACCATGCAGGTGCCTCGAGATGGACTGGAGACCCTGGGAGAGCTTAAGATGGTTAATTCAAACTCTATGCTTAAGCTATCAATTTTAATGTCTATTTATTGACCCAAGGTTGAATTATTGTGCAATACTAATCCCATGTTCATCTCGAGTTAAATAAGTTGTAGATGTCCTTGATCATTATTGGTGAATCAAGCGAAGGACTTTGATGAGAATCTGCAACTTGCTCTCCAAAGGACGGTACCCGTGTATCTTAAGTGCATTATTTCTAATCAGCATTGCTTTTAAGTTGGATTGTCGTGCTATACCTATCCTTGGAGTAGTTATGCTTTTGAGATTGCTTGTGTTGAATATCTTTCAATTAATGATCCATGATTTTCAAGATCATAATCATGCTTGCTTAATCGTAACTGTGTGCTTTATAGGGAATATCTCTTGAATCATTCAATGGGTAGCTTTTCATTTGATATATCCACCATGATTAACTCTCTTAGTGTATGTGGATAAACATGTATCTTTTTGTAAGTCATGCTATGTGTTTTTTTAATGATTAACCTATGTGCAAGCATGATAGTTTTGTTTAGTCCATGTTCACATGATTACTTTGTCTTGGTACTCTGTGTATACCAAAACAAGAAATCCATGTTGTGTCTCTAATGCACCCTCTCGAGCTATGAGGTGCATGAGCAAAAGGAGCCCTAAATTGGTGACAACAGGTGCTCTCACTACACACTACCTAAAAGAATGAATCTCATGGCATTCAGGTAAAAGGCAAAGGTATGGAGAATGGAACTATGCAATTTCATTGAATATCTTGAAGTTCCGTTGATTGTGGTCATAGCTATGTTCTTGCCTTTCAATTGATAGTATCTTGGCTTAGATGCTTTATGCTTTAAAATGTTGTTTCCTTTGGTGTACCTAAGAAAATACTTCTTAATCATGGTGTGCTTAGACATTGTGCTTTATATGTATGATCTTGTCGTTTTTCAATTGGTATATGTGTTGCAATGATCATCATGTGTGAAGCGTGCCTTAGTGTTTTTAAATGTTATATATCATGAGGCATGCATTGTTTCCACTAGTCATAAGTCGTATTATCTCATCTATTCAATTGGTATCTTTTTGTGATGTAATTGATATATTATGCCTAGACCAAGGTATGTTTCCCCTTTACTTCTGAGGATGCTAGAATGTGCAAGGTGCAAGTCATTCAAATACTTGATGCACAACTTTAGGGGGAGCACACATAACTTGTGTCTTTTGAGACTAACTGTTTTTTGAGTGATCCTATATAGTCTCAAGGTGGAAAAGGGAAGATGAGCAAGAAATGGAGCGATCAGGACTTGGGTACCTCCACAAGTCGAGTAATTGGTATCTAAAGTTGTGAGTAATTACGTATTTAAAGGTTGCTCGTGCTCTATAATAGTTGGTGATCCTAGATGCTTATCTTTAAATATCATGGAGCTATGACAGTGATGATTTTTCAATTGGTAGCCTTGGTAGTGTGCTTCAATTGGTATCTTTTGGTAATCACTAGAATAGAAGCTTCATCTTGTGCCACAATACTATAACTTGTTCTAAGTTTTGTATCTTAGCAACAAGAAAAGGTCAGGATAAAGGATCAGACATAAGTGTAAAGGAGCTCCCTAGAGATAAAACTTTCAAGATGGAAATCTTGAATTGATGACAAAAGGAACTCCGCCTACTTAGATGGAAAGTACACCATAACATGGTAAAGGTACAAAAGGAGGTATTGACCTTTTTGCGTATTTGTACCTTAATTTTTCTCCAATGCTTGTGTTGCATATGTTTAATGTGTAAGGGGGAGTAATGTTAGAGTGTTGCATTTTCCCTGCTTAATACCCTGCTGTCCCTTGACATCATCCTATGTTCTTGCTTGAATATGGTTTTGGTGTTTGATGTCAAAGGGGGAGAATTTGTGCATTAAAGCTTACCTCGACCTGAGAGGAAAGCTTATCTTAAGGGTGAAGATTAATTTTTTGTGTGCTAAAGGACTCAAAGGGGTTTCCTTGAGTTCCTTTGATCTTAAAGAAAAATGTGTTAGTTTGTTGATAATACTTATCATATGCTTCTTGTTGTATTATATGGTGATAATGCAAAATTAGTGCTTCCATTGATATGAATCAATTGGTATCTACTGTGTTTATCCTGTGATAGATATTCATGTGGTTCTGGCGCTTTAAATCGGTATCTTAATGGTGAATAGTGGTAGGTTGATATTCCTATGGTATATTTATTTAATTGGTGTTTAACTCTGATTCTGTGCATTTGTGTGTTATATGCATCACGGTTTGATTCTTCACACAATGCATCCCACAGGTGCTAAGGTGTAGCAATGCTTCGAATTAGCCTAAGTATGTGCATTTTGGCATTTAAGGCCAAAGTTAAGATTTTAATGTAAGCACATATTTAGGGGGAGCATTCTATAAACTTAGAATTCAAAATTTGTGCTTTAAATCTTATTGTTGTGTAAGCTTTAATTGTGTTGCCATCAATCACCAAAAAGGGGGAGATTGAAAGCTCTCTTGTGGGTTTTGGTGGTTTGGATGACAACCCAATTAAAGGACTAACAAGTGTGCTAAGTGTTGAACAGGTGCTTAATGCAAAGCTAACAGGGTTCAACACAAGTGAACAAGTGTGATGGTCCAAAGACTGGATTATCTATAGACAATGGACATCACAAGTAAGATGGACATTGCTTAAGTGAGACTTGGTGTGCGTAACTCAGAGACAACCGATCAAGCCAAGGATGGAGGCAAGAAGAGCTTCGAGGTATCGAGTGCACGGGAGAAGGTCAAGGAGACCAGGAACCCAAAGCCAGGGGTGAAGAAGAAGACTTGCAAAGTCAAGGTTGATCGAGTTAAGAAGACTTATGGTGCATCAAGGATCACTACATAAGGCTCAAGATCAAGCTCGAGAAGTGAACGGGGGTTGGGGCTCAGATATGTCAATCTAGATCAAGTCAAGTTGACTTGATGGTTTAGAGTCCAACATCGACCTCAAACAAGCCAAATTGGAGAAAGTACCATTCTGAGCTCTGCTGGAGGAGAAACAGAAAAGCTAGGAGAAGAACAAGAAAGATGTAAGTTTCTAGGACTAAATCAATTGGATTATACTCTAAATGTGTTTGTTTAAGTCTCAGGAAAATCCTCCCAAAAGTTGAAGTCAAACGGAGAAAGAACGGAGGAAAAAGCACTTAGTGTGCTGTTGGCTGGTGCACAGGACAGTGAATAGTAGCTGTCCGGTGCACAGGACAGTGAATAGTAACTCTGTCCGGTGCACAGGACAGTGAATAGTAACTGTGTCCGGTGCACAGGACAGTGAATAGTCGCTGCGTCCGGTGCACAGGACAGTGAATAGTAGCTGTGTCCGGTGCACAGGACAGTGAATAGTGACCTGTCCGGTGCACAGGACAGTGAATAGTGACCTGTCCGGTGCACCAACGGCTAGCTGTTCCAGAGAAGGAAACTGTCAATCAGATCCGTTACTGTTCACTGTCCGGTGCGCCACCGGACAGTCCGGTGCACCCGCAACCAGGGAAGGCTGGGAGCTTCCAAATGAAGCTCTAACGGCTCCTAGGCCATTTGGGGCTATAAAAGGGACCCCTAGGCGCCTCAAACAACAACACAAGCGCAGCCAACAATTGTATACATCACTCGGATCGATTCTCTTTCTCTCTCTTGTGTAAATCTCTCTAGTTTGTGTGAAGGCAAAGTTATAAGCCTTTAGAGAGTGGAGAGGTGCTGCAAAGAGCTAGAGCAAAGTCTTGAGCGCATTGTTACTCCGCCGGAGTGCTGTCAAGAAGATTGTAAGCAGCCGCGGCTTTGTTGTAACCCAACTCAACATAGTGGAAGGCTCTATCTGTCATACTGACAGATCTGAGCAAACGGAGGAAGGAGTTGAAATAGACTCCAAGCCCAGGTGTGGCTAACTCCAACGAGGACTAGGCAAGCATTTCAGGCTTGGCCGAACCTCGGGATAAATTCCTGCGTCTGTGTGCTTCGCTCTGTATTGTGTGCTGACTCTCTGTCTTACTCACTTTTTATATCTGCACTTCAACACTTATCTGTGGTACAAGTTATATTTGAAGTGCAGGGCATTTTGAGACAGGATCTTCTATTCCGCTGCAACCTACTCGAAGGATCTTTCATTCCACTGCGATCTGGTCTTTGAGTAGAGTAAGAACTAAAGTGATAATTTTTTATTCGCCTATTCACCCCCCCCCCCCTCTAGGCGACATCCAGATCCTGTTCCCGGGCAAAGGGAACTTTCAGGCGCCTCCTGTGACGTGGTCGGTCTGAGCCCTGAGTTGGGCGAGGTGGAGGCTCCTCCGAGGTCGAAGTCGAGTCTGTCTTCCGAGGCCGAGGTCGAGTCCGAGCCCCTGGGTCGGGCAAGGCGGAGACCGTCGGCTGAGGCCAGGGCTGAGTCCGAGCCCTGGGGTCGGGCGAAGCGGAGTTCGTCGTCTTTTGGGGCTGAGCCCGAGTCCGAGCCCTGGGGTCGGGCGAAGCGGAGGTCGTCGTCTTCCGGGGCTGAGCCCGAGTCCGAGCCCTGGGGTCGGGCGAAGAGGAGTTCGTCGTCTTCTGGTGCTGAGCCCGAGTCCGAGCCCTGGGGTCGGGCGAAGCGGAGTTTCCTATGGCGCTTGAGGCCGGACTTGGCTGCTGTCAGCCTCACTCTATCGAGTGGCACGGCAATCGGAGCGGCGCAGGCGGCGCTGTCCTCTTGTCAGGCCTAGCAGTGGAGCGGCGAAGTGACTACGGTCACTTCGGCTCTGTCGACTGGAGGGCGTGCGTCAGGATAAAGGTGTCAGGCCATCTTTGCATTAAATGCCCCTGCGATTCGGTCGGTTGGCGTGGCGACTTGGCCAAGGTTGCTTCTTGGCGAAGACTGGGCCTCGGGCGAGCCGAAGGTGTGTCCGTTGCCGTAGGGGGTCCTCGGGCGAGACATAAACCCTCCAGGGTTGGCTGCCCTTGCCCGAGGCTGGGCTCAGGCGAGGCGCGATCGCGTCCTTTGAATGGACCGACCCTTGACTTAATCGCACCCATCAGGCCTTTGCAGCTTTGTGCTGATGGGGGTTACCAGCTGAGATTTAGGAGTCTTGAGGGTACCCCTAATTATGGTCCCCGACAGTAGCCCCCGAGCCTCGAAGGGAGTGTTAATATTCGCTTGGAGGCTTTTGTCGCACTTTTTTGCAAGGGGACCAGCCTTTCTCGGTTGCGTCTTGTTCCGGTGGGTGCGCGCGAGCGCACCCGCCGGGTGTAGCCCCCGAGGCCTCGGAGGAGTGGTTTGACTCCTTCGAGGTCTCAATGCATTTCGCAATGTTTCGGCAGGTCTGGTCGTTCCCTCATGCGAGCTGGCTGTAGCCCGGGTGCACGGTCGGGTCCCAAGTTCTCGGGCTGGTATGTTGACGCTGTCAATGGTTTGGCCGGAGTCGGGTTTGTGAGAGCAGCCCCCGAGCCTCCGCACGGGGCGAGAGGACGGTCAAGGACAGACTCGACTTTTTTACATACGCCCCTGCGTCACCTTTCCGCAAGGAGGAGGGGGGAAAAGCACCATGTTGCCCTTGGAGGGCGCCGAACATGGTGTCTCCAGTCAGCTGCTAACGGGTAATCCGAGTGGACGCCCGTGCCCCATTTGTTAGGGGTCGGCTAGAGGCCCGGAGGCGCGCTCCAAAAGTACCTGCGGGTGATCTGCCGGACCCAGTCCCCTTTCGACGGGGTCCGAGGGCTCGATGCCTCCCTCTGATGGGATTCTGTTACAAGATCGTTCCCGCTGGTCTCAGAAATGTCCTAGGGTACCTCGGGAGCGTAGCCCGAGCCTTGGTTATGTATCGAACATACCCAGGGTCATCCCTCGCTCTGTGTCTGAGGCGGTTGTGAACCCTTTGAGGGCCAGCCTACGAACCCCTGATCAGTAGTGGGCGCGGAGCCCGAGTGGCCTGAGGCGGCCGTTGAACCCTTCCGAGGGGCCGACCCTCGAACCTCTGACCAGTAGCGGGCGCGGAGCCCGAGCGCTCTGAGGCGGCTGTTGAACCCCTCCGAGGGGCCAGCCTTCGAACCTCTGATCAGTAGGGGGGCTCGGGGCCCATTTCCTTCACGGAGAAGGATCCCTTTCGGGGTATCCCCCTTTCCCGATCCCTGATGTAAGAGAGAGAAAGAGGAAAAGGGAAAGAATATGAAATCGAGATGGCGTGGTGCACCTTTTTTGACGCGGTCATTATGGCGAAGGCGAAGCGTCGCTCGCTTCTCCTGTCAAAGGCGCCGCCTGTCCCGCCGTGGAGTTAATGTGACGGGGTGGGTGGTTCGTGGGGCAGTCGTTGCGCGTGCGCGAGCCGTTCGAGGAACCGCCGTTTCGCTTTGAGTTTTGAATCCCGCGGTGGGTTCGGGTGACGCGTTGAACGAGTCTCGCCGGGGTCTTTATATATTCGGGGGAGAGACCGGTGACAGTTCTTTGCTCTGCTACTCGCCTACTTCTTAGGTTTTTGCGACCTGAGGGATTAGCCAGAGAAAAGGAGTCCGCCCACCCAATCCTTTCCGCCGCCACCTCCTCTGCTTGGTGATGGCCGACCGGGTGACCATTATTCCGCCGCGCGACCCATGGCCTTTCTCCACAGTCACGGCGGATGACCTGGAGGACCTCATTGCCGAGGGTTTACTTCGCCCTCTCTCTGATGAGAGGCAGCCGGAGCGGATCCCCCCCCCCCCCCCCGAGCGGAGCCGCCCCGTCCCCGCCGTCGGGGTACGTCGTGAGCTTCGTCTCCTTCCGCGAGTGGGGATTCGGAGTGCCGGCAAGCCGCTTCATGCGGGCGATTCTGCATAACTATGGGGTGGAGCTGCACAACCTCAGCCCCAACTCCATCTCGCAAGCCGCCATCTTCGCAGCGGTTTGCGAAGGATACTTGGGGATCGACCCCCATTGGGACCTGTGGACTCATTTCTTCTCCGCGGAGCTTTTTGCTTCGCCAACAGGGGATAGAAGGGTCCACGCGGCAGTGCGGGCCGGCGGCTGCATCCTCCAGCTGAGGCAGTCGTGGGCGTCGCAGTATATTCCCGTCGTCCTTGCGTCCTCGAATAAAGGGTGGCAGCGCCGGTGGTTCTATCTCCGGAATGACGACGGGAGGCTCCCGTCGTTTTCTCAGCGAGTGGTCACCGTCGTTGCCGATGCTTGGCGCTACGGGACCCCGCACGACAGACAGAAGAATCTCGAGCCCCTTCTCAAGGCCCTGGAGGTGTTGCGGAAAGGAGGGCTCACCGCTGCGGGAGTGATTGCCGCCATCCATCGCCGGAGGGTGCTTCCCTTGGCGGAGCGGCGGTTGCCGCTTTGGGGGATGACGCCAGAGGCTGACTTGGAGGGCTCGCAGATGTCCTCGGATCCCCTTCCCGTCGACGTTCTCCACGGGTGGGTGGCCGTCGCGTTGGGAAAACCGGACGCCAGCGCCCTTTCTCAGCCCTTGATGCGTCCCGACCGTGGGTGTGTGTCCCTGGTGAGTGTCCGCTCCTTCTTTCTCCTTGCGTCGGATTGCCCTTGGTCCTTACGGCCGAGACTTTTCATCTGTCTCCAGGAGGTAGGGTGTCACAAGCCTTCCCTGCCACGGGTCCCGGAGGACGCGGTGGACCGAGCAGCGCGGCGGGTTGCCGCGGAGGAGAAGAAGAGGAAAAAGGACGCGAAGAAGGCTCGGGCCCGCGAGCGGACGCGGGCCCGAGATGCCTTGGAAAAGCTCCGTCGTCGGCGGGAGAGGGATGGACTCCCGAGGGAGCCGTCGCCGGAAATGCCTGACGACGACGACGATGATGAAGACGATGACGACATGGCTGCCCGCCTTGGCCTCAGCCCGGGTTTGAGGCTAGGCCAGGAGTCGTCAAGCCAGCCCCCATGCGGGCTGGCGCCGTCAGTTCCCGGGGTCGGGACGCCGAGGTCCTGGCCCGAAGAGCGGGGCAGACCGAGGGGGTACTCGACCCCTCGGCTGGGGAAGTTGAGGTGACCCCGGGGAATCAGGCCGAGGTGCCTGTTCCCCGAAAACCATCGCCCATGCCGGCAGCGCAGGAGAGCGACCCTCAGGTCGCCGTGGCAGCGCCTGGGCAGTCCGTCTCCCGGGCGTCCAAGGTGCCCAAGGCGAGGATGGTACCGAAGCTGGCGGCGAGGCGGACCTCGGCGGTACCTTCGGGGGTGGAGATCCGAGAGACCTCCCCACAGGCACAGTTGATCATGGCCCGGAGCAGGTAAGTACCTTAGAATGTCTTCGTCCTGGCTCCTCATTTGTATGTCCCGACCGCGACTTTCCTTTCCTCCTCAGCAAGCGGAGCCATGGCCTGACCGATCTGGCTCCCCAGAAAGTCCTCAAGACGGCGTCGGCTTCCACAGCCGGTGCCGTGCCGGGCCTCGCCGTTCAGCTGACCTTCTCGCAAGACGCCCCACAGCGGGGGGCTCAGGCGGCACCAGTTGCCGTGGAGCGAGTTCCCGAGGCCGGCTCTTCTGTCGAGGTGGTCGTCGCGCTGGGGGAGGCGGCTGGCGCGGACGTGGCCTTGGGCCCACCAGACATGCTGCCGGCGCTAGCGCCAGCTGCTGCCGAAGCCGCTGCCGTCCTGGTCGTGGAGCGACCTGTCGCCGCCGACGCTGAGATGGCCGAGGCGTCGCCTCTTGGTGCCTCGGAGGAGGGGGCGTGGAAACGCGACCCGTCCCGCCGAGCGGCAGCCTTGTCCCTGCGCG
The DNA here is from genome assembly GCA_029449295.1 of Zea luxurians. NCBI lineage: Eukaryota > Viridiplantae > Streptophyta > Magnoliopsida > Poales > Poaceae > Zea > Zea luxurians. The sequence goes on along the minus strand of JAOPSE010000660.1, from coordinate 200,128 downwards.
GCGGAGCTCCGAGGGGCGGCGCCAGTCGCTCCGGTTCCGGACCCGTGAGGCTTCGGATCCCTTCTTCGTTCTTGACGATGAGCGAGAGGAGCAGTCTTGGGACGAGCTCCGCGAGTGCGCCGAGGCAACGGTGGGGTCGCTCCGGTCGTCCTTGGAGGTCTTTTGCAGGGACGTCCCCAAGATCCTCCAGGTAATGATTTTGGGCATACCCCCCTTTTTTGTGATCAAGGCGTCCTTTGTGACGCCCCGCTTCCTTCCCTCAGGATCTGACGGATCTGAGCGCCGCCAAGTCGTCGTTCATCCGCCGCAAGGTCGGTGTCTGGGGCTCGCTGCGATCCCTGAGGACCTCGCTTGCTAGGGCTACCGCGCGCCTCTCCCAGCAGGGCGCCGAGGTGGCGGACCTTCGGTTGCTCTGTGCCGATCTGAGAGCAGAGGCGGCAGCGGCACGCGCAGAGGTGCAGCGACGGCAGTCGGAGTTTGACCAGGTCACCGATGAGCGGGATCAATCTCGGGGTCGGGCCACCGAGGCCGAAAGCCGGGCCGGGGCCCTTGCAGCAGACCTAGCCGTAGCCCAAGCCGCATCCTCGGAGCAGCATGCCCGAGCCAGAGGTATGTCCTGGCTGTTTTCGGTTTTCGTTTCAGCTCGTTTCCTCCACTTATGTTTGAGGCCTTGCGCTCTGGCTGTTTGTAGAGCTCGAGTCTGCCCTTGATGAGTCCACTAGGGCGCTTGCCCAGGCGGCCGAGCAGAGGGAGGCCGACCACACGGCCATGTCCGAGGCCATCTCGGACTTCTGCCAGGTCTTTGGCTTCGGCGACGTCCCCTCAGGAAGCTCCCCTCAAAGTCGCCTGCAGGCCTTGGGTGACCATGTGCGCGGCAGACTCCGCGAGGCGCTACATCACGGCGTCAGGCGCGCCTTCGCCGTGCTTGCTTCCCATTACGTCGTGGATCTGGAGCGGGTCAGCGAGGGGTATTGCCTCCCTGACGAAGATGAAGCCGCCCTGGCTGAAGTCCAGAGGCTCGACGCGGCCGCCGCGGGCCCGAGCGCGGTGCTGGCAACCACCTTCGAGGCAGAGATCCTCCCATCTGCGCCGTCGTCCGAGGCCGGGGTGGACTTTGCTGAAGGCGGGGACGAAGCCGAGGGCGCGGCTCCTTCTCCGGGCGACGCCTAACTCTGCCGGTGCAGTTTTCCTTGAATGCACGTGTGTCTTTTGCGGCCGCTGAGGCCCGAACACTTTATTATCGTAGTATAAAGTCGTGCTCCTTTTCCTTCCATTTTGCGTGTCCGGCCCCGTTCGTCAGTAGCAGGGTGGCTTGCCTAAGTAGGAGTCATTTTTCGTGGTAGGTGACGAGTGAGGTATCCGTATCCTAGAGGCATAGGAGTCCCTCGGCTCAGTCAGCCTTGCCACTTACATGCGCGCGCGTTCGCTTCTTGGGGTCCTGCTACTGATATAGCCGGGGAACGCAGAAGCCTTTTCGATTGAAAATTTCGGCGCAAAGGGGGTTCCCCCCTTTTAGCCCTCGAGGGAGGGTCGGGCTTTGCCGAGGCAAGGCTGACCATTCCTTGATGACTAGACTTTGTGTGTGAACGAGGCGTATGAACGACTTGAAAGCATCTTAAGGGTAGAAGCGACGTAGCTGTTGGATGTTCCAAGCGTTGCTGTAGACCTCGCCTTGACTGTTGGCCAGCTTGTACGTTCTGGGCTTCAGAACCTTGGCGACGACGAACGGCCCTTCCGAGGGAGGCGTGAGCTTGTGCCGCCCTCGGGCGTCTTGTCGCAGCCGAAGCACCAGGTCGCCCACCTGGAGGTCTCGGGACCGAACCCCTCGGGCGTGGTAGCGTCGTAGGGACTGCTGGTACCGCGCCGAGTGTAGTAAGGCCATGTCCCGAGCCTCTTCCAGCTGGTCCAGTGAGTCTTCTCGATTAGCTTGATTGCTTTGGTCGGCGTAAGCCCTCGTCCTCGGGGAACCGTATTCTAAGTCTGTGGGCAAGATGGCCTCGGCCCCATAAACTAGAAAGAACGGTGTGAAGCCCGTGGCTCGGCTCGGCGTAGTCCTCAGACTCTAGACCACCGAGGGGAGTTCCTTCATCCATCGCTTGCTGAACTTGCTGAGGTCGTTGTAGATCCGCAGCTTGAGTCCTTGCAGAATCATGCTGTTGGCACGCTCTACTTGCCCATTCGTCATGGGGTGAGCCACGGCGACCCAGTCCACCCGGATGTGGTGATCCTCGCAGAAGTCTAGGAACTTTCTGCCAGTGAACTGGGTGCCGTTGTCGGTGATGATGGAGTTCGGGACCCCAAAGCGATGGATGATGTTGGTGAAGAACGCCACCGCCTGTTCGGACCTGATGCTGTTTAGGGGTCGGACCTCGATCCACTTGGAGAATTTGTCGATGGCGACCAACAGGTGCGTGTAGCCCCCGGGTGCCTTCTGCAAGGGGCCGACTAGGTCCAGACCCCACACAGCAAACGACCAGGTGATGGGTATGGTCTGCATGGCCTGAGCGGGCAGGTGGGTCTGCCTTGTGTAGAACTGACACCCTTCGCAGGTGCGGACAATTCTTGTGGCATCGGCCACCGCCGTCGGCCAGTAGAAACCTTATCGGAAGGCGTTTCCAACAAGGGCTCGAGGTGCTGCGTGATGGCCGCAAGCCCCCGAGTGTATCTCTTGTAGGAGCTCCTGGCCTTCGGCGATGGAAATGCATCGCTGGAGGATGCCTGAGGGGCTGCGGTGGTAGAGCTCCTTCCCGTCTCCCAGCAAGACAAACGACTTGGCGCGCCGCGCCAACCGCCGAGCTTCGGCTCGGTCGAGGGGTAGCTCTCCTCGGTGGAGATATTGCAGGTACGGGGTCTGCCAGTTTCGATTAGGCGTGACCCCGCTCCGCTCCCCCTCGATGCGCAGTGCCTCACCCTCGGGGGCCGAGGGTGCCTCGGGCCGATCCGAGGGTGCCTCGGGCTCGGGCGTGTCGTCGATCTTGACGGAGGGTTGATGCAGGTCTCGGGAGAAGACGTCCGGGGGAACCGTTGTTCGCCCCAAGGCTATTTTAGCCAGCTCGTCCGCAGTCTCGTTGTAGCGCCGGGCGACGTGGTTGAGCTCGAGTCCGTAGAACTTGTCTTCCAGGCGCCGAACCTCATTGCAGTAGGCTTCCATCTTCGGGTCGCGGCAGTGGGAGTTCTTCATGACTTGGTCGATGACGAGCTGCGAGTCACCGCGAGCGTCGAGACGTCGGACCCCTAGCTCGATGGCGATGCGCAACCCATTGACCAGAGCCTCGTACTTGGCCACATTGTTGGATGCTGGGAAATGGAGGCGTAGCACGTAGCGTAGGTGCTTCTCGAGGGGAGAGATGAAGAGCAGGCCTGCGCCCGCTCCTGTCTTCATCAGCGACCCATCGAAGAACATGGTCCAGAGTTCCGGTTGGATCGGAGCTGTTGGGAGCTGGGTGTCGACCCATTCAGCCACAAAGTCCGCCAGGACCTGGGACTTGATGGCCTTTCGAGGGGCGAACGAGATCGTTTCGTCCATGATTTCCACCGCCCACTTTGCAATTCTACCCGAGGCCTCTCGACACTGGATGATCTCCCCCAGGGGGAAGGATGACACCACAGTTACCGGATGAGACTCGAAGTAGTGTCGCAACTTCCGTCGTGTCAGGATCACCGCGTACATCAGCTTTTGAATTTGTGGGTAGCGGATCTTGGTCTCGGACAGTACTTCGCTGATGAAGTAGACTGGCCTCTGGACGGGCAATGCATGCCCCTCTTCTCGTCTCTCGACTACGATCGCGGCGCTAACCACCTGAGTGGTCGCGACGACGTAGATCAAGAGGGCTTCTCCGGCAGCGGGAGGCACCAAGATGGGCGCGTTCGTGAGGAGGGCCTTCAGGTTCTCGAGGGCTTCCTCAGCCTCAGGGGTCCAAGTGAAGCACTCGGCCTTCCTTAAGAGGCGGTACAGAGGCAGACCTCTTTCGCCGAGGCGCGAGATGAAACGGCTCAGAGCCGCAAGACATCCCGTGACTCTCTGTACGCCTTTCAAGTCCTTGATGGGCCCCATGCTGGTGATGGCCGCGATCTTCTCCGGGTTGGCCTCGATGCCCCGCTCGGAGACGATGAACCCCAATAGCATGCCTCGGGGAACCCCGAAGACACATTTCTCGGGATTGAGCTTCACGCCTTTCGCCTTGAGACATCGGAATGTCGCTTCAAGGTCGGAAAGGAGGTCGGAGGCTTTCCTCGTCTTGACTACGATGTCATCGACGTAGGCCTCGACCGTTCGGCCAATGTGTTCGCCGAACATGTGGTTCATGCACCTTTGGTATGTTGCACCCGCATTCCTCAGACCAAACGGCATGGTAATATAGCAGTACATGCCGAAGGGTGTGATGAAAGAAGTCGCGAGCTAGTCGGACTCTTTCATCTTGATCTGGTGATACCCCGAGTAGGCATCGAGGAAAGACAGGGTTTCGCACCTAGCAGTGGAATCCACGATTTGATCGATGCGAGGCAGAGGGTAGGGAACTTTCGGACATGCTTTGTTTAGACCAGTGTAGTCTACACACATCCGCCATTTCCCTCCTTTCTTTCTCACAAGCACAGGGTTGGCAAGCCATTCGGGATGGAATACCTCTTTGATGAACCCTGCCGCCATTAGCTTGTGGATCTCCTCGCCTATAGCTCTGCGCTTTTCTTCGTCGAATCGGCGTAGAGGCTGCTTCACGGGTCGGGCTCCAGCTCGGATATCCAGCGAGTGCTCGGCGACATCCCTCGGTATGCCGGGCATGTCCGAGGGACTCCACGCGAAAACGTCGGTGTTTGCATGGAGAAAGTCGACGAGCACTGCTTCCTATTTGGGATCGAGCTCGGAGCCGATCCGGATTTGCTTGGAGGCGTCGTTGCTGGGGTCGAGAGGGATGGATTTAACCGTCTCCGCTGGCTCGAAGTTGCCGGCGTGGCGCTTCACGTCTGGCACCTCCTTAGAGAGGCTCTCCAGGTCGGTGATGAGGGCCTCGGATTCGGCGAGGGCCTCGGCGTATTCCACGCACTCCACGTCGCATTCGTATGCGTGTCGGTACATGGGGCCGACGGTGATGACCCCGTTGGGGCCCGACATCTTGAGCTTGAGGTAGGTGTAGTTGGGGACGGCCATGAACTTAGCGTAGCATGGCCTCCCCAGCACTGCGTGGTAGGTTCCTCGAAACCCGACCACCTCGAACGTGAGGGTCTCCCTTCGGAAATTGGAGGGCGTCCCAAAGCAGACGGGTAGATCGAGTTGTCCGAGGGGCTGGACGCGTTTCCCAGGGATGATCCCGTGAAAAGGCGCAGCGCCTGCCCAGACCGAGGATAGATCGACACGCAGGAGCCCGAGGGTCTCGGCGTAGATGATGTTGAGGCCGCTGCCTCCGTCCATGAGGACCTTGGTGAGCCTGACGTTGCCGATGATGGGGTCGACAACGAGCGGGTATTTCCCCGAGCTCGGCACGCGGTCGGGATGGTCGCCCTGGTCGAAGGTGATGGGCTTGTCGGACCAGTCTAGGTAGACTGGCGCCGCCACCTTTACCGAGCAGACCTCCCAACGCTCTTGCTTGCGGTGCCGGGCCGAGGCGTTCGCCACTCGCCCACCATAGATCATGTAGCAGTCGTGGACCTCGGGGAACTCTCCTGCCTGGTGATCTTCCTTCTTATCGTCGTCGCGAGCCCTGCCACCCTCCGCGGGTGGCCCGGCCTTATGAAAGTGGCGCCGAAGCATGGCGCACTCCTCAAGGGTGTGCTTGACGGGCCCCTGATGATAGGGGCACGACTCCTTGAGCATGTTGTCGAAGAGGTTGGCACCTCCAGGAGGTTTCCGAGGGTTCTTGTACTCGGCGGCGGCGACAAGGTCCGCGTCGGCGACGTCGCGTTTCGCTTGTGACTTCTTCTTGCCTTTCTTCTTGGCGCCGCGCTGGGTTGACGCCTCGGGGACGTCTTCCGGTGGGCGGCCCTGGGGCTGCTTGTCCTTCCGGAAGATGGCCTCGACCGCCTCCTGGCCAAAGGCGAACTTGGTGGCGATGTCCATCAGCTCGCTCGCCCTGGTGGGGGTCTTGCGACCCAGCTTGCTCACCAGGTCGCGGCACGTGGTGCCGGCAAGGAACGCGCCGATGACATCCGAATCGGTGATGTTGGGCAGCTCGGTGCGCTGCTTTGAGAATCGTCGGATGTAGTCCCGGAGAGACTCTCCCGACTGCTGTCGGCAGCTTCAGAGATCCTAGGAGTTTCCAGGGCGCACGTACGTGCCCTGGAAGTTGCCGGCGAAGGCTTGGACCAGGTCGTCCCAGTTGGAGATCTGCCCCAGAGGCAGGTGCTCTAGCCAGGCTCGAGCGGTATCGGAGAGGAACAGCGGGAGGTTGCGGATGATGACGTTGTCATCGTCCGTCCCACCCAGTTGGCAGGCCAACCGGTAGTCAGCGAGCCACAGTTCCGGTCTCGTCTCCCCCGAGTACTTTGTGATAGTAGTCGGGGTTCGGAACTGAGTCGGGAACGGCGCCCGTCGTATGGCACGACTGAAAGCCTGCGGACCGGGTGGTTCGGGCGAGGGACTCCGATCCTCCCCGCTGTCGTAGCGTCCCCCACGCCTGGGGTGGTAGCCTCGGCGCACCCTCTCGTCGAGGTGGGCCCGACGGTTGCGGTGATGGTGCTCGTTGCCGAGGCGACCCGGGGCCGCAGGCGCTGTGTTGCGCGTGCGCCCGGTGTGGACCGAGGCTTCCCTCATGAACCGGGAAGTCGCGGCGCGATGTTCCGAGGGGCACCCCTGCCTTCGGGAGGCGGAGCTTTCGGCCCGTCAGACCGCGGCGTCCTCTAGGAGATTCTTGAGCTCTCCCTGAATACGTCGCCCCTCGGTGGTTGACGGCTCCGGCATCGCGCGGAGAAGTATTGCCGCTGCAGCCAGGTTCTGGCCGACTCCACTGGAAGTGGGTGGCGGCCTTATCCTGACGTCGTCGGCGATGCGATGCTGGAAGCCCTGGGGGAGATGACGCACTTCTCCGGCCGGAGGTTGGCCCGCCCATTCCTGCCCGATGTCCAGGCGGATCGGCTCAAGTGTTCCTGCTCCCCCGTCGAGCCTGGCCTGCATCTCGTGGATTTGCTCGAGCTGTGGGTCAGGACCCCCGCCGGGACGGGGACCACAGCTAGCTCCCGAAGGATGTCAAAGCAAGGCACAGGCCTAGGGAGATCACCGTTCTCCGGCATACCAAGATGGTTGCCTTCGTCGGGACCCCCTATATCGACGTGGAAACATTCACGACTTGGGCCGCAGTCCTCGTCGCCGAGACTGCGGCTACCGTCGGAACAGTCGGAAAGGCAATAGTCGCATGCGGTCATGAAGTCCCGCATGGCACTGGGGTTACCAAGTCCGGAGAAATCCCAACAGAAGTCGGGCTCGTCATCTTCCTCGGACCCCGAGGGCCCGTAGGTCGAGACGGCGGTCAGCCGGTCCCAAGGTGACCGCATACGATACCCCAGAGGGTTTGGACTCGCCTCTATGAGAGCGTCCACCGAAGCGAAGTCGCTTGGTGGGTCGAGGCTGAATCCAAAAGGCACGAGATGGGAATCGGTCGGTACCTCTTGGTCGACGGGCGGTGACGAAGTCACGTCAGGGACTGACTGCACCGTCGTCTCAGGTACGAGGGTGACGCCCAGCAAGTCCTTCGCGAGTGTGCTGGCGTCGTCCGTTTGCTTGGAGTTGGCGTGTTGCAGGGAGACGGCACTCGTCTTCGTCTCAGACGCGAGGTCGGTGCCCGACGTACCCCCCGTTGGGGCGCCGGCGCCGTCGACTCGCTCGATAGCCGAAGAGGTGCCGCCTCCTGCTTGGCCTTGTTTGCCCCGCCTCCTCCTCCGTCGGCGGGGGAGGGGACAGGACAAGCCCGAATGTTGTTCTTCCACCACGTGGGAAAGACGTCGTCGATTCCGCCGCCGACGGGCGGGTTGTCGGCCGCCATTGTCGCTGTCGCGCGGCGGGGGAAGGAGTATCATGTCGTAGCTGCCGTCGAGGGACATGAACTCAAGACTCCCGAAACGGAGCACCGTCCCGGGCTGGAAAGGTTGCTGGAGACTGCCCATCTGGAGCTTGACGGGAAGCTGTTCGTCAACATGCAGCAGGCCCCTACCTAGCGTGCCAACTGTCGGCGTTTCGAACCCGGGGGGTCCCTGGGCCGACGAGTGAATTGTCATCGCGTGCCCCAGCCCAGATGGGTCGGCGCGAGACGGACCACGAAGGGGGGAAGCAGCCGGAGGGAGACGGGCGTGAGAGGTGAAATCCCGCGGCCTTCGTGTTTGTCCCGCGCCCAGGTCGGGTGCGTTTGCAGTAGGGGGTTACAAGCGTCCACGCGGGAGGGAGCGAGCGGCCTTGCGCGAGCGCCGTCCCGTCCTTCCTCGCGCGGCCAACCCTCGTAAGAGGGCCCTAGATCTTCCTTTTATAGGCATAAGGAAAGGATCCAGGTGTACAATGGGGGGTGTAGCAGTGTGCTAACGTGTCTAGCGGAGGAGAGCTAGTGCCCTAAGTACATGCCATCGTGGCAGCCGGAGAGGTTTTGGCACCCGGTTCGTGTGGTGTCGTGGCCGTCGGAGGAGCGCTGGAGCCTGGCGGAAGGACAGCTGTCAGGGCTGTCGGGTCCTTGCTGATGTCCTCTTGCTTCCGTAAGGGGGCTAAGAGCCGCCGTCGTCATAGAGCGTGCAGGGTGCCATCATTACTTGTCTGGCGGAGCGAGCCAGATGGGACGCCGGTCCTATTCCCCGTAGCCTGAGTCAGCTTGGGGTAGGGCAATGATGGCACCTCCTGTGACGTGGTCGGTCCGAGCCCTGAGTTGGGCGAGGTGGAGGCTCCTCCGAGGTCGAAGTCGAGTCTGTCTTCCGAGGCCGAGGTCGAGTCCGAGCCCCTGGGTCGGGCGAGGCGGAGACCGTCGGCTGAGGCCAGGGCTGAGTCCGAGCCCTGGGGTCGGGCGAAGCGAAGTTCGTCGTCTTCCGGGGCTGAGCCCGAGTCTGAGCCCTGGGGTCGGGCGAAGCGGAGTTCGTCGTCTTCCGAGGCTGAGCCCGAGTCCGAGCCCTGGGGTCGGGCGAAGCGGAGTTCGTCGTCTTCCGGGGCTGAGCCCGAGTCCGAGCCCTGGGGTCGGGCGAAGCTGAGTTCGTCGTCTTCCGGGGTTGAGCCCGAGTCCGAGCCCTGGGATCGGGCGAAGCGGAGTTTCCTACTGCGCCTGAGGCCGGACTTGGCTGCTGTCAGCCTCACTCTGTCGAGTGGCACGGCAGTCGGAGCGGCGCAGGAGGCGCTGTCCTCTTGTCAGGACTGTCAGTGGAGCGGCGAAGTGACTACGGTCACTTCGGCTCTGTCGACTGGAGGGTGTGCGTCAGGATAAAGGTGTCAGGCCATCTTTGCATTAAATGCCCCTGATTCGGTCGGTTGGCGTGGCGACTTGGCCAAGGTTTCTTCTTGGCGAAGACTGGGCCTCGGGCGAGCCGAAGGTGTGTCCGTTGCCGTAGGGGGTCCTCGGGCGAGACGTAAACCCTCCGGGGTCGGTTGCCCTTGCCCGAGGCTGGGCTCGGGCGAGGCGCGATCGCGTCCTTTGAATGGACCAATCCTTGACTTAATCGCACCCATCAGGCCTTTGCAGCTTTCTGCTGATGGGGGTTACCAGCTGAGATTTAGGAGTCTTGAGGGTACCCCTAATTATGGTCCCCGACAATAGTGATGGAGAATACCAATAGTAGCATATTGGAAGTCTAAGGGTCTTTTGTCTTGACTTATATGGTGGGAATTATTCCACCTAACTTGAGAAGTCAAGAAACAGACAAGGGCGTGCCACACGCGCGCGCGCGCCGCCACCGGTCGGGCCAGGCCGGGCTCGGGGCGTGGCGTGGCGTGGCGTGGCAAGGCGAGGCGAGGCGAGGCAGGCAGGCGAGCGGGCATGGTGTGGTTGTGTTAATTTTTAGCACTCACTATCCGCGTAAACCTTTCAGTTGCCTGTCTCTTCGTCAGCTGCATGCGAGACTCTTGTCCTTCAGCTGCCTGTCCCTTGGCGTGCAGCATGCGACCCTTCTCCTTTAGTTTCCCTCTGCGAGAGGTTAAATAGAGGAGAACCCCTGGCACTTGGTACACGAGAACAGAACCATTTCAGAGTCACAGCCCAACGGCAAGTGAGAGTGTTCCCATCTCGTGACTCTGCGCGCACAGAGAAGCGAGAGGGCAGGTGCCTCCGGAGCCCTTGCCGTTCGAGACCTTGCACGGGGGATCGGCAATCGGCAATTAGGTTTTTAGGGAGCGTCTACGCGACTGTCCAAAACGTCTTCTTCCTGGCGACATGACAAGGGAAGCTGGACAAGGATCTAGATCATCAGAGCGTATGGGAGGGTATGATCAGTTTATTTTCTTACTGTTTTGCGTTCTGCAGATTACATATGTTTCATATATTCACCTCTGTTGTTTCATATGTAGTCATGTATTTATCTCATCTGTTCTGTCATTTTATAATATGTTATATCTGTTCGTTTTAGTTTTTCAGTCATGCTGTTTATATTGCTATCTACTTATTTTTAGTTGTCCCGTAATAATTCATGAACCATGTTTATATATTTATTATATTTATATGATTCATATGCTCTATGTTCTCTTGATCCATATTGGTATGGATCAATTTGAGATCACGATTTCTATGGTTAATTATTTGTTATATGTCATCATCATAATGTTAATTTATAGAATTAAAATAATACGAAAAATGTCTATAATTCTAACAATTATATCTCTTATTTTAAACTCCACTCTATAAAATATGCTATCTAAAGTGAAAAATTGTGTTTTGTCCAACCATATACATGATCTGCTGACTACAACATTATTATGACCTTTCTAAGACGTCATCGTGAGAAATCTAACATGTGTGAAGTTAGATAATGTACAAAACCCAATACAAACCTTATGTTGGACACCAAAATGAGCGGACGGTCCGGCCCTTAGGCCCGGACGGTCCGCGTGTCCCGAGATAAGATTAACTCAGATATTTATCCTTATCTCGTGCGTGGTTATCCATCTAATCACGTGGGAGTTTGTTGCTATCTCTTAGGAAAAGGTCCAGACCTCCTCCCCTATAAATATAAAGGGGTACGGCCGATTGAGAACCCCCGAACACATTCCAATCGAACCAATTACCTTATTTACTTTTCCTGCCCTAGGAGTAGATGTAACATAGTTCTAGTTGTAGTCTTCCACATATCCACCTCCATCCCTATTCGACTCTACGTCGTCTAGATCCGTCTTGGGTGGCCTGCCGATCCCAAGACGACCCTAGGATCTCACCCCTCCCGGGGGGCAAGATCTAGTTGTCCATCCAAGACCTCTTCCTCGAATTGATCTCTTAATTCTTAGGCGACTCCACGTCGTCTGGGGATGCCCTGGGTGACCTATTGACCCAGGGCACCATTAAGATCCCTTCCCCCCAGGGGACGAGATCTAGATTCCAGCAAGGAGGAGGAAGGCAACACCCTGTCGCCAGGTCGCGGACCGTCCGGCCCAGGGCTGCGGACCGTCCGGCGTGACGCAGGGAAGACACCGCTACTGCGTCCAGGTCGCGGACCGTCCGGCCCAAGGCCGCGGACCGTCCGCGCCTGACCAGAGAGCACCGCCGCCTCGCGCCAGGTCGCGGACCGTCCGGCCCTGTGCCGCGGACCGTCCGCGCCTGACTAGAGAGCATCGCCGCCGGTTCTTGTTGAGTGATTGGCGCCTCCAAAAAGGCGTCAACATACTTTTTGGCGACTCCGCTGGGGACGAAGTTGCAGATCTACAAAATCAGACTTACATGGCCGATTCTAAAGATCTCAACGGTGCTTCTTCAAACAGCAACACAAGGCTGACTAATTTATCGGCCGCTGAGCATAAAAGATTAGAAGATGACATGAAGAAAATAGACGAGGAGGCCCACCGACAAAAGGATCAGGTGCTCAAGGTGGCGGATAAATGGTACCTCTCGCACTTCAAGGTAGACTGCCACCAGAAGACCATCCAAGAGAGGGAGATAAACGCCGAGTATATGTTACCCGTGCTGCAACAGCTCCCCACAATAGGTGATGCCAGGTCAGCCGATGATATTCCATCTATTAAAATTTCTTTTGATAATCGGATTAAAAGTATCACGGAGGATATAGAGAGGATGGCACATGCATTAGGAAAAACTCACATGCCTAATTTTTTATCACATAAATTAGGCGATGAAACAATTGCGCCAAACACATCGGCGGCAAATGGGTTTCCCCAGCCATATTCTGGTATGCCGATGGACTCATATCTAGGACGACCATCATCACCATCTTCGCTAAATGGTGAGTCAACCCTGGGCACGGCCGGACCGTCCGCACACAATTGCGGACCGTCCGGCCCTCCGTCAGACCGTCCGGCACCCTACGCCGGACAGTCCGGAGTTACACAGAGCCCACCACAAGGGTCACAGGTGTTGCCTGACGTGACCGGACAGTCCGAGGATATTACCGGACCGTCCGATCCACCCGCAGACCGTCCGACTGTGCAGGTCGGACCGTCCGGAGCACCAGAAGTCACCTGTGATCCGCCTATTGCGGAAGGCCGACATAAATATAACCGGCCACCCAAGCCCCAAGAACCAAAAAGGTCACATGAGTTTGTTTGGCCCACTAAGGCCAAACCTTCTGTTCGCTCTCACCCGCACTCGACACAAAAGGAAAAGGTTAAGTTCACATTTAATATTACTAAGTGTGATAAAATATTTGATGAGTTGCTTAAACATGGTAATATTAAATTATCACATATAATTCCTCCGGTTGAAGAATTAAAAGGACGTATATATTGTAAATGGCATGGCTCTTTTCTTCATAACACCAATGATTGTGCTGTCTTTCGTCGGCAAATACAATCGGCTATAAACGAAGGCCGGTTGAGGTTTCAAAAGGAGGTAAGGATTGACAGGCCACCTGTCCCTACCACCACATTAGAGCCGACAAGCAAAAAAGTCATAGTTCGGCCCTGTGCGGCCGATAAAAGCAAAGATAAAAATATCGTCATTAGTGATCCCCGCACACCAAATATGTCATGCAGAATGGTTACTCGGAAGACTCCGGACAAAAGAAAGACCGGAGGCACCGGGGGGCAAGCACGATCGGACACCCGATCACGGTCACCTGTCCTACGTACGCCGGACGATCCGGGTACTAAGGCTGAACAGTCCGAGACAGGAGCGGATGGTCCGGCTATAATGGTCGGACGGTCCGCAGACAGTCAGAAGCAGCAACCTCAGACCACCGGACCACAAGGTTCCAAAACAAGTGTTAGGAAACAAAATACTACTAAGACGTCTGGACGACTCAGTAGAGTCGGCCCTACTTTTGGTCAGTTGCTTGCCAAATATACGAAGAAGGCCGTTCCACACAACCGGCCAATAAAACAGACTAAGTCAAAAGGGCGATCTGTGCGAAAGCAAAAGCCAACTAAACAGACCCAAAAGGTAGCACAACCAAGATCGCCTTGTCATCCTCCTCCGGGGATAGCATGGTGCGTCCCGTTCTATCCATCGCCGATGTGTTGTCCTACTCATGTGTGGGGTGGTACGGCGATGAATTCATATTACTGGCCCAATCCGTTTGCTTATTTGGGCTGGGGGGCACCACAAGTTTTTGCCTATTGACAGGTTGATCAGGTAGACATGGCCGAAGAGGATGCGATCTGAAACGGCCTATGTGCATTAAAGTTCCATCAAATATTTATATTATCTGATCGCAAGAGCCGATGACTTGCATCGAGCTGAGTCCTTACTTCGGGAACAAAAGCTCATGAGGTCAATTGTTTCCGAAGTTTTCACTGATGCTTTTGGTTCGCCAAGCTCCACCAAAAGGCAGGGGGGCATATGTTGGACACCAAAATGAGCGGACGGTCCGGCCCTTAGGCCCGGACGGTCCGCGTGTCCCGAGATAAGATTAACTCAGATATTTATCCTTATCTCGTGCGTGGTTATCCATCTAATCACGTGGGAGTTTGTTGCTATCTCTTAGGAAAAGGTCCAGACCTCCTCCCCTATAAATATAAAGGGGTACGGCCGATTGAGAACCCCCGAACACATTCCAATCGAACCAATTACCTTATTTACTTTTCCTGCCCTAGGAGTAGATGTAACATAGTTCTAGTTGTAGTCTTCCACATATCCACCTCCACCCCTATTCGACTCTACGTCGTCTAGATCCGTCTTGGGTGGCCTGCCGATCCCAAGACGACCCTAGGATCTCACCCCTCCCGGGGGGCAAGATCTAGTTGTCCATCCAAGACCTCTTCCTCGAATTGATCTCTTAATTCTTAGGCGACTCCACGTCGTCTGGGGATGCCCTGGGTGACCTATTGACCCAGGGCACCATTAAGATCCCTTCCCCCCAGGGGACGAGATCTAGATTCCAGCAAGGAGGAGGAAGGCAACACCCTGTCGCCAGGTCGCGGACCGTCCGGCCCAGGGCTGCGGACCGTCCGGCGTGACGCAGGGAAGACACCGCTACTGCGCCCAGGTCGTGGACCGTCCGGCCCAAGGCCGCGGACCGTCTGCGCCTGACCAGAGAGCACCGCCGCCTCGCGCCAGGTCGCGGACCGTCCGGCCCTGTGCCGCGGACCGTCCGCGCCTGACTTGTAACGCCCCGAATTTTGCAGTTGAATTTTTTCTTTTCTTTACTCGCCAAATTCGGGCGTTACCTTTTCTTTTTCTTTTTCCCCTCGCTAGACCTTGATCTTTTCCAAAGCTAGCGGGATTCGGTTTGGAATTCCCGTGTAAAGAAAAAAACCCTAAATTGTTTTATGTTGTTTGATGCACCATGCCGAACTATGCATTCTTTGATTGTTTGAAAGTGCAACTGCATTCATCTAGGAAGATCGGATTTCGAAATAAGGAGAAAATTTTTTCTTTCTTTTTCTTTCTCTTTCTCTCTCCTCTTTTTCTCTCTCTCCCGCGCCGTGGGCCCCTGGCCGGCCCAGCCACCCCTGCGCGCCCCCTTTTGGGCCTTAGTCGGCCCAACCGCCCCACCCCCTCCCCTTTTTTCCCCAATTCCCTCTCTCCCTCCCTCCCCTTCCTCTCATTTTCCCTCTCCCCCACCCTAAGCCGCCGCCGCCCCTACCCCCTGCCCTAGCCGCCGTCCCCTGCTCGGCCGCCCTCGCCGTCGGCCGCCTGCCCCGGTGAGCCCCCCCTCCTCTCTCCTCCCTCTCCCTCTCCCCTCTCCCCTCCTCTCTCCTTGGCAGCCCAGCCGCCCGGCCGCCCCTGGCCGCGCCCCCGGCCGCCCCAGCCCCCGCCTGGCCGCGCCCTGGCCAGCCTCGGCCGCGCCCTGGCCAGCCCCGGCCGCCCCTGGCCAGCCCCTGGCCGCCCCCAGCCCGCGCCCTGGCCGCCCGCCCGGCCGCGCCCCAGCCCCTGCGTGCTCGGCCGCCCAGCCGGCCGGTTCAACCGCCCCCGGGCCGGTTCAACCGCCCCGGCTCAGCCCCCCCCCCCCCCCCCCCCCCGCGCTCGGCCGCCCCTGCTCGGCCGCCCTGCCCCCGGCCGGTTCAACCGCCCTAGGGCCGGTTCAACCGCCCCCCCTGTTTTTTTTATTTTTTTATTTTATTTTATTTTATTTTACTTTCTGTGATCATAGTTATTTTATTTCAGGTAGGCTAATCATTGTTCATGCTATTGAAATAGGAAGCTCAATTTAAAATTCCGTTATGCTAGTTGATTCATGTAGTTAATTGTTTATCTCATTCAATGTTGATCAACTAAAAATGATTAGGTTTCCATTAGTGCATATAACAGAATTCTTTTGCTAAGAACCAGTTGTAACTAATCATTAGTGCATAAACTTTAACCCCCTGCGAGACCTTTCCCGTTTCTTTCTAACCATAACAAATGCGATATCGAATGTCATACTTGATGCGTACTCACTTTACTTGTTCCCTTGTATGGTGTACTGTTCTTTTGTATTAAATATGTGGATGTATGTATGTTTGCGCTCGCATAGAAAACGATCCGGTCGAAGAGCCCGAGGAATTCGCAGGAGAAGCCCCTGAGCAGCATTCGGTTGGTGGAGGCAAGTGTCCTTTGACCTATTGCTGTCCTATTCATTCTTTAATTCACCTCCCGCATTACACATTTATACCTAAGGATTGACTAGCTTTTGTTATTCATGTCCTTGTTTACCTATTTGGGTCGGATTATTACTGCCTAGTTTGATGCTATTGCTCAACTCTAATCAATGAACATGATGTGATTATCTATGATACGCTGTTTTCCCTTCTTATTTATGATTATATTTGTGACCTTCAAGGGGACTTGAGCGGTTTCTCGAGTGCCTCTCCGTAAGGACCTGTTCAATTGATGACCGCCCGGGAAAACAGTGCAACCATGAGGGTGGAATGGGACGCCCTTAGCTGAATAATTGGAGGAACCGGGGTGTAGTTCGCTTAGCCGTTGTGCCGTCAATGGGGCTCGGTGTATGCGGCTCGCTCTGCCAAGGTTGATTTGTCCCTTGGGGAGGAGTGCGGTACATTTAGGAAACCTAACGGGTGGCTACAGCCCCGGGGAATCTTTGTAAAGGCTTCGTAGTGAATCCCTAGCCATTCACCTTGGGAGTGAATAAGGGTCTTGCAAGCCCGGGCTAGAGAGGGAATCACGGCTTGTGGGTAAAGTGCGCAACCTCTGCAGAGTGTTATGAAACTGATATATCAGCCGTGCTCACGGTTATGAGCGGCCAAGGGAGCTCCAGAGATTAGTGATACTTGATCAGAGACATTTTGGTACAGGTGGCAATGAGATTGATGGTTCTGATTATGATTATGGTGCTGGTAAGTGGTATTCTTTCCGTTTGGAAAGGATACATTGGGCTAATAACTTGGGTTAATGTTAAAACCTGGCTTTCTACTAGTAAGTAATAACCTGACCAACTAAAAGCAACTGCTTGACTTATCCCCACATAAAGCTAGTCCACTACATCCAAACAGGATGCTTGCTGAGTATGTTGATGTGTACTCACCCTTGCTCTACACACCAAACCCCCCCTCCAGGTTGTCAGCATTGCAACCACTGCTCGGGAGAAGATGAAGCTGTGGAAGGAGACTTCCAGGAGTTCCAAGACTATGACGAGTTCTAGGCGTGGGTTAGCGGCAACCCCCAGTCGGCTGCCTGTGAAGGCCGCGTTATCTACGTTTCTTTTCCGCACTTTGATTTATTGTAAGAACTATATGGACGTCTCAGACGTATGATGTAATCGACTATTATTTCCCTTTTAATGCTATTTGAGCACTGTGTGATGATGTCCATGTTATGTAACTGCTGTGTACGTGAATAACTGATCCTGGCACGTACATGGTTCGCATTCGGTTTACCTTCTAAAAACCGGGTGTGACATAAGTGGTATCAAAGCCGTGCTGACTGTAGGACCGCTAACCTAGAGTAGAATGGTCGTTCTAAGGACTATAGACCTCTGTCCCTGCCTTGACTTTGGTATCCCTTCAAAAGTTGGTCCTACTGACCAAACCTATGTTCTACTATATATTATACCTTGCTGAAAATTTTGTTTTATTATGATCCTTCATTTATTTATGATTCATTATTTGCTGGTCATATTAATTATGTTCTCACCCTTTTGCTTGCGATGTCTTTTGTAGATGGCTCGACTTAGACACACTGCACAAAAGTCCGTCATCCCCTTCTTACCCTCCCGCCTTGCTTAGCGTCCGCTTCGCCGTCCCGTGGCCGGACAGTCCAGCCACTTGGAGAGACTGCACCACCGCCTGCATGAGGAGCAGGAACGTCGACGACAGGAACAGCAGGGCTCTTCTTTCTCGCTCCAGCAGGAGATAGAGTCTGTGAGGAGCTGCTCTCCTGTGCTTCCCCTGGAGGCGCCCCCTGCACCACCACTGGGCGTCCCAGCTTCTGGAGTAGCTGTTGGAGGAGATCCAGACAACGGAGGTGGCGACGACAGCTCGAGCCACGACATCGACTTCTCTGCTGACCATGAGCCGGAAGGATGGGTTGCTCGACCCATCACTCGCGACGCTGCTCGCGGGTGTCACTTCCACGACGCGCTCGACACCCTGCTACGTCGGGCACTTGACCGGCGTACTTGGTCCATCGAGTATCGCTGTGTGGTCTACCAGCATAGTCGCGGGGTCTACCCGGACCGCTGGGAGGCGACCTGCTTGGTGCGCCGTCCGGAGAACAGTCTCCAGGGCGCGGAGGCTTGCTCAGAGCACTATTCTATCTCTGAGCGGGACTCAGCTGAGGCAGCCATGCAGGATGCTGCACGGCGTGCGCTTTCGCACTACTGCTCGGTTCTCGGTGGGGTAGCTGACGGTCTCGACCTGAAGTACTACCCCCGCCGTCCATCTGGCAGCACAGGAGGCGTGATTGTTTCACCTGCTGGTGAGGACAATCCTAGGTTGAGCAGCACAGTCAACCTAGCCGCCGTGCTAAACACGGAGCTGGACCATGCATTAGACGAGCTGAGTAGGGCTCGTGCTGAGATCGCCCTGCTGCGGGCTGAGCGCGCGGAACGTCGTCACTTGGATGATGGTTCCCCCGCTCCCGTCGGGACTCAGCACCCGTACCGCTCACCTCGGCGTGGACTCCAGTCTTATGGCAATCCCGACTGCAAGACCAAGATAAATCTAGAACCATAGATCGTTAGAGTTGGATCTTGTAATTAATACGAAATATATATACATAAAAGCTTCAGTCTTAGCGTTAGTCTCGGTCTTAGTTAGTCTTAGTTAGACAGGGTAGTTTGCTATATCCTGTGCATTTATGTTTGTCATGATGAACTATGTTTGGTTTGGATCTTTGTAATGATTGTCACCAGAGTGTGGGTATCCCCTGCATTTTGGCTTACCTATTATGTTAATGGAGTTAGTTATATAGTTGGGAAAACCTTTATTCTACTTTCCTCTTTATCTGAGAAGCTGTGCGGTCTGTGTTGGAGATCAGTGAAGATGCTCATCTGTTCAGTGCTGTTGGAGAATTCTATACTCTTTTCTTATGCTGCAAGATTTGCCAGGTCAGTTCTGATGTGTGGTTGCGTTCTGCAGATGTCAGAGAACAGGCGCAGAGGAGGAAGGCGTGCTCAGCAGGAGCAAGCCGGTCAGCAAGATGAGGCGCCCCAGCAGCAGCTGCTGCCGCCCCCGCCCCCGATGTCGATCGAGCAGATGTTTCTGATGTAGACTCAGGCAGTTCAGGCCATCGGTCAGACTCTGGCCGCCATTCAGCAGCAGCAGCAGCAACAGCAGCAAGCACCACCCCAGCCTCAGATGCCTCAGATGCCTAGAGACAAGCGTGCTGAATTCATGAGAGGTCATCCCCCAACGTTCGCTCACTCTTCTGACCCCATGGATGCTGAAGATTGGCTGCGCACTGTGGAGCGGGAGTTGCATACCGCTCAGTGTGATGACAGGGAGAAAGTCTTGTATGGTCCCCGTCTGTTGAGAGGAGCAGCCCAATCATGGTGGGAGTCTTACCTCGCCACCCATGCCAACCCCGATGCCATCACCTGGGAAGAGTTCAGAGGTAGCTTTCGTCAGTACCATGTGCCTGCAGGTCTGATGACAGTGAAGAAGGAGGAGTTCCTGGCCCTTAAGCAAGGGTCATCATCTGTCAGTGAGTATCGAGACAAGTTTCTGCAGTTGTCTCGTTATGCTCCCGAAGATGTCAACACTGATGCCAAGCGACAGTACCGTTTTCTGAGAGGCCTGGTCGACCCTCTGCAGTATCAGCTGATGAATCACACCTTCCCGACATTCCAGCACCTGATTGACAGAGCAATCATGACAGAAAGGAAGCGTAAGGAGATGGAGGATCGTAAGCGCAAGATCAGTGGACCCCAGCCTGGAAGCAGCAGCCGTCCTCGTTTTTCAGGTAATCAACCTCAGCAGTTCAGGCAGAACCAGCGTCCACCTCAGCAGCATCAGCAGCGTCAGCAGTATCAGCAGTTCCAAAGGCAGTATCCTCAGCATCAGTACCAGAACCGTCAGAGCAGTCAGGCAGCACCAGCTCAGGTTGGAAACAGAGCATGTTTCCACTGTGGAGAGCAAGGCCACTGGGTGATGCAATGTCCGAAGAAAGCAGCCCAGCAGCAGTCAGGCCCCAATGCCCCAGCAAAGCAGAATGCGTCTCAGTCTGGAGCAGGCAACCGCCCTCAGCAGCGCTATAATCATGGAAGATTGAATCACTTGGAGGCTGAAGCAGTTCAGGAGACCCCCGGCATGATAGTAGGTATGTTCCCAGTCGATTCCCATATTGCAGAAGTGTTATTTGATACTGGAGCAACGCATTCTTTCATTACTGCATCATGGGTAGAAGCACATAATCTTCTAATTACTGCCATGTCAACCCCCATTCAAATTGACTCAGCCGGTGGTAGAATTCGAGCTGATAGCATTTGTTTGAATGTAAGTGTGGAAATAAGGGGGATAGCGTTTCCCGCTAACCTTATAGTAATGGGTACTCAGGGAATAGATGTCATCCTAGGGATGAATTGGCTAGATAAGTATCAGGCAGTTATCAGTTGTGATAAAAGGACAATCAAGTTGGTGTCCCCACTAGGAGAGGAAGTGGTGACCGAGTTAGTCCCGCCTGAGCCAAAGAAAGGAAGTTGTTATCAGATGGCTGTCGATAGCAGTGAAGCAGACCCAATTGAGAGTATCAAGGTTGTGTCTGAATTCCCAGATGTGTTTCCAAAGGACTTACCGGGTATGCCACCAGAGCGGAAAGTTGAGTTTGCCATAGAGCTTCTTCCTGGAACCGCCCCTATCTTTAAGAGAGCTTACAGAATATCTGGACCCGAGTTGGTTGAGCTTAAGAAGCAGATTGATGAGCTGTCAGAGAAAGGTTACATCCGGCCAAGCACCTCGCCTTGGGCCGCCCCTGTCCTGTTTGTGGAGAAGAAAGATGGCACAAAGAGGATGTGTATCGATTATCGAGCTTTGAATGAAGTCACGATCAAGAACAAGTATCCTTTGCCCAGAATAGAAGATCTGTTCGACCAGTTGAGAGGAGCCAGTGTGTTCTCCAAAATTGATCTGAGGTCAGGTTATCATCAGCTCAGGATCCGACCTTCGGACATTCCGAAGACGGCATTCATTACCAAGTATGGTTTGTATGAGTTCACAGTGATGTCTTTTGGTTTGACCAATGCACCAGCGTTCTTTATGAATTTGATGAACAGTGTATTCATGGATTATCTTGATAAGTTTGTGGTGGTATTCATTGATGACATTCTGATTTATTCTCAAAGTGAAGAAGAGCATGCAGATCATTTGAGGATGGTATTGCAGAGATTGCGAGAACACCAGTTGTATGCAAAGTTGAGCAAGTGTGAGTTCTGGATCAGTGAAGTCCTGTTCTTGGGTCACATAATCAACAAAGAAGGATTGGCTGTGGATCCGAAGAAAGTGGCAGACATTCTGAACTGGAAAGCGCCAACGGATGCTCGAGGAATCAAGAGCTTCATTGGAATGGCCGGATATTATCGGCGATTCATTGAAGGGTTTTCGAAGATTGCGAAACCAATGACAGCGTTGCTAGGCAACAAGGTGGAGTTCAAGTGGACTCAGAAATGTCAAGAGGCCTTCGAAGCGCTAAAAGAGAAGTTGACAACAGCGCCTGTCTTAGTCTTGCCTGATGTGCACAAGCCCTTCTCTGTGTACTGTGATGCTTGTTACACAGGTTTGGGATGCGTGTTGATGCAAGAGGGAAGAGTTGTGGCTTACTCGTCCCGACAGCTGAAGGTTCATGAGAAGAACTACCCAATCCATGATCTAGAGTTGGCAGCAGTGGTTCACGCACTGAAGACATGGAGGCACTATCTGTATGGACAGAAATGCGATGTTTACACAGATCACAAGAGTCTGAAGTACATATTCACTCAGTCAGAATTGAACATGAGGCAACGAAGATGGTTAGAGTTGATCAAAGACTATGAATTGGAGATCCATTACCATCCAGGCAAAGCGAACGTAGTGGCAGATGCTTTGAGCAGAAAGAGTCAAGTCAATCTGATGGTCGCTCGTCCGATGCCTTATGAGTTGGCCAAGGAGTTCGACAGGTTGAGTCTCGGATTTCTGAACAATTCGCGAGGAGTCACAGTTGAATTGGAACCTACCTTGGAGCGAGAAATCAAAGAAGCGCAGAAGAATGATGAAAAGATCAGTGAGATCCGGCGACTGATTCTAGATGGCAGAGGCAAAGATTTTCGGGAAGATGCAGAAGGCGTGATATGGTTCAAAGACAGCTTGTGTGTTCCCAATGTCCAGTCCATTCGGGAGTTGATTCTCAAGGAAGCTCATGAGACAGCTTATTCGATTCACCCTGGCAGTGAGAAGATGTATCAGGATCTGAAGAAGAAATTCTGGTGGTACGGAATGAAGAGGGAAATCGCAGAGCACGTGGCTATGTGCGATAGTTGCCGAAGAATTAAGGCCGAACACCAGAGACCAGCTGGATTGTTGCAACCGTTGCAGATCCCTCAGTGGAAATGGGATGAAATCGGTATGGATTTCATAGTCGGATTGCCTCGCACTCGAGCCGGCTACGATTCTATTTGGGTAGTAGTGGACCGTTTGACCAAGTCAGCCCACTTCATACCTGTCAAGACCAGCTACAACAGTGCAGTATTGGCAGAGTTGTATATGTCTCGGATCGTTTGTCTTCATGGTGTGCCAAAGAAGATAGTGTCAGACAGAGGAACGCAGTTCACCTCTCATTTCTGGCAGCAGTTGCATGAAGCCTTGGGCACACATCTGAATTTCAGTTCAGCTTATCACCCGCAGACAGATGGTCAGACTGAAAGAACCAATCAAATTCTTGAAGACATGTTGAGAGCCTGTGCGTTGCAAGATCAGTCCGGATGGGACAAGCGATTGCCTTATGCAGAGTTTTCCTATAACAACAGTTACCAGGCCAGTTTGAAGATGTCACCATTTCAAGCGCTCTATGGAAGGAGTTGTAGAACTCCGTTGCAATGGGATCAGCCTGGAGAGAAGCAAGTGTTCGGGCCAGATATTTTGCTTGAAGCTGAAGAGAACATCAAGATGGTCCGAGAGAATCTGAAGATAGCGCAATCAAGGCAGCGAAGCTATGCAGACACAAGAAGAAGAGAGCTGAGTTTCGAAGTCGGAGACTTTGTCTATCTGAAAGTGTCACCGATCAGAGGAGTCAGAAGGTTCGGAGTGAAAGGCAAGCTAGCACCCCGCTACATTGGTCCGTACCAAATCCTCTCAAAGCGTGGAGAAGTGGCCTATCAGCTCAGTCTGCCAGAGAATTTGTCAGCTGTGCATGATGTCTTTCATGTGTCTCAGTTGAAGAAGTGCTTGCGTGTGCCAGAAGAGCAGTTGCCAGTGGAAGATCTTGAAGTCCAAGAGGACTTGACCTACACAGAGAAGCCAGCGCAAATCCTTGAGGTTGCAGACAGAGTCACTCGAAGGAAGACCATCAGAATGTGCAAAGTCAGATGGAATCATCACTCTGAGGAAGAAGCAACCTGGGAGCATGAAGATGATTTGATGGCTAAGTACCCAGAGCTCTTTGCTAGCCAGCCCTGAATCTCGAGGGCGAGATTCTTTTAAGGGGGATAGGTTTGTAACGCCCCGAATTTTGCAGTTGAATTTTTTCTTTTCTTTACTCGCCAAATTCGGGCGTTACCTTTTCTTTTTCTTTTTCCCCTCGCTAGACCTTGATCTTTTCCAAAGCTAGCGGGATTCGGTTTGGAATTCCCGTGTAAAGAAAAAAACCCTAAATTGTTTTATGTTGTTTGATGCACCATGCCGAACTATGCATTCTTTGATTGTTTGAAAGTGCAAATGCATTCATTTAGGAAGATCGGATTTCGAAATAAGGAGAAAATCTTTTCTTTCTTTTTCTTTCTCTTTCTCTCTCCTCTTTTTCTCTCTCTCCCGCGCCGTGGGCCCCTGGCCGGCCCAGCCGCCCCTGCGCGCCCCCTTTTGGGCCTTAGTCGGCCCAACCGCCCCACCCCCTCCCCTTTTTCCCCAATTCCCTCTCTCCCTCCCTCCCCTTCCTCTCATTTTCCCTCTCCCCCACCCTAAGCCGCCGCCGCCCCTACCCCCTGCCCTAGCCGCCGTCCCCTGCTCGGCCGCCCTCGCCGTCGGCCGCCCGCCCCGGTGAGCCCCCCCTCCTCTCTCCTCCCTCTCCCTCTCCCCTCTCCCCTCCTCTCTCCTTGGCAGCCCAGCCGCCCGGCCGCCCCTGGCCGCGCCCCCGGCCGCCCCAGCCCCCGCCTGGCCGCGCCCTGGCCAGCCTCGGCCGCGCCCTGGCCAGCCCCGGCTGCCCCTGGCCAGCCCCTGGCCGCCCCCAGCCCGCACCCTGGCCGCGCCCCCAGCCCGCGCCCGGCCGCGCCCCAGCCCCTGCGTGCTCGGCCGCCCAGCCGGCCGGTTCAACCGCCCCGGCTCAGCCCCCCCCCCCCCCCCCCCCCCCCCCGCGCTCGGCCGCCCCTGCTCGGCCGCCCTGCCCCCGGCCGGTTCAACCGCCCTAGGGCCGGTTCAACCGCCCCTTCCCCCTGTTTTTTTATTTTTTTTTTATTTTATTTTATTTTATTTTACTTTCTGTGATCATAGTTATTTTATTTCAGGTAGGCTAATCATTGTTCATGCTATTGAAATAGGAAGCTCAATTTAAAATTCCGTTATGCTAGTTGATTCACGTAGTTAATTGTTTATCTCATTCAATGTTGATCAACTAAAAATGATTAGGTTTCCATTAGTGCATATAACAGAATTCTTTTGCTAAGAACCAGTTGTAACTAATCATTAGTGCATAAACTTTAACCCCCTGCGAGACCTTTCCCGTTTCTTTCTAACCATAACAAATGCGATATCGAATGTCATACTTGATGCATACTCACTTTACTTGTTCCCTTGTATGGTGTACTGTTCTTTTGTATTAAATATGTGGATGTATGTATGTTTGCGCTCGCATAGAAAACGATCCGGTCGAAGAGCCCGAGGAATTCGCAGGAGAAGCCCCTGAGCAGCAGTCGGTTGGTGGAGGCAAGTGTCCTTTGACCTATTGCTGTCCTATTCATTCTTTAATTCACCTCCCGCATTACACATTTATACCTAAGGATTGACTAGCTTTTGTTATTCATGTCCTTGTTTACCTATTTGGATCGGATTATTACTGCCTAGTTTGATGCTATTGCTCAACTCTAATCAATGAACATGATGTGATTATCTATGATACGCTGTTTTCCCTTCTTATTTATGATTATATTTGTGACCTTCAAGGGGACTTGAGCGGTTTCTCGAGTGCCTCTCCGTAAGGACCTGTTCAATGGATGACCGCCCGGGAAAACAGTGCAACCATGAGGGTGGAATGGGACGCCCTTAGCTGAATAATTGGAGGAACCGGGGTGTAGTTCGCTTAGCCGTTGTGCCGTCAATGGGGCTCGGTGTATGCGGCTCGCTCTGCCAAGGTTGATTTGTCCCTTGAGGAGGAGTGCGGTACATTTAGGAAACCTAACGGGTGGCTACAGCCCCGGGGAATCTTTGTAAAGGCTTCGTAGTGAATCCCTAGCCATTCACCTTGGGAGTGAATAAGGGTCTTGCAAGCCCGGGCTAGAGAGGGAATCACGGCTTGTGGGTAAAGTGCGCAACCTCTGCGGAGTGTTATGAAACTGATATATCAGCCGTGCTCACGGTTATGAGCGGCCAAGGGAGCTCCAGAGATTAGTGATACTTGATCAGAGACATTTTGGTATAGGTGGCAATGAGATTGATGGTTCTGATTATGATTATGGTGCTGGTAAGTGGTATTCTTTCCGTTTGGAAAGGATACATTGGGCTAATAACTTGGGTTAATGTTAAAACCTGGCTTTCTACTAGTAAGTAATAACCTGACCAACTAAAAGCAACTGCTTGACTTATCCCCACATAAAGCTAGTCCACTACAGCCAAACAGGATGCTTGCTGAGTATGTTGATGTGTACTCACCCTTGCTCTACACACCAAACCCCCCCTCCAGGTTGTCAGCATTGCAACCACTGCTCGGGAGAAGATGAAGCTGTGGAAGGAGACTTCCAGGAGTTCCAAGACTATGACGAGTTCTAGGCGTGGGTTAGCGGCAACCCCCAGTCGGCTGCCTGTGAAGGCCGCGTTATCTACGTTTCTTTTCCGCACTTTGATTTATTGTAAGAACTATATGGATGTCTCAGACGTATGATGTAATCGACTATTATTTCCCTTTTAATGCTATTTGAGCACTGTGTGATGATGTCCATGTTATGTAACTGCTGTGTACGTGAATAACTGATCCTGGCACGTACATTGTTCGCATTCGGTTTACCTTCTAAAAACCGGGTGTGACATGACTAGAGAGCATCGCCGCCGGTTCTTGTTGAGTGATTGGCGCCTCCAAAAAGGCGTCAACACCTTATTATTAACTTATTATAGAAATTGTGAGATTTAGCCTTCGGGCATAAAATACGATACAGAATTGAGGAGTCATTTGGCTAATAATGAGATTCTAAAAAAACATGGCCTAGAGCTGCTTCCTTTACGTGTGTTAAATAAACTTAACAACAGTAACTCAAATTTGTATTTGGTTTTGTGTGGCACTTGGCAAAAATAATCTTTGTAGACTTTAGTTGATTTTGTATTCGGTGGCATTGTAGTGCGTTGTCGAGCTATATCGTTCATTATTCTTGTATGCAAGACGTAGCCGTCGTCTATAAGCAGTGGCCAAAATATGGATTATTTGTTTTATTTTTATTGATACACGTCGAAACAAATATAATGATAGAATCTTGAAAACCAGTACAAAACACTCAATCGAACTCGTATCCCCCGCCCCTGGCCCGCCAGGCTCCGAACTGCTCCCCGCTCGTGGGCCGTGGCCGAAGCGGGCCGGAATCCCACCGCGTCCATCCTCACACGTGACGATCCACAAGCGATCCCAACGTCCTTCCCGTGCTTCTCCTTTCCGCAAGGTTCCGCGAACACCCGCGCCTATAGGTGGGTTCGAAACCTCAATTCCACACAGTTTTTTTTGACATTTTTCTGATTTAATGGGAACCTGGACACGTTAAACGGGCCGGCCCGACACGGCTACCAGGCCGGCGTGCCGTGTCTGGGCCGCGTCTGTGGCACGCGGGCCGATCGGACACGGCCCGATTATGTGTCGGGCCTAACGGGCCCGTGCCGGGCCGTGCCGGGCCGCCCGTTTGGGCAACTCTACCCGCGCCTCGATCCCGTTCCGTGTTCCGAGGCGATTCCTGTATTGCGCCTCTATCCACCTCTGCCTGTGCCTCAACCCGTGGCCGTATATAAATAGATACGGCACGACGGCACCCGTTCCCATCTCAATTCACAACGCATCTCCAATCTCCAAGCGCAGACGCCGGAGGAAGAAAGCTTGAAGCAGCCACGGCAATGGCGTCCCGGCAGTTCTTCGCCTACGACCCCTACGAGTTCGGGTACGACCAGTACTACAACCTTTACGAACCTTACTACCTGCGGCAGTCCGCGCCCACCCGTCGAGCTAGGGACATCTTTGCGGGTGCCGAGCCGGCGGCCGCGAAAGCGAGATCCGGGTCCAGGGCAACGGAGACGCAGACGTCGTTCTCAATCCCAGTCAACGGGCCTGACTCGCCGGAGAGGGCTCCCTCTCCGGTGGCGGAAGCTCGCGCGGGACCGATGGCGCCGGCGATGTCGGCGGAGGACGCCGCGGCGCGGATGCAGGCGTCGGCGCGCGGGTTCCTCGCGAGGAAGTCGGTGCGGGCGGTACGCCAGGTGGATCAGGAGGCGGAGCAAGTCGCGGGAAAGATGGCGTGCGAGGCGGAGGCCCTGCTAGCGGACCCCAGGGCGCGCGTCGCCGTCTGGGAGGCGCTCATGAGGATGCTGCTGCGTCTCGACGCGGTGCGCGGAGCGCGGGACTACCGGCGGAGGGTCACCAAGCGGGTCGTCGCGCTGCAGGACGCCGTCGACGCGCTCGTCGCTAAGCCGGCACCGGCAACCGTCGAGATGGCTGAGGAGATCGCCATAGCGCCGGAGCTGCCGGACGCTGAAGATGAAAAGGAAGACGAAGAGGCAGAGACACACGAGGCGGCGGCCGTCGAGATAGCAGAGGAGAGCAATACCAATGTTGGTGTCGACGAGCCTGAGGGTTCGGAGATATTGGCTGAAGAAAACGAACACACCTCACCGGCCCTGACTGCAGTTGCTGGCGCCGCCTCCGACGTTGTGGACGCGAGGAAGTTGATGCAGATGGTGGCGACGCTGTGCGAGCAGAGCGCGCAGCAGTGCGCGTTGATCGAAGTGCTGGCCGAGCGTGTGGACATGCTGGAGCGTACCCTGCGGCGGATGCAAGACGCCGACAGCGCCGGCGGCCAGCCAAGAAGCTGAGCACGGAGGGCAACTGAAGGAGCAACAGCAAGCTTTACAGCGGTTGACGACGAAATCTATTAATAGAGATTTAAATAGTTATGTATTTTTCCATTGCTTTTAATCTCGAGATTTACTATTACAGACACTAGATTATTTATATTCATTATTTTATAGTAAAGTTCCTCGTATTTCTTGTTATTTCCGCTCCTTTTGAACTCTTGATCTTGAGACTACACAGTATTTTAGCGCTTAAGCTGAGACGTCGCTCAACATTTAATTTATCCTTCTCCAAATCAGAATTACTTTATGCTAATACAATTTACAGTACGGTCTCTGCGTTCGGTAGCTCAATTCAACCCTCTGATGTTCCCCAACATGCATATTACACACTATTGTCTCAACATGATTATATATGCTTTACCACATAAGCTTAGCAAATCATGCGCCTGGAAGCACCTACTTGTGCCTTGCAGGTTTTCTAGGTTCGTAAGCTGGTTAAATATTTCTTGTTCACATTGCATAGGCTCTTACAAGGAGTAACAGCACCACAGTTCTCATGTACATAGACCGTGTGAAGTTGGGCCGCTGTGACTGGCTCACAAGCCGGCTCACAAGCTTTGCATGAGTTGGCTATCGTCCTTTTTTATGTCAGAAAAACCAGCTCGGCTCGCTAGCAGCTCGTGAGTCGGCTCGAACTTCATCGAGCTCGACCTTTTTTTCCAACCCTAGAGACGGGTCAGAAAGCTTGGTTGTTTTGCGATGCGTTAGAGCGGCCTCGGTGGCAGGGTCGTGGGCAGAGAAGCAAGCCTTCCTGTCGAACCTGGATGGTGGTGGTGTCGAGGGAAAATGACATAAGGGGACAAAGGAAAAGGCCGGTCGATATGACCTATGGGGAGTGACAGTCTAATGGCGAAGGAGAAGCTTTTGTGCGTTGGACAAGTCTATTCTTAGAACTATTGTACTTTTTAAAATTTATGATTAGGAAATTGTTTAGGGAACTATTAGAGTTGCTCGAAGGGCTTTCTCTACACTCCTCAACCACTGAAAATATGAATTGTCCAAAATAATCCTGAAAAATGTGAAACCGACACAAAAAAAATGGCGGTGTACCAACAGAAGATTATCGATTGGGCTAGCTCAACAAAGAAAATCCGTTTCCCCGTGAGTAACCGTCAGAATCAGCTATAATTCTGCTCACCTGTGGAGTAATCCCGCATGGGCCGATTTGGATCTATTCATTTTAGAGGAATTAAAATTTACTTAATAAAGTAGTTTGCTTGGATTTAACATTTCACTATAAGCCTATCTCAAATTTATAGGGGTGAAGTATGAGAAATAATTTTATGTATCAATGAAACATGTTTCTACTCTGTAAATTATAAGACGTTCTTTGGATCACTCATCAATAGTAAAAATTTAGCACATAAATATCTCTCATATATTGCTAATACTAGTATACAAATATATTTAGCATAAAACTATATTAGATTAATTAACCTTTGCCTAAATTACTATTATTAGAATATAATTCAATTTCAAGGATCCAAATGGGGCAGCAGGGAAAATAAGTTTCCTATGCTACATGCTCACAGTTAAATTGAAACCAAGCGACAAGAAAATTATAATAAATAGAACAATTCATCATATCAATTTTGTCCATTCAATTGGTAGCCTATAATTTAACAGAACATCATAATATTAGCATACTCGAGAAGGCCTCTTGATGAATTGTTTAGGTAGTCTGAGTATATTCCTTAGGTCCGGAGTTCGACTCCTTGTTGGAGCGAAGTTTAGGTAGAGCTTAAAAATAAGACCAGGAGTTTGGATGTTTTCTGGACTTGCGTGAGAGTTTCAGGTCATTCAAAACCATGTCTAACATTTCATATAGAATATACACTAAAATAAGATGTCCAAATATTTACATCGTCAAAAGAGTCATATACTTATCCAAAAATATTATTATGTTCACATAAATGATACACTAGCACTTTTACAAAAGATGTAGTTGCTATAGTCGATTCAACATGGGATGAATGTACAAGTGAATCGTGAATCAAAGCCAATATGTCTTGTTTCACCATCAACGATAAGAAAATCAATTCTGAATACTTCTACAGCTAATCATACAATAGGTTTACTAGCTAGAGCTAACCCTAGCTAATACCCGATCTAATTGTTAGCTAATCCACAACTAAACAATTAAATTAGTTCATTAGGTGGATTAACCTATCTAACAATTCGTTAGCTGACTAACTATATATTAGTTGTATGGTTCTAAACAAGGACTAAAAATTAAAGTCCAAATACTTCTACAACTACAAGCTGGAGTGTCTACCAATAATGCTCAAGCCACAACTACAAAAAAGGGTCAAATTTGATTTTAATGCTTTAGACTATAAGCTTTAGTCAGATCCAATGAATCAAACAATTTAGCTACGAAATTTTATTCAAACAAAGTTAACCTTTGCTGTGTGCAACTAGAGACGGACATTTGATGCAATTACATTTAACCTGGAGCTGCTACCGAATTACTATTACTCAACTCATCGATTTCACTTAACATTAGAAGTCCAGATTATTCAGAATGGCATGAACTACATATATCCGTGGCATTACTTTTTTTTTGGTCCAAGTGCATTTCAATTCCATTGAACTTTTGCGGAATGCAGATACATATACTTAGGGGGAGTTTGGTTTTTAGGAACTAATTTTTAGTTACTACATTTTATTACCTGAATTAGCAAATATGAAAACTAAAATAGAGTTTTAGTTTTAGTATTTAGTAATTTAGGACTAAAATAAAATAAAATGGAGGGACTAAAAATTAGTCACTAGAAACAAAACACCTCCTTATCATATAGCTTAACTGTCACACCCGGTTTTGGAAGGCAAACCGAATGCGAACCATGTACGTGCCAGGATCAGAAACTCACGTACACAGCGATTACATAATTGGACATCATCACATAGTACTCAAAGTAAATAGCGGAAAGGTACTTTTATTACAATAAGATGTCCAACACATCCACAGACTCTAATACATAGCATAGTCATTAATATCATCAAGGTGCGGAAATACGAAGATAAGACCTACACAGGCAGATGACTGGGGGTTTGCCACTAAGAAAAACTAGAACTCGTCGTAGTCCTGGAACTCCTCAAAGTCCTCCATGTTGCCAGCATCTCCTCCCGAGCACTGAATACAGTGGGGACAACCTAGGGTGGGTGGTTTGTAAAGCAAGGGTGAGTACACATCAACGTACTTAGCAAATGTCCCGTTTGACTAAAGTGGACTAGATGTATGTGGAGTTATGGTTAAGCAGTTGCTTTTAGTTGGTCAAGTATTTATTACTATTAGTAAAGCCAAGTTTTAGTAATAACCCAATTATTACCCAAATGTACTCCCTCCAAGAGGAAATCATCATAAAAGTAACCAAAGTTCTATTAATCAAAGAGGATCCCAAGGCCACTCTTAACCGTGAGCTCGGCTGATATACCAGTTTCTAACACTCTGCAAAAGTTGCACACTTTACCCACGAGTCGTGATCCCTTCCTAGCCTGGGTTGTACAGACCCGATCTTCACTACCGAGGTGAATAGCCAGGGATACACTACGTAGCCTTTACAAAGACTCCCCTGGTGCATAACTGCTCGTTAGGTTTCGCCAGTCGTACAAACGCAGTACACCTACCGAAGGTGGGTGATGTTGGGGCGAAAGCGAAGACGCTACCCTTCGCTCGATGCCTTCGCCAATCTCGCTGCACCAATGGAGGCAAGACGACCGGCAGTCTCCACCCTTCGTCCAACACGCCGCAGGACGAAGGCCTACGACGAGGTCACCCCATCCCGCGGCCTCGTCCTACACGAAGGCCCACGCGCAATTCGGCCCATTGTAACAGGCCCCACATGGCCGCTGCCCATTACGGGCCTAATTTGTAAAGGCTTCTCTGTAATTACTGTCTGTAACCCTACTTTATGGGAATATTCCAGGGATAACCTGGGCGCCTGAGGGCACATGCATCCTTAATCCAAGACGCTGGGCACTCAGGCACCTATAAATACCCCCGCACAGTGCCCTTGAGAGGCTAGATTAACAGAGCAATTGCCTTCTCGAGCTAAAACCTTGTCTGCTTTACTTTCACTCCCCCGTTGGATCATCTTGCTCGGGAGAGCAAGTTCCAACATTTGGCGTCCACCGTTCGTGCTACGAATGAACCTCTGCACCTCCCTTGGCAGAGCGAGCACTACACCCCGGCCCCCATTGACGGCCCTCAGGCAAAGCCAACTACACCCCAGGTTTATCTAATTAATCAGCTAAGGGCGTCTCATTCCACCCTCATGGTTGCACTGTTTTCCCGAGTGGTCACTCCACAAATAGGACCTTACGGAGAGGTACTCAGGAAAATGGCCTGAGTCCCCTAAAGTTTCACAATATCATCAACGAGATAACATCATCGTATCATAAATGTTCACATCATGTTCATTGATTAAGTTGAAGCAATAGCATAAGCTAACCATGATAACCCAAAAAGGTAAACAAGGATAAGGTAAATACAGACTAGTCAATCCTTAGGTTTTCATAAAGTAATGTGGGAAGGTTAATTACAAAGAGAAAGTCGCCTAGAGGGGGGTGAATAGGCAGAATCTGTAAATTATAAACTTAAGCACACACTACAAGCCAGGGTTAGTGTTAGAACGAATATCAAGTCCGGGAGAGAGGGAAAAACAAATCAAATGAAAGACAAGCGAATGAACACGGTGATTTGTTTTACCGAGGTTTGGTTCAAAAGAACCTAGTCCCCGTTGAGGTGGTCACAAAGACCGGGTCTCTTTCAACCCTTTCCCTCTCTCAAACGGTCACTTAGACCGAGTGAGCTTTCTTCCTTGATTTTTTGGGTCACTTAGACCCCGCAAGGACCACCACACGATTGGTGTCTCTTGCTTCGCTTACAAGGCTTTGAGAATAAGAATGAGAGAAAGAAGAAAGCCAACTAAGCAACAAGAGCAACAAAGAAACACAAGAATAGTCCTCTCACAAGTCCTAATGCACTAGAATTGAATTGGGGACTTTGATTGGATCGGTGGCTTTGATTTGTGTCTTGGAGTGTTGCACTTTGCTCTTGTATTGAATGAAGTGTGGTGAATGCTTGGATGGTTGGAGTGGAGGTGGTTGAGGGGTATTTATAGCCCCCAACCACCAAACAACCGTTAGGGAGGGGCTGCTGTCGATGGGCGCACCGGACAGTCCGGTGTGCCACCGGACACTATCCGGTGCGCCAGCCACGTCACCCAACCGTTATGGTTCAGGCACAGTCGACCATTGGAGGCTTTGTCCTCTAGTGGCACCGGAAGTCCGGTGCCGCACCGGACAGGTACTGTTCACTGTCCGGTGCGCCTCTTGTGACTGCTCTGACTTCTGCGCGCATTGTTCTTCACTGTTCACGGAGTTAGCGGCTTTTGCAGTCGATCGTTGCGCTAAGGAGTCGTTGCTCCACTGGTGCACCGGACAGTCCGGTGAATTATAGCAGAGCGTGTCCTTAGAAACCCAAGAGTGGAGAGTTCGGAGTTGTACGGTCCTGGTGCACCGGACAGTCTGGTGCGCCAGACGAGGGCACCCTTGGTTCCTTTGCTCCTTTCTTTTTGAACCCTTTCTTCAATCTTTTATTGGTTTGTGTTGAACCTTTATGCACCTGTAGGATATATAATCTAGAGCAAACTAGTCAGTCCAATATTTGTGTTGGGCATTCAACCACCAAAATTATTTATAGGAAAAGGTTAAACCCTATTTCCCTTTCTATCTCCCCCTTTTTGGTGATTGATGCCAACACAAACCAAAGCAAATATATAAGTGCAGAATTGAACTAGTTTGCATAAGGTAAGTGCATAGGTTACTTAGAATTAAACCAATTTATACTTTCACTAGATATACATGGATTGCTTTCTTTCTTTTAACATTTTGGACCACATTTGCACCACTTGTTTTGTTTTCGCAAATCTTTTTGGAAATTCTTTTTCAAAGTCTTTTGCAAATAGTCAAAGGTATATGAATAAAATTGCGAGAAGCATTTTCAAGATTTGAAGTTTTCTCCCCCTGTTTCAAATGCTTTTCCTTTGACTAAACAAAACTCCCCTTGAATGAAATTCTCCTCTTAGTTTTAAAGAGGGTTTTAATAGATACCAATTGGAAATATATTGAGATGCTAGTTTTGAAAATATACCAATTGAAAGTAAACATACCAATTTGAAATATATCAATTAAAAATTTTCGAAGGGTGGTGGTGCGATCCTTTTGCTTTGGGCTAATACTTTCTCCCCCTTTGGCATTAATCGCCAAAAATGGAGACTTTGAGAGCCCTCTAAAAACTTTCTCCCCATTGGTACAAATAAATAAGTGTGAAGGATTATACCAATTTGGAGTGAGGTGTGAGTAACGACGAAGAGTAAATGATACCGATAGAGTGGAGTGGAAGCCTTGTCTTCGTCGAGTACTCCATTTCCCTTTCAATCTACGACTTAGTATAGACATAAACTTTGAAAACACATTAGTCGTAGTCATGAAAGAGATATGATCAAAGATATATAAATGAGCAATGTGTGCAATGTTTCAATCAAAATTCCGAGAATCAGGTATATTTAGCTCATTCCTAAGTTTGCTAAAAGTATTCTCATCTAATGGCTTGGTAAAGATATCGGCTAATTGTTCTTTGGTGCTAACATAAGCGATCTCGATATCCCCCCTTGTTGGTGATCCCTCAAAAAGTGATACCAAATGTCTATGTGCTTAGTGCGGCTGTGTTCAACGGGATTATCCGCCATGTGGATTGCACTCTCATTGTCACATAGGAGAGGGACTTTGCTCAATTTGTAGCCATAGTCCCTGAGGATTTGCCTCATCCAAAGTAATTACGCGCAACAAAGGCCTGCGGCAATGTACTCGGCTTCGGCGGTGGAAAGAGCTGCTGAGTTTTGTTTCTTTGAAGCCCAAGACACCAGGGATCTCCCCAGAAACTGACAAGTCCCTGATGTGCTCTTCCTATCAATTTTACACCTTGCCCAATCGGCATCTGAATAACCTATTAAATCAAAAGTGGATCCCTTGGGGTACCAAAGACCAAACTTAGGAGTGTAAACTAAATATCTCATGATTCTTTTCACGGCCCTAAGGTGAACTTCCTTAGGATCGGCTTGGAACCTTGCACACATGCATACAGAAAGAATAATATCCGGTCGAGATGCACATAAATAGAGTAAAGATCCTATCATCGACCGATATACCTTTTGATCTACGAATTTACCTCTCGTGTCGAGGTCGAGATGCCCATTTGTTCCCATGGGTGTCTTGATAGGCTTGGCATCCTTCATTCCAAACTTGGTAAGTATATCTTGAATGTACTTTGTTTGGCTGATGAAGGTGTCGTCCTGGAGTTGCTTGACTTGAAATCCTAGGAAATACTTCAACTCCCCCATCATAGACATCTCGAATTTTTGTATCATGATCCTACTAAACCCTTCACAAGTAGATTTTTTAGTAGACCCAAATATGATATCATCAACATAAATTTAGCATACAAACAAATCTTTTGCAATGGTTTTAGTAAAGAGTGTAGGATCGGCTTTTCCGACTTTGAAGCCATTAGTGATAAGAAAATCTCGCGGGCATTCATACCATGCTCTTGGGACTTGCTTGAGCCCATAAAGCGCCTTTGAGAGTTTATACACATGGTTAGGGTACTCACTATCTTCAAAGCCGGGAGGTTGCTCAACATAGACCTCTTCCTTGATAGGTCCATTGAGGAAGGCACTTTTCACGTCCATTTGATAAAGCTTAAAGCCATGGTAAGTAGCATAGGCAAGTAAT
The DNA here is from genome assembly GCA_029449295.1 of Zea luxurians. NCBI lineage: Eukaryota > Viridiplantae > Streptophyta > Magnoliopsida > Poales > Poaceae > Zea > Zea luxurians. The sequence goes on along the minus strand of JAOPSE010000660.1, from coordinate 163,905 downwards.
ATACGAATTGACTCAAGCCTAGCTATGGGTGCATATGTTTCACCAAAGTCCAAACCTTTGACTTGTGAATAACCCTTGGCCACAAGTCGGGCTTTGTTCCTTGTCACCACACGATGTTCATCTTGCTTGTTGCGGAATACCCACTTGGTTCCTACAACATTTTGGTTAGGACGTGGAACTAAATGTCATACCTCATTCCTCGTGAAGTTGTTGAGCTCCTCTTGCATAGCCAGCACCCAATCCGAATCTCTTAGTGCATCCTCCACCCCTGTATCTCTTGATCATCTTCCTTGTCTTGATTAACTTCATCTCTTGATCATTGTCCTCCTCTTGAGGTGGCTCATCCTCTTGTTCTTCATCTGCATTGTCTTGATCCTGATCCTCATCTTGAGTTGGTGGAGATGCTTGATTGGAAGATGGCGGTTGATCTTGTGCTTGTGTGGGCTCTTCGGATTCCTTAGGACACACATCCCCAATGGACATGGTCCTTAGTGTGACGCATGGAGCCTCTTCATCATCTAGCTCATCAAGATCAACTTGCTCCACCTAGGAGCCATTAGTCTCATCAAACACAATGTCACAAGGAACCTCAACTAATCCAATGGATTTGTTGAAGACTTTATATGCCCTTGTGTTTGAGTCATAACCAAGTAAAAAGCCTTCTACAGCCTTAGGAGCAAATTTAGATTTTCTACCTCTTTTGATAAGAATAAAACATTTGCTACCAAAGACTCTAAAATATGAAACATTGGGCTTTTTACCGGTGAGGAGTTCATATGATGTCTTCTTGAGGATTCAGTGAAGATATAGTCGGTTGATGGAGTAGCAGGCGGTGTTAATTGCCTCGGCCCAAAACCGGTCCGGAGTCTTGTACTCATCAAGCATGGTCCTTGCCATGTCAAGTAGAGTTCTATTCTTCCTCTCCACTACACCATTTTGTTGATGTGTGTAGGGAGAAGAGAACTCATATTTGATGCCCTCATCCTTAAGAAAGCCTTTGATTTGTGAGTTCTTGAACTTCGTTCCATTGTCGCTTCTTATCTTTTTTATTCTCAATCTGAACTCATTTTGAGCCCGTCTCAAGAATCCTTTGTGTGTATCTTGGGTTTAAGATTTTTTTGCTAAAAGAACACCCAAGTGAAGCGAGAATAATCGTCCATAATTACTAGACGGTACTTACTCCCGTCGATGCTTATGTAAGCAATCGGGTCGAATAGATCCATGTGGAGTAGTTCCAGTGGCCTATCCGTTGTCATTATGTTTTTGTGTGGATGGTGGACACCAACTTGCTTTCCTGCTTGGCATGCGCTACAAACCCTGTCTTTCTCAAAATGAACATTGGTTAGTCTCAAAATGTGTTCTCCCTTTAGAAGCTTGTGAAGAATCTTCATTCCAACATGGGCTAGTCGGTGATACCAGAGCCAACCCATATTAGTCTTAGCAATTAAGCGAGTATCGACTTCAACTTTGTTAAAATCAACTAAGTATAGCTGACCCTCTAATACTCCCTTAAATGCTATTGAATCATCACTTCTTCTAAAGATAGTAACACCTATATCCATAAAAAGACAGTTGTAGCCCATCTTACATAATTGAGATATAGAAAGCAAGTTGTAATCTAAAGAGTCTACAAGAAAAACATTGGAAATAGAATGGTCAGGTGATATAGCAATTTTACCAAGTCCTTTGACCAAACCTTGATTTCCATCCCCGAATGTGATAGCTCTTTGGGGATCTTCATTTTTCTCGTAGGAGGAGAACATTCTTTTCTCCCCTGTCATGTGGTTTGTGCATCCGCTATCAATTATCCAACTTGTGCCCCCGGATGCATAAACCTGCAAAACAATTTAGGCCTTGTTCTTAGGTAACCAAACGGTCTTCGGTCCTTTCACATTAGAAACAAGCACCTTGGGTACCCAAACACAAGTATTTAATCCCTTATGTTTGCCCCAACATATTTGGCAACTATTTTGCCTGATTTGTTAGTCAAAACATAAGATGCATCAAAAGTTTTAAATGAAATGTTAGGCTCATTTGATGCTGTAGGAGTTTTCTTTTTAGGCAATTTGACATGGGTTGATTGCCTAGAGCTAGAAGCCTCATTCTTATACATAAAAGCATGGTGAGAAACAGAATGAGATCTCTTAGCATGAATTCTCCTAATTTTGTGCTCAGGATAATTAGCAGGATATAAAATGTAACCTTCATTATCCTGAACCATGGGTGCCTTGACCTTTACAAAGTTAGACAATCTTTTAGGGGCATTAATTTTGACATTGCTTCCCTGTTGGAAACCAATGTCATCCTTGATGCTAGGGCATCTCCCATTATAGAGCATGCTTCTAGCAAATTTAAATTTTTCATTTTCTATCTCATGCTCATTGATTTTAGCAGTTAATTGAGCTATATGATCATTTTGTTGTTTAATTAAAGCAAGGTGATCATGAATAGCTTCTACATTGACATCTCTACATCTAGTACAAATGGCAACATGTTCAACAATAGATGTAGAGGGTTTGCAAACATTTAATTCATCTATCTTAGATTTTAGCATGGCATTTTCATCTCTAAGACAGGAAATAGAATCATTGAAAACATTCAAATCTTTAGCCTTGGAAATTAAGCTAGCATTTTCAGTCCTAAGGCTAGAAATAGATTCATTCAATTTATCAATCTTAGCAATTAAACTAGCATTTTCATTTCTAAGATTGGTAATTGAATCATGGTAAATGCTAAGCTCCTTAGTCAAGTTTTCATTCTTCTCTACTTCCTGAGCATAAGCATTTTTCACTTTAACATGCTTTTTATTTTCCTTAATAAGGAATTCCTCTTGGCTATCCAAGAGTTCATCCTTCTCATGAATAGCACCTATTAATTCATTCAATTTTTCTTTTTGTTGCATGTTAAGGTTGGCAAAAAGTGTAAGTAAACCATCTTCACCATCACTAGAACTACCCTCATCACTAGATGTAGTATACTTTGGGGTGGTTCTAGTTTGTACCTTCTTCTTCTTGTCGTCCTTTGCCATGAAGCACTTGTGGCCGACATTGGGGAAGAGGAGGCCCTTGTTGATAGCGATGTTGGCAGCATCCTCGTCGGAGGAAGAGTCGGTGGAGCTCTCATCGGAGTCCCATTCCCGACACATGTGGGCATCACCGCCCTTCTTCTTGTAATATCTCTTCTTATTCCCCCTCTTGTCGTTGTCCATGTCACTATCACTAGACATTGGGCATTTAGCAATAATGTGAACGGGCTTATGACATTTGTAGCACACCCTCTTGGAGTGGGGTTTGTAGTCCTTCCCCCTCCTTTGCTTGAGGATTTGACAGAAGCTCTTGATGATGATGTAGCATCCCAAAAATTCAAATCTTGGAATTTTCTCAAACTCACTCTAAATTCAAAATGAATTTCAAATTTCGTTTCAAAATGTTTGTTTGCAAGTTGATATCAACAAATAAATTATAGTGGTCTATATTTTCTCCAAAATCCTCCTCAAAATATCCTACAAATATTTCCTCAGTGACCCCCCTCAAATTCTTTCCAGAAATACTGCCCAGATATTTCCCCAGTAATCCCCCTCAAGTTCTTTCCAGAAATATTGCCCAGATATTCCACCGATATATCTCCAAGTATTTTCCTCTTGAGAAATACCTTCAGAATCATTTTTCAAGTCCCTATAAGTATTTTCTTCATAACTTTTCTCATGCTCATACGTATACGTATGCCTCCAGTGTCATACGGTGAGCTCTACAAGCTAATCTCACTTATACAAGACAAATACATGCTAATCTCTCACTAATCCTCTCATCCTCCCACTAATCCTCTCATCCCTCCCCCTAATCCCCCACCATGGCTATAAATAGAGAGGCAAGGGCCTCCTCTCATCCCACCCCAAGCCATTTCATGGCAACTCTCTTCCCCCCCCACACACCCACTCCATGTTCCACACAAGCACACACTAGCACAAGGATCGTTCGATCGTTCTTCGATCGTTCGTCCCTTGTTCTTAGTTTGTTCGTTCGTTCGTCCGATCGTTCGATCGTTCGTCTGATCGTTCATGGTTCGTTCGTCCGTTCGTCCGATCGTTCGATCGTTCGTCCATTCGTTCGTCCAAATAATCTTTTTCCTACCGTTATGCTGCCGAAATTCCGATCGTTCGTTCGTTCGATCATTCGATCGTTCATCGTTCGTTCATAGTTCCTATTCATCGTTCATCGTTCGTTCATAGTCCCTATTCATCGTTCTTCTAGATAATCTTTGTCCAGCCGTTATGCTGCCGAAATTACGATCGTTCGTTCGTCCGATCATTCGATCGTTCGTCCGTTCGTTCATCCAAATAATCTTTTTCCTGCCGTTATGCTGCCGAAATTCTGATCGTTCGTTCGTTCGATCATTCGATCGTTCATCGTTCGTTCATAGTTCCTATTCATCGTTCATCGTTCGTTCATAGTCCCTATTCATCGTTCTTCCAGATAATCTTTGTCCTGCCGTTATGCTGCCGAAATTCCGATCGTCCGTTCGTCCGATCATTCGATCGTTCGTCCGTTCGTTCATAGTTCCTATTCATCGTTCATTGTTCGTTCATAGTTCCTATTCATCGTTCATCGTTCGTTCATACGACTATTCAACATCACTATTCACCGTTACTATTCACTGACACTATTCACCATCGTTACTATTCAGTATTACTATTCATCATCGTTACTACTCATCGATGATATCTAGTAACTTTTTCGTCGTCACTATTCATCATTACTATTCATCATTGCTATTCATCGATTAGCCGATCACCCCAAATTTCAACTACTCATACATCATGCTATCCAGTCCACCTAAGACCAGCCAGACCCATATTCCAGTCATACGGACTCCGGTGACTGTGATTTTCCTTCCAGTGGGAACTTCCCATCTGGTCACCCATCCCAGGTTTCTCCAAGTTGAGCACGCTTAACTTTAAGATTCCTTCGAATCAGGCTTCCAAACTCTGATTCCAATAATTCTTGTTTCTAAATTCTTATCAAACTATTCCCTATCCAACCATGTCATCCCTTAAGCATGGTCCATATTCCAAAAAACTCCCAAAATACTCTTGTCCCATATTCTACTTATAACTCTCCTGTTCATACTAAGTCAGACGATTCATTCGTCACTATTCTCACCAACAGTGAACTTCACTGTGCTACACCACCTACACTCAGCTATAAATACACCCAGCTACCCTCTCCCTCTCCACACACACTCAACACCCTCAGCCAAGGCAAACACCCCACCCACTCAGTTACTCCGCTCTGCCGGCTACACGCATAGTGTCGCTTCGCCTCCAGTCCACCCTCCTAGTAAGCACCTCCGCTCCACCACCAGTAATATCACAACACCACATGACACAGATTCTACTCAAGACTCTACCCATCCATATATCGCTATTCTGACCACTATACTAAATATTTGTTGGTATACTTGCTGGTTTGTATGTTTGCTTGTTCATGTTGCATAGTTATCGGAGCGTTCGTGACGTCTCGTGGAGGCCAGATCCGCGAGTCTACGCTAGGCGGTGGAGCCAGAAGCCAGTTCCGCGAGCTCCCCTTCCCCCTTCGCCGAATAAGCACGGCAAGCTCACTGGATCCCTTTGATGCATAAATTACCTATGATTTTTCAACCACAACCCTCAGCCTATTATTTTATGCATGATATGATTTTGAGACAAGTTATTATGGCCACCCAGCCGCTTGCCGCAATCAATCCCTGATATATATGTTCCAAATGATTTGAGAACTGGTGTGAGTTTTCAAAAGAAAATGCTTTTCAAAATGTGTGTGATGAAGGGTTTTCACCCTTATCACCTTGTGAGTGGGATAATCAGGGACTCCCTGGTTTAGGGGAGGGCCTAAGGTGTTGGCTCAGCTGGTTTAGGCGTGAGCAGAAGGATTGTCCCCTCATATAAGGACCGGTTTGTCATCTTCACTACCTGTACTCTTTAATAGTACAACCACTCGAGACTGTGTGGGCAGTCACTCAAACTGAACTCGTACGGTCCAACCCCAGAGTTATGAAGGCTGGGGAGCACCGGGAGGATAAGGAGGGGGAAAGTTTTGTCCGGTTTGGACATGGTGGTGGCCTGACTCCTTCCGGATAACCGTTAAGGTTAGGACGTGCGGGGAAAGAAAGAGAGTCGGATTCGGGTCTCATTGGCCATGGGATCGCAGAGCCGAACTAGTGGTTAAAGTGTACCCCTCTGCGTAGAGTTCAAACCTATTCGAATAGTCTGTGTCCACAGGAATGGACGAGTCTGGTATGGTATGGCAATTAATGTTTTGTTTTCCAAAAAAAGAGATGGTTTTGAGAAAAGTGGTTTTTAAAAGGTTCGGCGGTTGAGCCGTGAGCTATGGTGGACGGGAAGTCCAGTAGCTGTTTTTGAAAATGAAAACCAGTGGGAACTGCTGAGATACCTGGATGGTTTAGTCCAGGGGATTTTGTTATAATACTGAAAAACTTCCTGCTCCTTTTGGAGAGGATGCGCTTTGCAAAAATACAAAATGTTTTTCAAAACAACTCTGCATAAAATATTGCTGTTTCTGCAAAATATCCTGAGCTCCACATATTCCATGCATTATATCTGATTTCCCCATTCCGCGGGTGAAGGTGGGCTGCTGAGTACGTTTGTACTCACCCTTGCTTATTTGTTGTTTTTCAGAAAAGGAGATCGGGTAAGAGTTACGACTGTTCCCAACCTTGCCTGTGGTTGTTGGACCGCTGATTTGCTTCGCTGCGTATATCGGGCTGCTTCAGTCCCACTCTGATGATATGTCCCGAGTTGTGGACCAACTCTTAAAGTTGATCGCCACCTTTATAGGTTTGTCTCATTTAAGCAGATCTGAAATCATCTGATGTATAAATGTGTTTACTAGCCTCCTGGGACTAGTAATTGTGTCACATTTGAGTCCCAGAGGATTGGGGACGCTTCAGATGAGCGCCATCTCCTCATTGTCGAGCTTGGAGGCGTCGATGGGGATCCTACTTGATGTAGACTCTTCTTTCTTCTCTTCCGTCACTTTGAATGCGACGGGTTGAACCTCGGGTGTGAAGGTGCCGCCTTGCTCTAAGTCGACGATGTGTTTGGAGCCTTTGATCATCAACTCAAAGCTCACAAACTTCCCAATTACCTCCTCGGGAGACATTAGCTTATATCTAGGATCACCACGTATTAATTGAACTTGAGTAGGATTACAAAATACGAGGGATCTAAGAATAACCTTGACCATTTCATGGTCATCCCATTTTGTGCTCCCGAGGTTGCGCACTTGGTTGACAAAGGTCTTGAGCCGGTTGTACATCGCTTGTGGCTCCTCTCCTTGGTGAAGGACGAATCGACTGAGCTCCCCCTCGATCGTCTCCTGCTTGATGATCTTGGTCACTTCATCTCCTTCGTGCGCGGTCTTTAGGACATCCCAAATCTCTTTGGCACTCTTTAACCCTTGCACTTTATTATACTCCTCTCGACATAGAGAGGCGAGGAGTATAGTAGTGGCTTGGGAGTTAAAGTGCCGGATTTGGGCGACCTCGTCCGAGTCATAGCCCTCGTCCCCTATGGTAGGTACCTGCGCTCCAAACTCAACAATGTCTCATATGCTTGCGTGGAGTGAGGTTAGGTGATGCCTCATTTTATCACTCCACATACAATAATCCTCATCATCAAAATAGGGTGGTTTGCCTAATGGAATAGAAAGTAAAGGAGCACATTTAGAAATGCGGGGATAGCGTAGGGGATCTTACTAAACTTTTTGTGCTCATGGCACTTAGAAGTGACGGATGCCACGTCGGAGCCGGATGTGGAGGGCGACGAAGAGTCAATCTCGTAGTAGACCACTTTCTTCATCTTTTTCTTCTTGTCACCACTCCGATGCGACTTGACGCGGGGAGGTGATTCCTCCCTTCCTTTGGCACCGAACTCCCTTGATGGAGCCTTCCCATGGCTTGTGGCCTTCTCGCCGGTTTCCATCTCCCTCTTGGCGGATCCTTGAGAGCACCTAGAGGGGGGGGTGAATAGGTGATCCTGTAAATCTTGAAAACTTAAGCCACAAAAACTTGGTTGAGCGTTAGCACAGTAAATGCCAAGTGGCTAGAGAGGAGTCTCAACAAAACACAATAACCACAAGAAATCAATCACAGAGATGGCACGATGGTTATCCCGTGGTTCGGCCAAGACCAACGCTTGCCTACTCCACGTTGTGGCGTCCCAACGGACGAGGGTTGCAATCAACCCCTCTCAAGCGGTCCAAAGACCCACTTGAATACCACGGTGTTTTGCTTGCTTTACTATATCCCATTTGCGAGGAATCTCCACACTTTGGAGCCTCTCGCCCTTACACTTAAAGTTCACAAAGAAGCACGGAGTAAGGGAGGAATAAGCAACACACTCAAGACAAGAAATCACAGCAACACCACGCACACAAGTCGCAATGAGAGCTCACAACACAACTCAATGAGTTCACCACTCAACTAGAGCTCTAATTGCTATCGCAAAGAATCAAAGGCGCGGAATCGATGTCTTGGTGCTTAGAAATGTTGTAGGAATGCTTGGTGTGCTCCTCCATGCGCCTAGGGGTCCCTTTTATAGCCCCAAGGCAGCTAGGAGCCGTTGAGAGCAATCTAGGAAGGCTAATCTTGCCTTCTGTCGACTGGCGCACCGGACAGTCCGGTGCACACCGGACAGTGTCCGGTGCCCGATTTCTGTCCTTAAATGGCGAAGCCGACCGTTGGCAGCCTGAGAGCCGTTGGCGCACCGGACAGTCCGGTGCCCCCTTCTAGCCGTTGGCTCAGCCACGTGTCCCGCGCAGATCGCGTGGCCGACCGTTGGCTCACCGGACAGTCCGGTGAATTATAGCCGTACGTCGCCGGTGAATTCCCGAGAGCGGCTAGTTCGTCTGTGAACGGCTCACCGGACAGTCCGGTGCACCACCGGACAGTCCGGTGAATTATAGCCGTACACCGTCGTCGAAGTCCCGAGAGCAGCCTGTTCGCCAGAGCCAGCCTGGCGCACCGGACACTGTCCGGTGCACCACCGGACAGTCCGGTGCTCCAGACTGAGCAGAAACTTGGCTGCTCGAGCCAAGGCATTTTCAATTGGATTTTTCCTGTTTCCAACACTTAGACACAATACATTAGTCACTAAAACAATGTACTAAGTCTGAGAAACATACCTTTATCCTTGATTTGTACTTTGTCCACCATTTTACACTTAGGCACTTGTGTTGGACACTAAATCACCAAAATACTTAGAAATGGTCCAAGGGCACATTTCCCTTTCAATCTCTCCCTTTTTGGTGATTTATGCCAACACAACATAAAGCAAGTAGAACAAGTACAAAATCAATTCAACTAAGAACTCAAAATTGTTTTGATTCAAATTTGACATATATGGATCACTCTATGCCACCACTTGGTTTGTTTTTGCAAATCAAACTCAAATTCCTATCTCTAAGTCAAATCTACTTGTAGAGACATAAAGAGAGGTTTTCCAAAGAAGTTTGATCAAGGATTTCAAAAACTCCCCCTTTTTCCCATAATCAACACTTCTCCCCACAAGAGGCCAACTTTTGACATAAGAGACAATAAAAGAGTTTTGACAAACCAAAAGCTCTAATCTACTATTTTCAAAAATTCTCAAGTGGTAGCTGATCCATCTATTGCTTTGGACTCCCCCTTTTTCCCATAATCAACACTTCTCCCCACAAGAGGCCAACTTTTGACATAAGAGACAATAAAAGAGTTTTGACAAACCAAAAGCTCTAATCTACTATTTTCAAAAATTCTCAAGTGGTAGCTGATCCATCTATTGCTTTGGCCTTTGTTTTCTCCCCCTTTGGCATCAAGCACCAAAACGGGATCAATCTTGGCCCTTTAACCCCATTGCCTCACCAAAATCTTCAAATGAGAACATCAAAGGCAATAAGAGGACGTGAGATGAACTTGGAAGTAGTTAGTCTTTCATCGGAGTGCAGTGGAAGTCTTTCATGGTCCAAGTCCACCTTTTCCCTTTCAAAACTCCTTTGAGACTAAATCAAGCAAACTCAAGCAAACGGTTAGTCTCAAAGGGTCAAGTTGTAGCACAACTCCCCTAAATATGTGCATCACTTGCACAAGGACTTGTGAGATCCGGGGAGTGATTGTACAACTTGAGCACCATAGTAAGCAACAATATGCATAAGGAACATGATCAAAGGCATAAATACATGTATGCTATGAATCAATCCAAGTTCCGCGAATCTAGGATATTCAGCTCACTACGCAGCCTGCAAAAGGTCTTTTCATCTAAAGGCTTAGTGAAGATATCGGCTAGCTGGTTCTCGGTGCTAACATGAAACACTTCGATATCTCCCTTTTGCTGGTGGTCTCTCAGAAAGTGATGCCAGATGTCAATGTGCTTTGTGCGGCTGTGCTCAACAGGATTTTCCGCTATTCGGATAGCACTCTCATTGTCACATAGGAGTGGGACTTTGCTCAGATTGTAGCCAAAGTCCCGGAGGGTTTGCCTCATCCAAAGTAGTTGCGCACAACACTGTCCTGCGGCAACATACTCGGCCTCAGCGGTGGATAGGGCAACGGAAGTTTGTTTCTTAGAGTTCCACGACACCAGGGACCTTCCTAAGAATTGGCACGTCCCTGATGTACTCTTCCTATCGACCTTACATCCAGCATAGTCGGAATCTGAATATCCAATCAAGTCAAAGTTAGACCCCTTTGGATACCAGATCTCGAAGCAAGGCGTAGCGACTAAATATCTAAGAATTCGCTTCACAACCACTAAGTGACACTCCTTAGGATCGGATTGAAATCTAGCACATATGCATACGCTAAGCATAATATCCGGTCTACTAGCACATAAATAAAGCAAAGAACCTATCATGGACCGGTATGCTTTTTGATCAACGGACGTACCACCTTTGTTGAGGTCGGTGTGTCCGTCGGTTCCCATCAGCGTCTTTGCGGGCTTGGCGTCCTTCATCCCAAACCGCTTTAGCAAATCTTGCGTGTACTTTGTTTGGGAGATGAAGGTGCCGTCCTTGAGTTGCTTCACTTGGAACCCAAGGAAGTAGGTCAACTCGCCCATCATCGACATCTCGAATTTCTGCGTCATCACCCTGCTAAACTCTTCACAAGACTTTTGGTTAGTAGAACCAAATATTATGTCATCGACATAAATTTGGCACACAAAAAGATCACCATCGCAAGTCTTAGTAAAAAGAGTTGGATCGGCTTTCCCAACCTTGAAAGCATTAGCAATTAAAAAAGTCTCTAAGGCATTCATACCATGCTCTTGGAGCTTGCTTAAGTCCATAGAGCGCCTTAGAGAGCTTACACACGTGGTCGGGGTACCGTTCATCCTCGAAGCCAGGGGGTTGCTCCACGTACACCTCCTCCTTGATCGGCCCGTTGAGGAAAGCGCTCTTCACATCCATTTGGTACAACCTGAAGGAATGGTGAGCGGCATATGCTAGCAAAATACGAATTGATTCTAGCCTAGCCACAGGAGCGAATGTCTCCTCAAAGTCCAAACCTGCGACTTGGGCATAACCTTTTGCCACAAGTCGAGCCTTGTTCCTCGTCACCACCCCGTGCTCGTCCTGTTTGTTGCGGAACACCCACTTGGTTCCCACAACATTTTGCTTGGGACGAGGCACCAGTGTCCAAACTTCATTGCGCTTGAAGTTGTTGAGTTCCTCCTGCATGGCCAACACCCAGTCCGGATCTAGCAAGGCCTCTTCTACCCTGAAAGGCTCAATAGAAGAGACAAAGGAGTAATGCTCACAAAACAATTTAGGCCTTGTTCTTAGGTAACCAAACGGTCTTCGGTCCTTTCACATTAGAAACAAGCACCTTGGGTACCCAAACACAAGTATTTAATCCCTTATGTTTGCCCCAACATATTTGGCAACTATTTTGCCTGATTTGTTAGTCAAAACATAAGATGCATCAAAAGTTTTAAATGAAATGTTAGGCTCATTTGATGCTGTAGGAGTTTTCTTTTTAGGCAATTTGACATGGGTTGATTGCCTAGAGCTAGAAGCCTCATTCTTATACATAAAAGCATGGTGAGAAACAGAATGAGATCTCTTAGCATGAATTCTCCTAATTTTGTGCTCAGGATAATTAGCAGGATATAAAATGTAACCTTCATTATCCTGAACCATGGGTGCCTTGACCTTTACAAAGTTAGACAATCTTTTAGGGGCATTAATTTTGACATTGCTTCCCTGTTGGAAACCAATGTCATCCTTGATGCTAGGGCATCTCCCATTATAGAGCATGCTTCTAGCAAATTTAAATTTTTCATTTTCTATCTCATGCTCATTGATTTTAGCAGTTAATTGAGCTATATGATCATTTTGTTGTTTAATTAAAGCAAGGTGATCATGAATAGCTTCTACATTGACATCTCTACATCTAGTACAAATGGCAACATGTTCAACAATAGATGTAGAGGGTTTGCAAACATTTAATTCATCTATCTTAGATTTTAGCATGGCATTTTCATCTCTAAGACAGGAAATAGAATCATTGAAAACATTCAAATCTTTAGCCTTGGAAATTAAGCTAGCATTTTCAGTCCTAAGGCTAGAAATAGATTCATTCAATTTATCAATCTTAGCAATTAAACTAGCATTTTCATTTCTAAGATTGGTAATTGAATCATGGTAAATGCTAAGCTCCTTAGTCAAGTTTTCATTCTTCTCTACTTCCTGAGCATAAGCATTTTTCACTTTAACATGCTTTTTATTTTCCTTAATAAGGAATTCCTCTTGGCTATCCAAGAGTTCATCCTTCTCATGAATAGCACCTATTAATTCATTCAATTTTTCTTTTTGTTGCATGTTAAGGTTGGCAAAAAGTGTAAGTAAACCATCTTCACCATCACTAGAACTACCCTCATCACTAGATGTAGTATACTTTGGGGTGGTTCTAGTTTGTACCTTCTTCTTCTTGTCGTCCTTTGCCATGAAGCACTTGTGGCCGACATTGGGGAAGAGGAGGCCCTTGTTGATAGCGATGTTGGCAGCATCCTCGTCGGAGGAAGAGTCGGTGGAGCTCTCATCGGAGTCCCATTCCTGACACATGTGGGCATCACCGCCCTTCTTCTTGTAATATCTCTTCTTATTCCCCCTCTTGTCGTTGTCCATGTCACTATCACTAGACATTGGGCATTTAGCAATAATATGAACGGGCTTATGACATTTGTAGCACACCCTCTTGGAGTGGGGTTTGTAGTCCTTCCCCCTCCTTTGCTTGAGGATTTGACAGAAGCTCTTGATGATGATGTAGCATCCCAAAAATTCAAATCTTGGAATTTTCTCAAACTCACTCTAAATTCAAAATGAATTTCAAATTTCGTTTCAAAATGTTTGTTTGCAAGTTGATATCAACAAATAAATTATAGTGGTCTATATTTTCTCCAAAATCCTCCTCAAAATATCCTACAAATATTTCCTCAGTGACCCCCCTCAAATTCTTTCCAGAAATACTGCCCAGATATTTCCCCAGTAATCCCCCTCAAGTTCTTTCCAGAAATATTGCCCAGATATTCCACCGATATATCTCCAAGTATTTTCCTCTTGAGAAATACCTTCAGAATCATTTTTCAAGTCCCTATAAGTATTTTCTTCATAACTTTTCTCATGCTCATACGTATACGTATGCCTCCAGTGTCATACGGTGAGCTCTACAAGCTAATCTCACTTATACAAGACAAATACATGCTAATCTCTCACTAATCCTCTCATCCTCCCACTAATCCTCTCATCCCTCCCCCTAATCCCCCACCATGGCTATAAATAGAGAGGCAAGGGCCTCCTCTCATCCCACCCCAAGCCATTTCATGGCAACTCTCTTCCCCCCCCACACACCCACTCCATGTTCCACACAAGCACACACTAGCACAAGGATCGTTCGATCGTTCTTCGATCGTTCGTCCCTTGTTCTTAGTTTGTTCGTTCGTTCGTCCGATCGTTCGATCGTTCGTCTGATCGTTCATGGTTCGTTCGTCCGTTCGTCCGATCGTTCGATCGTTCGTCCATTCGTTCGTCCAAATAATCTTTTTCCTACCGTTATGCTGCCGAAATTCCGATCGTTCGTTCGTTCGATCATTCGATCGTTCATCGTTCGTTCATAGTTCCTATTCATCGTTCATCGTTCGTTCATAGTCCCTATTCATCGTTCTTCTAGATAATCTTTGTCCAGCCGTTATGCTGCCGAAATTACGATCGTTCGTTCGTCCGATCATTCGATCGTTCGTCCGTTCGTTCATCCAAATAATCTTTTTCCTGCCGTTATGCTGCCGAAATTCTGATCGTTCGTTCGTTCGATCATTCGATCGTTCATCGTTCGTTCATAGTTCCTATTCATCGTTCATCGTTCGTTCATAGTCCCTATTCATCGTTCTTCCAGATAATCTTTGTCCTGCCGTTATGCTGCCGAAATTCCGATCGTCCGTTCGTCCGATCATTCGATCGTTCGTCCGTTCGTTCATAGTTCCTATTCATCGTTCATTGTTCGTTCATAGTTCCTATTCATCGTTCATCGTTCGTTCATACGACTATTCAACATCACTATTCACCGTTACTATTCACTGACACTATTCACCATCGTTACTATTCAGTATTACTATTCATCATCGTTACTACTCATCGATGATATCTAGTAACTTTTTCGTCGTCACTATTCATCATTACTATTCATCATTGCTATTCATCGATTAGCCGATCACCCCAAATTTCAACTACTCATACATCATGCTATCCAGTCCACCTAAGACCAGCCAGACCCATATTCCAGTCATACGGACTCCGGTGACTGTGATTTTCCTTCCAGTGGGAACTTCCCATCTGGTCACCCATCCCAGGTTTCTCCAAGTTGAGCACGCTTAACTTTAAGATTCCTTCGAATCAGGCTTCCAAACTCTGATTCCAATAATTCTTGTTTCTAAATTCTTATCAAACTATTCCCTATCCAACCATGTCATCCCTTAAGCATGGTCCATATTCCAAAAAACTCCCAAAATACTCTTGTCCCATATTCTACTTATAACTCTCCTGTTCATACTAAGTCAGACGATTCATTCGTCACTATTCTCACCAACAGTGAACTTCACTGTGCTACACCACCTACACTCAGCTATAAATACACCCAGCTACCCTCTCCCTCTCCACACACACTCAACACCCTCAGCCAAGGCAAACACCCCACCCACTCAGTTACTCCGCTCTGCCGGCTACACGCATAGTGTCGCTTCGCCTCCAGTCCACCCTCCTAGTAAGCACCTCCGCTCCACCACCAGTAATATCACAACACCACATGACACAGATTCTACTCAAGACTCTACCCATCCATATATCGCTATTCTGACCACTATACTAAATATTTGTTGGTATACTTGCTGGTTTGTATGTTTGCTTGTTCATGTTGCATAGTTATCGGAGCGTTCGTGACGTCTCGTGGAGGCCAGATCCGCGAGTCTACGCTAGGCGGTGGAGCCAGAAGCCAGTTCCACGAGCTCCCCTTCCCCCTTCGCCGAATAAGCACGGCAAGCTCACTGGATCCCTTTGATGCATAAATTACCTATGATTTTTCAACCACAACCCTCAGCCTATTATTTTATGCATGATATGATTTTGAGACAAGTTATTATGGCCACCCAGCCGCTTGCCGCAATCAATCCCTGATATATATGTTCCAAATGATTTGAGAACTGGTGTGAGTTTTCAAAAGAAAATGCTTTTCAAAATGTGTGTGATGAAGGGTTTTCACCCTTATCACCTTGTGAGTGGGATAATCAGGGACTCCCTGGTTTAGGGGAGGGCCTAAGGTGTTGGCTCAGCTGGTTTAGGCGTGAGCAGAAGGATTGTCCCCTCATATAAGGACCGGTTTGTCATCTTCACTACCTGTACTCTTTAATAGTACAACCACTCGAGACTGTGTGGGCAGTCACTCAAACTGAACTCGTACGGTCCAACCCCAGAGTTATGAAGGCTGGGGAGCACCGGGAGGATAAGGAGGGGGAAAGTTTTGTCCGGTTTGGACATGGTGGTGGCCTGACTCCTTCCGGATAACCGTTAAGGTTAGGACGTGCGGGGAAAGAAAGAGAGTCGGATTCGGGTCTCATTGGCCATGGGATCGCAGAGCCGAACTAGTGGTTAAAGTGTACCCCTCTGCGTAGAGTTCAAACCTATTCGAATAGTCTGTGTCCACAGGAATGGACGAGTCTGGTATGGTATGGCAATTAATGTTTTGTTTTCCAAAAAAAGAGATGGTTTTGAGAAAAGTGGTTTTTAAAAGGTTCGGCGGTTGAGCCGTGAGCTATGGTGGACGGGAAGTCCAGTAGCTGTTTTTGAAAATGAAAACCAGTGGGAACTGCTGAGATACCTGGATGGTTTAGTCCAGGGGATTTTGTTATAATACTGAAAAACTTCCTGCTCCTTTTGGAGAGGATGCGCTTTGCAAAAATACAAAATGTTTTTCAAAACAACTCTGCATAAAATATTGCTGTTTCTGCAAAATATCCTGAGCTCCACATATTCCATGCATTATATCTGATTTCCCCATTCCGCGGGTGAAGGTGGGCTGCTGAGTACGTTTGTACTCACCCTTGCTTATTTGTTGTTTTTCAGAAAAGGAGATCGGGTAAGAGTTACGACTGTTCCCAACCTTGCCTGTGGTTGTTGGACCGCTGATTTGCTTCGCTGCGTATATCGGGCTGCTTCAGTCCCACTCTGATGATATGTCCCGAGTTGTGGACCAACTCTTAAAGTTGATCGCCACCTTTATAGGTTTGTCTCATTTAAGCAGATCTGAAATCATCTGATGTATAAATGTGTTTACTAGCCTCCTGGGACTAGTAATTGTGTCACATTTGAGTCCCAGAGGATTGGGGACGCTTCAGATGAGCGCCATCTCCTCATTGTCGAGCTTGGAGGCGTCGATGGGGATCCTACTTGATGTAGACTCTTCTTTCTTCTCTTCCGTCACTTTGAATGCGACGGGTTGAACCTCGGGTGTGAAGGTGCCGCCTTGCTCTAAGTCGACGATGTGTTTGGAGCCTTTGATCATCAACTCAAAGCTCACAAACTTCCCAATTACCTCCTCGGGAGACATTAGCTTATATCTAGGATCACCACGTATTAATTGAACTTGAGTAGGATTACAAAATACGAGGGATCTAAGAATAACCTTGACCATTTCATGGTCATCCCATTTTGTGCTCCCGAGGTTGCGCACTTGGTTGACAAAGGTCTTGAGCCGGTTGTACATCGCTTGTGGCTCCTCTCCTTGGTGAAGGACGAATCGACTGAGCTCCCCCTCGATCGTCTCCTGCTTGATGATCTTGGTCACTTCATCTCCTTCGTGCGCGGTCTTTAGGACATCCCAAATCTCTTTGGCACTCTTTAACCCTTGCACTTTATTATACTCCTCTCGACATAGAGAGGCGAGGAGTATAGTAGTGGCTTGGGAGTTAAAGTGCCGGATTTGGGCGACCTCGTCCGAGTCATAGCCCTCGTCCCCTATGGTAGGTACCTACGCTCCAAACTCAACAATGTCTCATATGCTTGCGTGGAGTGAGGTTAGGTGATGCCTCATTTTATCACTCCACATACAATAATCCTCATCATCAAAATAGGGTGGTTTGCCTAATGGAATAGAAAGTAAAGGAGCACATTTAGAAATGCGGGGATAGCGTAGGGGATCTTACTAAACTTTTTGTGCTCATGGCACTTAGAAGTGACGGATGCCACGTCGGAGCCGGATGTGGAGGGCGACGAAGAGTCAATCTCGTAGTAGACCACTTTCTTCATCTTTTTCTTCTTGTCACCACTCCGATGCGACTTGACGCGGGGAGGTGATTCCTCCCTTCCTTTGGCACCGAACTCCCTTGATGGAGCCTTCCCATGGCTTGTGGCCTTCTCGCCGGTTTCCATCTCCCTCTTGGCGGATCCTTGAGAGCACCTAGAGGGGGGGGTGAATAGGTGATCCTGTAAATCTTGAAAACTTAAGCCACAAAAACTTGGTTGAGCGTTAGCACAGTAAATGCCAAGTGGCTAGAGAGGAGTCTCAACAAAACACAATAACCACAAGAAATCAATCACAGAGATGGCACGATGGTTATCCCGTGGTTCGGCCAAGACCAACGCTTGCCTACTCCACGTTGTGGCGTCCCAACGGACGAGGGTTGCAATCAACCCCTCTCAAGCGGTCCAAAGACCCACTTGAATACCACGGTGTTTTGCTTGCTTTACTATATCCCATTTGCGAGGAATCTCCACACTTTGGAGCCTCTCGCCCTTACACTTAAAGTTCACAAAGAAGCACGGAGTAAGGGAGGAATAAGCAACACACTCAAGACAAGAAATCACAGCAACACCACGCACACAAGTCGCAATGAGAGCTCACAACACAACTCAATGAGTTCACCACTCAACTAGAGCTCTAATTGCTATCGCAAAGAATCAAAGGCGCGGAATCGATGTCTTGGTGCTTAGAAATGTTGTAGGAATGCTTGGTGTGCTCCTCCATGCGCCTAGGGGTCCCTTTTATAGCCCCAAGGCAGCTAGGAGCCGTTGAGAGCAATCTAGGAAGGCTGATCTTGCCTTCTGTCGACTGGCGCACCGGACAGTCCGGTGCACACCGGACAGTGTCCGGTGCCCGATTTCTGTCCTTAAATGGCGAAGCCGACCGTTGGCAGCCTGAGAGCCGTTGGCGCACCGGACAGTCCGGTGCCCCCTTCTAGCCGTTGGCTCAGCCACGTGTCCCGCGCAGATCGCGTGGCCGACCGTTGGCTCACCGGACAGTCCGGTGAATTATAGCCGTACGTCGCCGGTGAATTCCCGAGAGCGGCTAGTTCGTCTGTGAACGGCTCACCGGACAGTCCGGTGCACCACCGGACAGTCCGGTGAATTATAGCCGTACACCGTCGTCGAAGTCCCGAGAGCAGCCTGTTCGCCAGAGCCAGCCTGGCGCACCGGACACTGTCCGGTGCACCACCGGACAGTCCGGTGCTCCAGACTGAGCAGAAACTTGGCTGCTCGAGCCAAGGCATTTTCAATTGGATTTTTCCTGTTTCCAACACTTAGACACAATACATTAGTCACTAAAACAATGTACTAAGTCTGAGAAACATACCTTTATCCTTGATTTGTACTTTGTCCACCATTTTACACTTAGGCACTTGTGTTGGACACTAAATCACCAAAATACTTAGAAATGGTCCAAGGGCACATTTCCCTTTCAATCTCTCCCTTTTTGGTGATTTATGCCAACACAACATAAAGCAAGTAGAACAAGTACAAAATCAATTCAACTAAGAACTCAAAATTGTTTTGATTCAAATTTGACATATATGGATCACTCTATGCCACCACTTGGTTTGTTTTTGCAAATCAAACTCAAATTCCTATCTCTAAGTCAAATCTACTTGTAGAGACATAAAGAGAGGTTTTCCAAAGAAGTTTGATCAAGGATTTCAAAAACTCCCCCTTTTTCCCATAATCAACACTTCTCCCCACAAGAGGCCAACTTTTGACATAAGAGACAATAAAAGAGTTTTGACAAACCAAAAGCTCTAATCTACTATTTTCAAAAATTCTCAAGTGGTAGCTGATCCATCTATTGCTTTGGACTCCCCCTTTTTCCCATAATCAACACTTCTCCCCACAAGAGGCCAACTTTTGACATAAGAGACAATAAAAGAGTTTTGACAAACCAAAAGCTCTAATCTACTATTTTCAAAAATTCTCAAGTGGTAGCTGATCCATCTATTGCTTTGGCCTTTGTTTTCTCCCCCTTTGGCATCAAGCACCAAAACGGGATCAATCTTGGCCCTTTAACCCCATTGCCTCACCAAAATCTTCAAATGAGAACATCAAAGGCAATAAGAGGACGTGAGATGAACTTGGAAGTAGTTAGTCTTTCATCGGAGTGCAGTGGAAGTCTTTCATGGTCCAAGTCCACCTTTTCCCTTTCAAAACTCCTTTGAGACTAAATCAAGCAAACTCAAGCAAACGGTTAGTCTCAAAGGGTCAAGTTGTAGCACAACTCCCCTAAATATGTGCATCACTTGCACAAGGACTTGTGAGATCCGGGGAGTGATTGTACAACTTGAGCACCATAGTAAGCAACAATATGCATAAGGAACATGATCAAAGGCATAAATACATGTATGCTATGAATCAATCCAAGTTCCGCGAATCTAGGATATTCAGCTCACTACGCAGCCTGCAAAAGGTCTTTTCATCTAAAGGCTTAGTGAAGATATCGGCTAGCTGGTTCTCGGTGCTAACATGAAACACTTCGATATCTCCCTTTTGCTGGTGGTCTCTCAGAAAGTGATGCCAGATGTCAATGTGCTTTGTGCGGCTGTGCTCAACAGGATTTTCCGCTATTCGGATAGCACTCTCATTGTCACATAGGAGTGGGACTTTGCTCAGATTGTAGCCAAAGTCCCGGAGGGTTTGCCTCATCCAAAGTAGTTGCGCACAACACTGTCCTGCGGCAACATACTCGGCCTCAGCGGTGGATAGGGCAACGGAAGTTTGTTTCTTAGAGTTCCACGACACCAGGGACCTTCCTAAGAATTGGCACGTCCCTGATGTACTCTTCCTATCGACCTTACATCCAGCATAGTCGGAATCTGAATATCCAATCAAGTCAAAGTTAGACCCCTTTGGATACCAGATCTCGAAGCAAGGCGTAGCGACTAAATATCTAAGAATTCGCTTCACAACCACTAAGTGACACTCCTTAGGATCGGATTGAAATCTAGCACATATGCATACGCTAAGCATAATATCCGGTCTACTAGCACATAAATAAAGCAAAGAACCTATCATGGACCGGTATGCTTTTTGATCAACGGACGTACCACCTTTGTTGAGGTCGGTGTGTCCGTCGGTTCCCATCAGCGTCTTTGCGGGCTTGGCGTCCTTCATCCCAAACCGCTTTAGCAAATCTTGCGTGTACTTTGTTTGGGAGATGAAGGTGCCGTCCTTGAGTTGCTTCACTTGGAACCCAAGGAAGTAGGTCAACTCGCCCATCATCGACATCTCGAATTTCTGCGTCATCACCCTGCTAAACTCTTCACAAGACTTTTGGTTAGTAGAACCAAATATTATGTCATCGACATAAATTTGGCACACAAAAAGATCACCATCGCAAGTCTTAGTAAAAAGAGTTGGATCGGCTTTCCCAACCTTGAAAGCATTAGCAATTAAAAAAGTCTCTAAGGCATTCATACCATGCTCTTGGAGCTTGCTTAAGTCCATAGAGCGCCTTAGAGAGCTTACACACGTGGTCGGGGTACCGTTCATCCTCGAAGCCAGGGGGTTGCTCCACGTACACCTCCTCCTTGATCGGCCCGTTGAGGAAAGCGCTCTTCACATCCATTTGGTACAACCTGAAGGAATGGTGAGCGGCATATGCTAGCAAAATACGAATTGATTCTAGCCTAGCCACAGGAGCGAATGTCTCCTCAAAGTCCAAACCTGCGACTTGGGCATAACCTTTTGCCACAAGTCGAGCCTTGTTCCTCGTCACCACCCCGTGCTCGTCCTGTTTGTTGCGGAACACCCACTTGGTTCCCACAACATTTTGCTTGGGACGAGGCACCAGTGTCCAAACTTCATTGCGCTTGAAGTTGTTGAGTTCCTCCTGCATGGCCAACACCCAGTCCGGATCTAGCAAGGCCTCTTCTACCCTGAAAGGCTCAATAGAAGAGACAAAGGAGTAATGCTCACAAAAATTAACTAATCTCGAGCGAGTAGTTACTCCCTTGCTAATGTCACCCAATATTTGGTCGACGGGATGATCCCTTTGGATCGTCGCTCGAACTTGGGTTGGAGGTGCCTGAGGTGCTTGAGGTGCTTCTTCCTCCTCAACTTGAACATCCTGTGCTCCCCCTTGATCATACGCCTCCACTTGAGTACCTGTTCGTCATCTTGGGTTGGGGGATGCACCATAGTTGAGGAGGACGGTTGATCTTGCTCCAATTGTTCCTGAGGCCGTACATCTCCAATCGCCATGGTGCGTATCGCGGCCGTTGGAACGTCTTCTTCATCTACATCATCAAGATCAACTTGCTCTCTTGGAGAGCCATTAGTCTCATCAAATACAACGTCGCTAGAGACTTCAACCAAACCCGATGATTTGTTGAAGACCCTATACGCCTTTGTATTTGAATCATAACCTAACAAAAACCCTTCTACAGCTTTGGGAGCAAATTTAGAATTCCTACCCTTCTTCACTAGAATGTAGCATTTACTCCCAAATACACGAAAGTACGATACATTGGGTTTGTTACCAGTTAGTAGCTCATATGAAGTCTTCTTGAGGAGGCGGTGAAGATAGACCCTGTTGATGGCGTGGCAAGCCGTGTTCACGGCTTCCGACCAAAAACGCTCGGGGGTCTTGAACTCTCCAAGCATAGTCCTTGCCATATCAATGAGCGTCCTGTTCTTCCTCTCTACCACACCATTTTGCTGAGGTGTGTAGGGAGTGGAGAACTCGTGCTTGATCCCCTCCTCCTCAAGGAACTCCTCCACTTGGAGATTCTTGAATTCGGACCCGTTGTCGCTTCTTATCTTCTTCACCTTGAGCTCAAACTCATTTTGAGCTCTCCTTAGGAAGCGCTTAAGGGTCCCTTGGGTTTCAGACTTATCCTGCAAAAAGAATACCCAAGTGAAGCGGGAAAAGTCATCAACAATAACTAGACCATACTTACTTCCTCCTATGCTCAGATAGGCGACAGGTCCGAAGAGGTCCATATGCAGCAGCTCCAGAGGTCTTGAGGTGGTCATCACATTCTTGCTGTGATGTGCTCCTCCCACTTGTTTACCTGCTTGACAAGCTGCACAAGGTCTATCTTTTTCGAATTGCACGTTAGTCAAACCTATCACATGTTCTCCCTTTAGAAGCTTGTGAAGGTTCTTCATCCCCACATGTGCTAAGCGGCGATGCCACAACCAGCCCATGCTAGTCTTAGCAATTAAGCATGCATCTAGACCGGCCTCCTCTCTTGCAAAGTCAACTAAATAAAGTTTGCCATCTAGTACACCCTTAAAAGCTAGTGAACCATCACATCTTCTAAAGACAGACACATCTACATTTGTAAATAGACAATTATATCCCATTTTGCATAATTGACTAACAGATAACAAATTATATCCAAGCGACTCAACTAAAAACACATTAGAAATAGAGTGCTCAGATGAAATAGCAATTTTACCTAACCCTTTTACCTTGCCTTGGTTCCCATCACCGAATATAATTGAATCATGGGGATCCTCATTTTTGACGTAGGAGGTGAACATCTTCTTCTCCCCCGTCATATGGTTTGTGCATCCGTTGTCAATAATCCAGCTTGAGCCCCCGGATGCATAAACCTGCAAGGCAAATTTAGGCTTGGGTCTTAGGTACCCAACTCTTGTTGGGTCCTACAAGGTTAGTCATAATTTCCTTAGGGACCCAAATGCAAGTTTTATCACCCTTGCATTTTGCCCCTAATTTCCTAGCAACTATCTTCCTATCCTTTCTACAAATAGCAAAGGAAGCATTTAAAGCATGATAAATTGTAGAGGGACCATTCATAACTTTTCTAGGAACATGAACAATATTCTTTCTAGACATATGATGAATATTTTTCCTAGGCATATCTCTACCATGCATATAGGAAGAACTGGAAGCAAACATAGCATAAGAATCATAGTTATGTGAATCAAAAGCATTACAACTCCTATGAGATTGTCTTCTATCATTGTACATAAAAGCATGGTTCTTTTTAGTACTACTTGCCATAGGGGCCTTCCCTTTCTCCTTGGCGGAGATGGGAGCCTTATGGCTTGTTAAGTTCTTGGCTTCCCTCTTGAAGCCAAGCCCATCCTTAATTGAGGGGTGTCTACCAATCGTGTAGGCATCCCTAGCAAATTTTAGTTTATCAAAATCACTTTTGCTAGCCTTAAGTTGGGCATTAAGACTAGCCATTTCATCATTTAACTTTGCAATAGAAGCTGTGTGTTCACTACAAGCATCAATATCAAAATCTTTACATCTATTGCAGATAACAACATTTTCTACACAAGTTGTTGATTTACTAGCTATTTCTAACTTAGCATTCAAATCATCATTAATGCTTCTTAAGCTAGAAATTGTCTCATGGCAAGAAGATAATTCACACGAAAGCATTTCATTTCTTTTAATTTCTAAAGCATGAGATTTTTGTGCTTCTACAAATTTTCATGTTCTTCATACAACAAATCTTCTTGTTTTTCTAAAAGCCTATTCTTATCATTCAAGGCATCAATCAATTCATTAATTTTATCTACCTTGGTTCTATCTAGGCCCTTAAATAAACATGAATAATCTATTTCGTCCTCATCACTAGATTCGTCCTCACTTGAAGAAGCATAAGTAGAGTCTCGAGTACATACCTTCTTTTCCCTTGCCATAAGGCATGTATGACGCTCGTTGGGGAAGAGAAATGACTTGTTGAAGGCAGTGGCGGCGAGTCCTTCATTGTCGGAGTCGGAGGAGGAGCAATCTGAGTCCCACTCCTTTCCTAGATGTGCCTCGCCCTTGGCCTTCTTGTAATTTTTCTTCTTTTCCCTCTTGCTCCCGTGTTCCTGGTCACTTTCATTATCGGGACAGTTAGCAATAAAATGACCAATCTTACCGCATTTGAAGCATGAGCGCTTCCCCTTGGCTTTGGTCTTGCTTGGCTGTCCCTTGCGACTCTTAAGCGCCGTCTTGAAGCGCTTGATGATGAGGGCCATTTCTTCATTGTTTAGCCCTGCCGCCTCAACTTGCGCTACCTTGCTAGGTAACGCCTCCTTGCTCCTTGTTGCCTTGAGAGCAATGGGTTGAGGCTCATGGTTTGGACCGTTCAACGCGTCGTCCACGTACCTCGCCTCCTTGATCATCATTCGCCCGCTTACGAATTTTCCAAGTACTTCTTCGGGCGACATTTTGGTGTACCTGGGATTCTCACGAATATTATTCACCAAATGAGGATCAAGAACGGTAAAGGACCTTAGCATCAGTCGGACGACGTCGTGGTCCGTCCATCGCGTGCTTCCGTAGCTCCTGATTTTGTTGATAAGGGTCTTGAGCCGGTTGTATGTTTGGGTTGGCTCCTCGCCCCTTATCATCGCGAATCGTCCAAGCTCTCCCTCCACCAACTCCATCTTGGTGAGCAAGGTGACATCGTTCCCCTCATGAGAAATCTTGAGGGTGTCCCATATTTGCTTGGCGTTATCCAAGCCGCTCACTTTGTGGTATTCATCCCTGCACAATGAAGCTAAAAGAACAGTAGTAGCTTGTGCATTCTTATGAATTTGCTCATTAATGAACATGGGACTATCCGTACTATCAAAGTGCATTCCACTCTCTACAATCTCCCATATACTAGGATGGAGAGAGAACAAGTGACTACGCATTTTGTGACTCCAAAATCCGTAGTCCTCTCCATCAAAATGAGGAGGTTTACCAAGTGGAATAGATAATAAATGAGCATTTGTACTTTGAGGACTACGAGAGTAATCAAAAGAAAAGTTTGAATTGACCGTTTTCTTTTTCTCGTAGTCGTCATCGTCCTTTTAGGAAGAGGAAGATTCGTCGCTGTCGTAGTAGACGATCTCCTTGATGCGCCTTGTCTTCTTCTTCTTCCCGTCTTTGCGCTTGTGGCCCGAGCCTGAGTCGGTAGGCTTGTCATCATTCGGCTCGTTGAAGATAGACTCCTTCTCGTTGTTGTTGACCACCATCCCCTTTCCCTTAGGTTCCATCTCTTCGGGCGATTAGTCCCTTCTTGAAGAGAACGGCTCTGATACCAATTGAGAGCACCTAGAGGGGGGGGGTGAATAGGTGATCCTGTAAATCTTGAAAACTTAAGCCACAAAAACTTGGTTGAGCGTTAGCACAGTAAATGCCAAGTGGCTAGAGAGGAGTCTCAACAAAACACAATAACCACAAGAAATCAATCACAGAGATGGCACGATGGTTATCCCGTGATTCGGCCAAGACCAACGCTTGCCTACTCCACGTTGTGGCGTCCCAACGGACGAGGGTTGCAATCAACCCCTCTCAAGCGGTCCAAAGACCCACTTGAATACCACGGTGTTTTGCTTGCTTTACTATATCCCGTTTGCGAGGAATCTCCACACTTTAGAGCCTCTCGCCCTTACACTTAAAGTTCACAAAGAAGCACGGAGTAAGGGAGGAATAAGCAACACACTCAAGACAAGAAATCACAGCAACACCACGCACACAAGTCGCAATGAGAGCTCACAACACAACTCAATGAGTTATCTACTCAACTAGAGCTCTAATTGCTATCGCAAAGAATCAAAGGCGCGAAATCGATGTCTTGGTGCTTAGAAATGTTGTAGGAATGCTTGGTGTGCTCCTCCATGCGCCTAGGGGTCCCTTTTATAGCCCCAAGGTAGCTAGGAGTCGTTGAGAGCAATCTAGGAAGGCTGATCTTGCCTTCTGTCGACTGGCGCACCGGACAGTCCGGTGCCCGATTTCTTTCCTTAAATGGTGAAGCCGACCGTTGGCAGCCTGAGAGTCGTTGGCGCACCGGACAGTCCGGTGCCCCCTTCTAGCCGTTGGCTCAGCCACGTGTCCCGCGCAGATCGCGCGGCCGACCGTTGGCTCACCGGACAGTCCGGTGAATTATAGCCGTACGTCGCCGGTGAATTCCCGAGAGCGGCCAGTTCGTCTGTGAACGGCTCACCGGACAGTCCGGTGCAGCACCGGACAGTCCGGTGAATTATAGCCGTACACCGCCGTCGAAGTCCCGAGAGCAGCCTGTTTGCCAGAGCCAGCCTGGCGCACCGGACACTGTCCGGTGCACCACCGGACAGTCCGGTGCTCCAGACTGAGCAGAAACTTGGCTGCTCGAGCCAAGGCATTTTCAATTGGATTTTTCCTGTTTCCAACACTTAGACACAATACATTAGTCACTAAAACAATGTACTGAGTCTGAGAAACATACCTTTATCCTTGATTTGTACTTTGTCCACCATTTTACACTTAGGCACTTGTGTTGGACACTAAATCACCAAAATACTTAGAAATGGTCCAAGGGCACATTTCCCTTTCAATCCTCCCGATATCACTTCGAGTGGTTAGACTCTAAATGAAGTATCGGGCTCCGATACCAATTGAAAGTCGCCTAGAGGGGGAGTGAATAGGCAGAATCTGTAAATTATAAACTTAAGCACACACTACAAGTCGGGATTAGCGTTAGAACGAATATCAAGTCCGCGAGAGAGGGGAAACAAATCAAATGAAAGAAAAGCGAACGAACACGGTGATTTGTTTTACCGAGGTTCGGTTCTAAAGAACCTAGTCCTCGTTGAGGTGGTCACAAAGACCGGGTCTCTTTCAACCCTTTCCCTCTCTCAAATGGTCACTTAGACCGAGTGATCTTTCTTCCTTGATTTCTTGGGTCACTTAGACCCCGCAAGGACCACCACACGATTGGTGTCTCTTGCTTCGCTTACAAGGCTTTGAGAATAAGAATGAGAAAAAGAAGAAAACCAACCAAGCAACAAGAGCAACAAAGAAACACAAGAACGATCCTCTCTCAAGTCCTAAAGCACTAGAATTGAATTGGGGACTTTGATTGGATCGGTGGCTTTGATTTGTGTCTTAGAGTGTTGCACTTTGCTCTCGTATTGAATGAAATGTGATGAATGCTTGGATGGTTGGAGTGGAGGTGGTTAAGGGGTATTTATAGCCCCCAACCACCAAACAACCATTGGGGAGGGGCTGCTGTTGATGGGCGCACCAGACAGTCCGGTGTGCCACCAGACACTGTCCGGTGCGCCAGCCACGTCACCCAACCGTTAGGATTCAGACACAGTCGACTATTGGAGGCTTTGTCCTCTAGTGGCACCGGACAGTCCGGTGCCGCACCAGACAGGTACTGTTCACTGTCCAGTGCGCCTCTGGTGACTGCTCTGACTTCTGCGTGCACTGTTCTTCACTGTTCACGGAGTCAGCAGCTTTTGTAGTCGACCGTTGCGCGAAGGAGTCGTTGCTCTGCTGGTGCACCGGACAGTTTGGTGAATTATAGCGGAGCGCGTCCTCAGAAACCCGAGAATGGAGAGTTCAGAGTTGTATGGTCCTGGTGCACCGGTCACTGTCCGGTGCGCCAGACCAGGGCACCCTTGGTTTCTTTGCTCCTTTCTTTTTGAACCCTTTCTTCAACCTTTTATTGGTTTATGTTGAACTTTTATGCACCTGTAGAATATATAATCTAGAGCAAACTAGTTAGTCCAATATTTATGTTGGGCATTCAACCACCAAAATTATTTATAGGAAAAGGTTAAACCCTATTTCCCTTTCACAAAGTATGTAGGACATAATAGGTCAGAGGATACTTGCCTTCACCAGGTTGTTGCTCAGGAAGATATTCAACAACACACTCAGGGACCACGGGCTGCTCGTTGTCTAAATAAAGCGACCATGCATTCAATACATTTGGTAAATGACAAATGAACAGTACATCAATCATGTACAAACAATGGAACACATCTCAAAAGAGAAAGTATAAACCCCAAAGGGAGTTTAAATTATAGGGTGAACTAATCCCATCTAGTAGTTAATTATTCTTTAAGTGTTGTCTATCTCCTAGGTTACTTAATCTAATTCTACTTATTTTAATGAGATATCAAATTTAAACCAGAGATAAGTTCATACATCACATATTATTATCTTCACAATATTAAACATCTATTTACCACTAGGGTTTCTTTTTTATTTATTTTATTAAGTGAATAATTCAACACATACACCAACATATAGTTTAGACATAAAATTAGAGTGCACATACTGTGGATGAACATAATTTATTTGAACAGAGAATATTCTTATTAACATTTTGCAATTTGAACCACTTAATTTGGAGTTCATATGAAAAAGATATGAAATAAACAAGTTTTGAAGTTTGAAATACAAAATTAAGTCCACATCTGTGATTATTTAAAAGGGCAGGGGTCTGTTTATAAGATTCCAGGGGCCTGCGCGCAAATTTAAGGGACGGCGGGTTGATTCCCGGAAACTCGAGGGGTTCTTTAGCAAAACCACCGCGCGAAGGGGTACGGGGTCTCCTCAGTCGTCGGATTGACGATCTACAGTCGGGATTAGATCCACGGGCGAGCGCGCGGACTCGGGCGCGGGCGCGCACTGACCAGCGGGCTAGAGCGGCCAGCGACCGGGGCGGGGAAGCGGACTGACCGGTCGGGCCTAGTGCCAGGGGCACAAGCGGCCGACAGGTGGGGTCCAGGCGTAGGGTGCGCATGCGCGAAGCGGTATCCGGTGATCTGGCCCGCACGATAGAGATCGGACGGCAGAAATCGAGCACCGGAGGGGTTAATGGCTGCGGGCGGTGCCGCTCTTGCTCACGGTGCTGAGGTCGCCGGAGCCGAGGCGTGTGCGGGCTACGGCGGTTCCGAGGCCATCGGGGTTGGCCGGAATCTGGGGCGCGCTAAGGCCGGGACTAGCTACAACATGGTGAGGGGAACAACACGGACCAAGGCGGGGGCACAGGGTCGGGCTAATTCGGCCAGTCACCGTGCGGGCGTGGCGGACCGCCGCGACCGAGCTCCGGCGAGGCCAAATTGGCTACAGGTAGGCGAGAATAAGGAAAACCAGACATGGGAATGAACGTCTCACCTCGGGACGGAGCTCGGGGCGGCTTCTAGCGGGCTGGGTGACTGGCACGGTAGGCGCAGGTCTCCGGCGAGGTCGAGTAGCGAGGGCAGAGCGCGAGAGAGGGTGAGCTTGCGCGAAATGGGACAAGGGAGTGAGTGCGGGTGCGGGCGGGGCTCAAAAGGGAACTGGGGTGCGTGGGCAGGCGACGTGGCTGGGGATCTCGACGTGCGCGCGCGCTGGTCCACGACGGTTCGCGGGGAAGGAGGAGCTGACAGGGCGGTCCCACGACGCAGCGAGGGAGAGAGAGGGCGCGCGGCGAAACGGTTCAGCGAGCTGACAGGACGGTCCCGCGAGGCAGAGAGGGAAAAGGGCGCGCGAGCGAGGGCAATTGGTGCCGACAGAACGACCCCACTGGGCAGAGGGAGAGGGGGAAGGAGCGCGCGGAGAGAAAACTGCCGCCGCCGGGGCGCGCGGCCTGGTTGGGCCGAGCTGGGCTGAATTGGTTCTCTTTTCTTTTTCAATTCAAATTTAAACCAACAAGTTTCAAATTCAAACTAATTCAAATATGTGCAACAATTCAATGAATATTTAAGCTCAGCATGATACAACATTTCATGACTCATATTGTTTTAACAAAATAAATAATTAACCCCTCACTAATTAAGCTAAATCTACTCAAAAGAAAAAGAGAGAGAGAAACTACAGAGAGATACAAGAGTAACACCTGAATTTGGTAGATAATTAGAAAGAAATTTTATACCACTAAATTAAGGTTGTTACGTTAACGTACAGTAAATCAAATTTCACAGGCCGACGAGCATTTGTGGACAAGGATAAGCGCTTAAATAGTGTGTAGTCTCAAGATAATAATTCAAAAGGCGCGAAAGAAAACAAGAACTACGAAGAACTTCATAAATAATGAATATAGTCTGTAAATTAATAGCTTTCGTCTGGAATACGAAAACAGAACTGTTTAAATCTATATTAATAGCTTTTGTCGTCAATGGCTGTAAATTAGCTTGCTGTTGTCGTTGTCGCTTGACTTGCCCTCTGAGCTCAGCTTCTTGGCCCGCCGCCGGCGCTCTCGTTGTCCTCCATCCGCCGCACGGTACGCTCCAGCTTTTCCACACGGTCGGCCAGCGCGCTGATCACCGTGCTCTGCTGCGCGATCTGCTCGCACAGCGCCGCCACCATCTGCATCACCTTCCTCGAGTCCACACCGTCGGAGGCGGCTACTGCTTCGCTGAACTCCAACTGGGTGGGCATGTGAGTCGTGGTCTTGATGCTCTCCGTCTCATTGCTATGCTCCGGAGCGTCTGGCAGCTCCGGCGCTACCGCGCTCTCCTCCGCCGCCATCTCGATGGCCGGCGCCGGCTTAGTCTCGAACGCGTCGACGGCGTCCTGCAGCGTGACCACCCGCTTGGTGACCCTCCTCCGGTAGTCCCGCGCGCCGCGCACTGCGTCGAGACGCAGCAGCATCCTCATGAGCGCCTCCCAGACGGCGACGCGCGCCCTGGGATCCGCGCGCAGAGCCTCCGCCTCGCACGCCATCTTCCCCCCGACTTGCTCCGCCTCCCGCTCCACCTCGCGCACGGCCCGCACCGACTTCCTCGCCAGTAACCCGCGCGCCGCCGCCTGCATCCTCGCCGCGGCGTCCTCCGCCGACATCGCCGGCGCCACCGGTCCCGCGCGAGTGGCTTCCGCTGCCTTGGGCTCCCTCTTCGGTGAGTCGGGCCCGTGGACTGGGATCGAGAATGACGTCTGCGTCTCTGTTGCCCTGGGCGCCGATCTCGCTTTCGCGGCCGCCGGCTCGGAGCCCGCAAAGACGTCCCGGGCTCTGCGGAATATGGGCGTGGACTGCGGCTGGTAGTAAGGCTCGTAATGGTACGGGGCGGCTGTGTAGTATTGGTCGTAGTCGTAGGGATCGTGGACGAAGAACCGGCGGGACGCCATTACCGTGGTTGCTTTCAAGCTTTCTTCCTTCGGAGTCTGGTGTTTGGAGGAGATGAAGATGCGTTGTTGTGGATTTGCCTGATGGAAACGGGTGGCGTTCGGCCCTATTTATATACCGGTTGACGGGTTGAGGGCTTGAGGCAGAGGTGGATAGAAGCGGACTGTGGGATCTTCTGTGGATGAGGCGTGAGCGCTGTTCGCGTGGGTAGTTACGTGTGACGATGGAAGCGGTGGGGTCAGGTGGATTCCGCTTCGAGCAGGGAGCAGTTCGGACTTCGGACTTCGGAGTTCTGTGGATAGAGGCAGAGGTAGGATCTTCTGTGGATGGGTAGTTTCAAGATTCTAAAAAGAAGATTAATTTAATCTATAATAACTGCTTATATATAGACGCCTACATCTTGCATACAACAATCATAAACGATATAGCTCGAACTCGAAAACGCACTAAAATATAAAGTAAAGTGTACAATATTATTTTGCCAACTTGCACCTAAACCAAAAACAAAAATTTACTAACACTACACGTCAAGGCAGCAGCTCTAACTTCCTATGGACTGTAAATACACAGTAGTTTTTACCATCGGTCAAGACTCAAGATTCAAGAAACACACAGGACGCGCACGTTAGATTTTTATAACGACGTCTTAAAAAGGTCCATAATAACCTGTCTTCTATAGCAAATATATCTCCAAACATTCATGCAAACCACCGTCCAAATACCCATGCAAATATATCCTCCAAATACGCATACAAAACACCGTCCAAATATTCATATAAATCTGTCGTCCAAATATTCAAACAAATATTCATATTATTATAGACAACACAAAATACCGTCCAAATATTCAACCAAATATTCATATTATCATAGACAACGCAAAATACTGTCCAAATATCGTCTATGCCCGTAGACCAGCCTCTGTGTTGCCAGTCTTTAATGGGCATTAGGTCTAGAAAAAAACTTGAGACTCGTGAGCCGGCTCAAGGCTCGCTCAAGCTCAGCTCGAAGAGGCTCGTGAGCTTTAACGAGGCGAGGCGAGTCTACTTTTATGGCTCGCTCAAACAGCAAGCTGAGCTAAGTTTAAGCGAGGCCGAGCCAACTCGTGAGCCATCCTAATGTTGTGATCCTATGTTGTGACACTATTAAGGGTCTGTTTGGTTGGGTTGTGGCTGTGAAAAAAGCTGTTGTGGGTTGTGAGCCGTGGAAAAAAGCTGTTGTGATCTGTTAGCGGTTAAAAAGCTAAAAATTGTTTGGTGGAAACCACTAAAAATCGTTAAAAGTTCTTCAATATATGTTTTCACAGTTCCATCCAAAAGTCACTAAAAGCAGGTCCAAGAGTGCTTTTAGTTTTGTACTGCGAGAAATTCAGCTTTTAGAAAAAAAACTGCTTTCTGGATCCAGCCCTTTGATTTGGCTTTTAGGGGATAAAAGCCAAAGCCAAAAGCCAAACCAAACACACCCTAAGACACTATTAAATTACTATGTTATTGATTTTTTTCTTATTTTTTATAGACCTAATGCTAGATATATTTAAAATATGGTGCTGAACGATCCTAAGCTGAGTCTGATCTTATAGCTCACAATGCGACCGAGCCGCATCGAACCGAGCTCGGGTGAGCTTGTTTCCAGCCCTAATGGCCATGGCGGTTGGCGGGCCGTCGTGCTATGGGCAATGAGGTCTGCCGTGCGGGAACAGGTGGCAGAAGGAAGGACAGGGAGAGCCATGCCTAGGAATCTAGGGGAACCGGTGTCCATGGCTGAGATGGCCGACCGCCATGGTTGAATGGCCCGCGCCTTGCCAGGATCCACCGCCTTTTGATAAGAAACTAGATCAGGAGCCGCACTTGGTTCGCCCAACTGTTCGAGCACATGTTGTGGCACACATCACGCATGCAATGGCGTTGTATTTCTTTTTTTTTGCAAGCAACATGAAATGCAAGGAAAAAACAACAATTGCAAGCACATATATTTACATATACTAAAGTAGAACCACATTATACGTTTCATAGAAGGTCCCTCAATTCAGTCCATCCAAACAATAATGTTCCACGCTTACCAGGCATTCTAGCTTGTTGTCTCCAAAAGCAAGATACAATACATTATGTTAGGATCCCGATAGTACCACTAAAGGCCCAAAGACCATGGGGATGAACATGATGCTCTAGCTACACAAGGCAAGCAAACCATAGAGGAATAATGTAGAAGCAGGCGAACATGTCCTATACAAGGTCACATTGTACGCAAAAGCACAAAGTTTCGCCAACCGAGACGAGATTCAGAAGTAGACAAACAAGTACGCGATCTTCTGAGCACCAAAGAAACTATATACATGACACACTATTTATTATACAATGGAGCATATATGCCTAGGTCGATAACACTATGCGAAGCATAAGATAGGTCAAGCTGAAAAAAAGAACATTAGACTTGATTCTTAAGAACATAAAATAGCTTCTCTACAAAGGAACTATGTTTCTTTTGAGGAGAACCAACGGAGTCTAAAACTGAACACTTGGGTCACACAAAACATTGTTGGTAAACATGTTTCAAAACATGTCACTACCAAAAACATGCTGATGTAAAAATATATATCACAGGCGAATGGGTTTGTTCATGTTCGATATTGAACAAACATGACTCTGTTTTAAAAAAACGTTGTAAGAAAATGCAGTGTAATGGAAAAAATAGTGTTGTGCATGTTGCCAATGTGCTAGCTCAACCTAGCTTAAGTCGGGATTGTAGTAGTGTTATCCCTCCCCAACCAGCCAATGCGCCAGCTTAAGCACTAGATTAGTATGTTGTGTTGGAGATTCTTTCTCTAGAAGCTTCTTGTGCATGTAATCTTCAATCGAATCAATCTTCTATAGATATAAAGGATAATCAATCTCCTATAGATAGAAAGGATAGACTCATATTGATTCGATTGCTTCCTGTATGTGCTGTTGCACCCAACCATTAGTCTCTATATTAACATGCAACTTGCGGTCATCTAAGTGTGGTGAAAATGCTTAAACCAATTCTAGCTTTCATGGTATCAGAGTAGAATGTTGGACCGGGACAGATGTCATTGCTTGATCCTGAGACATTGCTAATAATGGTGCAGGTACGACAGTCGGGGCAGCAGGAACATGCAAATTAGGCACCTGGGCATCAGTCATTCCTGTAGCCATATTAGCCCTGGTATTTGTGCACATCTGATGATTGGCATCGCCTGGGAGTGTCTGCGGTTGCAAAAAACTGTTAGGCAAAGGATTTAACCGGATAACAGGAGGATCATATGCCACATTGGAATCTGTAATACCCATGGGTGGAGATTCTGGGATGAGTAAGACTTCAGATGTATATCGTGCACCTGCTATGGGGTTAAGAGTAGCAAAAGGGAAAATACTTTCATCAAGCACAACATCTCGAGAAATGTATATCCAACCTATAGGAATATCGAGACATTTGTAGCTGTTGGGGGCCTTCATCTTCCGAAGGTCCTCAAAAACGCAACTAACATGTTTTCCAGTATAATATACTATCACAGGAAGCTTCAGCTTTGAGATGAAAGGTGTGCATGGTATGAAAGGCGCGATCTGGAAGAAGGATGAACCAGCTCTGAAGCTGTGGATAGAGAAGCTTCGGCTTAGCACAAGGACGGTAATGAAGAATGAAACCGACCTAAAGGGGAAAAGACTGCTTAGTCCTTGACAGTTTACCTTTTGGCTAACAGTAAATGTCAGAGACATGAATGTAATTTTATCCAGGTTGCGTCTTGTGCCTATAAATAGATGAACAGTAACATCGTACTATTCACGCTGACTTGTAATCATTCACGCGTCACTCCTGTCTTTTACCTTCTGTCAAGCCGAAGGTACAAATGTAATTCAAATATTATTGATGATTGTCTACGTTTATAAAATAAATAAACGTATGGATAGTCTAATGATTCGAAATGATTATTCATATTCTCTCTGCGTGCAATGTGTCTTTGTTTACATACTTGTTTATCGAAATGACGAAGGTATGCCCTTCGTGACCTTCATCCGAAGATCATTATAACCTAAGGAGATAATGCTTCGAAGGACGAAGGTCTTTAACCATTAACACTTGTGTTGCCTTATTCTTGATTCATAGCATTTGAGAACAAGTGACCAACATTGGCGCCCACCTCCGGTGAACTCACTCGACCACTTTCGGCAAGCTTTGACCTTCGTCATGCCGCCGAAGAAGACAGCAGGGCCAGGGGCTGCACTGCAGCCACTGGACGTTAATCAGGAAACGATATGCGAAGCTATGAGCCAGAAGAGGAAGGCTACCAGCCCAACACCTCAGGAGGAGGAGTTGGACCAACAAATCAGGGACCTTGAAGCCATCCATCAACAGGTTCAGAAGAAGAAATAAAAGATGCCTCGTCTTGCCGATCTTCAGAGGAAGATTGACGAGGCCGCTGAGGAAATGCGTCATCTCACCCAGGATGACCAAGACCGAAGGCCTCAACACAGAGAGCTTCGTCAAGACAATTCATACAACGATGACGAATGGTATGATGATTTTCATGGCAATTTTGCTTTTGATGATGCTTCTCTTCTGGCAGCAGAGTTGCAGGCTACCCCTTGGCCCCCATCATACAAGCCACCTCAGCTTCCTATGTATGATGGGCACTCAGACCCGAAGTAGTTCCTAATGAGCTATGAGGCAACCATATCTTCATATGGGGGCAATACTGCAGTCATGGCAAAATCCTTCGTCATGGCAGTCAAAAGTGTAGCACAAACTTGGTACTCGTCTCTCCGGGCAGGGACAATCACATCATGGCAGAAGCTCAAGGATATGTTAATCACTAGCTTCCAAGGCTTTCAGACAAAGCCAGTCACTGCTCAGGCTTTGTTTCAGTGCATGCAAGACCATGAGGAGTACCTTCAGGCGTATGTACAAAGGTTCCTGCGTCTAAGAGCACAAGCGCCTACAGTGCCCAATGAAATTGTTATTGAGGCCATGATCAAGGAGCTTCGGTCAGGACCTACAGCTCAGTATTTTGCTAAGAAACCTCCACAAACTCTAGAGAAGCTTCTTTAGAAGATGGATGAATACATCCGGGCTGATAATGATTTCCGCCAAAGAAGGGAAGAAGCATAGAGGTTTACTGAGATGGCCAGGGGCTTCGGAGGAAGAATTCACCCTAGACACGTCAGATCGATCCATAATTCCAACCCAAGTGATGATAGAGGAAGTCAATCTCAAAGGCAACAACATAGCTCCCAGTCTTCAG
This sequence comes from Zea luxurians, assembly GCA_029449295.1. Lineage (NCBI taxonomy): Eukaryota > Viridiplantae > Streptophyta > Magnoliopsida > Poales > Poaceae > Zea > Zea luxurians. The sequence goes on along the minus strand of JAOPSE010000660.1, from coordinate 127,009 downwards.
GGCCATAATAAAGCTCCTTCAGGCCACCAGCCCTAAGAGGCAGAGGCAGCAGAGGCTTCAAAGGAAGATACGGAGATCAGCCCAGAAGACTATATTGCTTATTCTACTGTGAAGACAAGGGCCACACCACAAGAACATGCCAAGTCACAGTTCAGAAGCAAAAGGAGATTGCCGAAGCTAAGGCACGACAAAATCAGCCGAAGCAGGTCCTACATACTGCCTCATGCTACTCTCCCTATGTCCCAGAGTACGTAGGTAATCAACAGCCAACGGCCTCTGTCGCTTCGGCAAGTCAATCTCAAGCTTCCTGGGATCAGCTCCCACTACCACCACTGCTACCACCTACTCTGACCCAAAGCCAGCAGCCAGAAGGGCACCAGCACGCTCAACAGCAGCGCGATTTTCGGGAGGAGTCCGAAGCTCGCACAGTCAACAACACTTTGCCTGAATCCAAGCACATCTACTAAAGAATATCCTACCCTTGGTGTATCTTTATCTTTTCTGTCATCTTATTTTTCTTGTATAAAAAACAAGTCACGAAGGACTGAATTTTGGTCTCATGTAATAATTGTGCTCGTATCATTGAGTAAAATGCTTCTTCCTAACAGACTTCTGAAGCTACAAAAGTCGTTCCTAAGGGAGCGGAGTAAGTTCCAAAGATACAAAAAGTCATTCCTAAGGGAGCGCAGAGTAAGTTTTGAAGCTACAAAAGTCGTTCTTAAGGGAGCGCAGAGTAAGTTCCGAGGCTCCAAAGTCGTTCCTAAGGGAATGCAGAGCCAAAATACCACCAAAATTGTTGGGTACCGTAATTAGGGGTACCCCCAAAGCTCCTTAATCCGGCTGGAAAACATCTTCAGAACAAACCATACACGGCTAATAAAGTGCGGTTCAAGTCAAGGCCACGTCTGCCGAGGGACGCGACCTCATCCGAGCCCAGCCTCAGGCGGGAACAGTAGTCCCGGACGGATTCACGTCTCGCCCGAGGATCCCCTCAGTCAGCAGACGCACCCTCGGCTCGCCCGAAGCCTAGCTTGGGCAGACTTTGTCGTGCAGCGACCTTGGCCAAATCGCCTTACCAGCCGACCGTATCGCATGCGCATTTAATGCGAGGATCGCCTGACACCTTATCCTGACACGCGTGCCTCAGTCGGCAAGGTCGAAGTGACCGCAGTCACTTTACCCCTTTACTGATCGATCTGACAGGAAAACAGTGTTGTTCGCCCCGCTCTGGCTACTGTGCCAACCACCAGGATAAAACTGAGTCACGATCTCCCACGAGTTTGGCCTCGGGCGCAACAGGGAGCTCCGCCTCGCCCGACCTCAGGCCTCGACCTCGGCCTCGGCCTCGGCCTCGGAAGAAGATCTCCGCCTCGCCCGACCCCAGGCCTCGGCCTCGGGAGGAGTCAACCTCGCCCGAGCCCAGCCTCGGCCTCAGGAGAAGTCTCCGCCTCGCCCGACCTGGGCCTCGGACCGACTACGCTACAGGGGATACATCATTACCCTACTCCTAGCTAGCTGCCTCAGGCTATGAAGGAACAAGACTGGTGTCCCATCTAAGGTTACTCCGGTAACAGGTAATGATGGTTCCCCACGTGCGCCCATGACGTCGGTTGCTCTCAAACCCCCTATGGAAGCAAGACAACTTCAGCAGGATCCATGCCGCGCCGACAGCTGTGCTTCTACAGGGCTCAAGCCACTTCTCCGACAGCCACGTTAGCTCATGTATAGGGCTCAAGGTGCTTCTCCGCCAGCCACGATAGCACATAGCTACACCCCCTTGTACAGCTGGGCGTCTCCTTGTATCTATAAAAGGGGATGTCCGGGGCCTTCCTAAGGCACGTCGTGGGCAGACGTTGCAACACTGACAACATGGGACGTCGAGGACAGGCGGGGCAGACGAGACAGGCAGCACGCAGAGACTCTCTCTCGCTCTCGCTCTCGCCCTCGCTCCTCGCGCGACGCTTGTAACCCCTACTACGAGCACCTCGGTGCGAGATAACATAAGACTCATTTCCCTCTTGTGTTCCATCTTGCATCAACCCATCTAGGCAGGGACACGCAGCAACAAATTTACTGGTCGGTTGACGGTTCTCGCGGGTCCAAAACGCAGATAGTTGGTGCGCCAGGTAGGGGCCCGCTGCGTGTTAACGAACACTTTCCCGTTGAGTTCCAGATGGGTAGCCTCCAGCAGCCTCTTCAGCCGGGGACGCTGCTCCGCTTTGGGAGTCTCGAGTTCATGTCCCTTAACGGCAGTTACGACATGGTACTCCTCCCCCGCAGCGCGACAGCAACAACGGTCGTCGGCTCGCCCGGCAGCGGCGAACTCGACGACGGCTTCCTACCGTGGTAGAAGAGGAACACCCGGGTTTGCCCCGCCACCTTCCTCGCCGGAGGAGGAGGAGACGGGGCAACCGTGGCCATGCAGGAGGCGGCACCTCGCCGGCTGTCGGGCCATAGCGAGTCGACGACGCCGGCACCCCTGCGGGGGCCATGTCGGTTGTTGTCCTCGCACCTGAGACAACGACGAGTGTCGCTTCCCCGCAACGCGCCAACCCCAAGCGGACTGATGACGCCAGCACCCTCGCGAAGGACTTGCTGGGCGTTAGCCTCATACTTGAGATAACGGTGCAGTCCGTCCCCGACGCGACTTCACCACCGTCCATCGACCAGGAGGTACCATCCATTTTTCACCCTGTCCCTTTTAGATTCAGCCTCGATCCACCAAGCGACCCCGCTTCGGTGAGCGCTTTTGCCAGGGCATACCCTGACCTTCCAGGGTGTCATATGTGGTCATCTTGGGACCGACTGACGGCCGTCTCAACCTCCGGACCCGCGGGTTCCGTGGAAGACAACGACTCCGACTTCGGTTGGGATTTCTCTGGAATCAGTGATCCCAGTGCCATGCGAGACTTCATGTCCGCATGTGACGACTGCCTCTCCGGCTGCTCTGACGATGGCCATAGCCTTGGCGACGAGGGTTGCGACCCAAGCCGCGAGTGTTTCCATATCGATTAGGGGGATCACGGCGAAGACAACCACCTCGGCATGCCGCAAGATGACAACGCCCCTGTGCCTGCGTCTCGCGTTGACATCCCACGGGAGCTAGCTGTGGTCCCAGTCCCTGCGGGGGGTTAGGACACACAGCTCGAGCAATTCCGTGAGATGCAGGCCAAGCTAAACGAAGAAGCAGGGCGGCTTGTGCAGCTCTGACAAAACATCGGGCAGGAGTGGGCAGGCCGAGCACTTGCCGGAGGAGCGCCTCATCGGGCCCGATACGTCCAGCGCTGTATTGTTGACGATGCCAGGGCAGGGCTGCCCCCGGCCTTCAGCGGGGTCGGCCAGAATCTAGCCGCAGCGGCGATGCTACTCTGAGCAATGCCGGAGCCATCCACCACCGAGGGGCGACGTATCCAGGGTGAACTCAAGGGTCTCCTGAAAAACGCAGCGGTCCGACGAGCCGAGAGCTCTGCCTCCCGAAGGCAAGGGTGCCCCTCGGAGCATCACGCAACGTCCTCCCGACTCATGCGGGAGGCCTCGGTCCGCACCGGGCGCACGCGGGACGGGACGCTTGCAGCCCCGGATCGCCTCGACGACGAGCACCACCGCTGCGACCGTCGAGCCCGCCTCGAAGAGAAGGTGCGCCGAGGCTACCACCCTAGGCGTGGAGGACGCTACAACAGTGAGGAGGACCGGAGCCCCTCGCCCGAACCACCAGGTCCAAGGGTCTTCAGCCGGGCCATACGATGGGCGGCGTTCCCAGCCCGGTTCCAAGCCCCGACTACCATCACCAAGTACTCAGGGGAGACAAGGCCAGAGTTGTGGCTTGCAGATTACCGACTGGCATGCCAGTTGGGAGGGACGAATGACGACAACCTCATCATCCGCAACCTCCCCCTTTTCCTCTCCGACGCTGCCCGGGCATGGCTGGAGCATCTGCCTCCTGGGCAGATCTCCGACTGGGACGACCTGGTCAAGGCCTTCGCGGGAAACTTCCAAGGTACGTACGTGCGCCCTGGGAACTCATGGGATCTCCGAAGCTGCCGCCAGCAGTCAGGGGAATCCCTGCGAGAGTACATCCGGCGGTTTTCAAAGCAGTGCACCGAGCTGCCCAACATCACCGACTCGGACGTCATCGGGGCATTCCTCGTCGGCACCACGTGCCGAGACCTGGTGAGCAAACTGGGGCGCAAGACTCCCACCAAGGCGAGCGAATTGATGGACATCGCCACCAAGTTCGCCTCTGGTCAGGAGGCGGTCGAAGCCATCTTCTGGAAGGACAAGCAGCCTCAAGGAAGACAGAAGGAAGATGCCCCCGAGGCGTCCATCCAGCGTGGCTCGAAAAAGAAGGCCAAGAAGAAGGCGCAAGCAAAGCACGACGCCATTGACGCGGATCTCGTCGCTGCTACCGAGCACAGGAATCCTCGGAAGCCTCCTGGAGGAGTCAACACGTTCGACAAGATGCTCAAGGAGCCATGCCCCTATCACAGGGGTCCCGTCAAGCACACCCTTGAGGAGTGCGACATGCTTCGGCGTTACTTCATCAAGGCAAGACCCTCGACAGAAGGTGGCAAGGACCAAGGCAACAACAAGAAGGGGGCGATAAGGAAGAGGAGTTCCCGGAGGTCCGTGACTGCTTCATGATCTACGGCGGACAGGTGGCGAACGCCTCGGCTCGGCACCGCAAGCAGGAGCGCCGGGAGGTCTGCTCGGTGAAGGTAGCGGCGCCGGTCTACCTAGACTGGTCCGACAAGCCCATCACCTTCGACCAAGGTGACCACCCCGACTATGTGCCGAGCCCAGGAAGGTACCCGCTCGTCGTCGACCCCGTCATCGGCAACGCTAGGCTCACCAAGGTCCTCATGGACGGAGGCAGCAGCCTCAACATCATCTACGCCGAAACCCTAGGGCTCTTGGGGATAGATCTGTCCACGATCCGGGCCGGTGCAGCACCCTTTCACGGGATCGTCCTCGGTAAGCGCGTCCTGCCCCTTGGGCAACTTGATTTGCCCGTCTACTTCGGAACTCCCTCCAACTTCTGCAGGGAAACCCTCACGTTCGAGGTGGTTGGGTTCCGAGGAACCTATCACGCGGTGCTGGGAAGACCATGCTATGCCAAGTTCATGGCCATCCCCAACTACACGTACCTCAAGCTCAAGATGCCGGGCCCCAAGGGAATCATCACCGTCGGATCCACGTACCACCACGCTTACAAGTGCGATGTGGAATGCGTGGAGTACGCTGAGGCCATCGCCGAATTCGAGGCCCTCATCGCCGACCTGGATTGCCTCTCCAAAGAGGCGCCTGATGTGAAGCGCCATGCCGACAACTTCGAACCGGCCGAGGCGGTTAAGTCCGTCTCTCTCAACCCCAGCAACGACGCCTGCAAGCAAGTCAGGATCGGCTCCGAGCTCGACCCCAAATAGGAAGCAGTGCTCGTCGACTTTCTCTACGCGAATGCCGAAATTTTTGCGTGGAGTCCCTCGGACATGCCAGGCATACTGAGGGATGTCGCCGAGCACTCACTGGATATCTGAGTCAGTGCCCGACCCGTGAAGCAGCACCTGCGCCGCTTTGATGAAGAGAAGCGCAGGGCCATAGGCGAGAAGGTCCACAAGCTGATGGCTACAGGGTTCATCAAAGAGGTATTCCATCCTGAATGGTTAGCTAAGCCTGTGCTTGTGAAGAAAAAAGGTGGGAAATGGAGGATGTGCGTAGACTACACTGGTCTAAACAAAGCATGTCCAAAGGTTCCCTACCCTCTGCCTCGCATCGATCAAATTGTGGACTCCACTGCTGGGTGCGAAACCCTGTCATTCCTCGACGCCTATTCAGGTTATCACCAAATTGAGATGAAAGAATCCGACTAGCTCGCGACTTCTTTCATCACACCCTTTGGCATGTATTGTTATACTACTATGCTATTTGGCTTGAGGAATGCAAGTGCAACCTACCAAAGGTGCATGAACCATGTGTTCGGAGAGCACATCGGCAGAACGGTCGAGGCTTACATTGATGACATCGTTGTCAAGACAAGAAAAGCCTCCGACCTCCTCTCCGACCTCGAATTGACTTTCAGGTGCCTGCGTGCAAAAGGCATAAAGCTCAATCCCGAGAAGTGTGTCTTCGGAGTCCCCCGAGGCATGCTCCTGGGGTTCATCATCTCCGAAAGAGGCATCGAGGCCAACCCGAAGAAGATCACAGCCATCACCAACATGGGACCCATCAAAGATCTAAAAGGAGTCCAAAGGGTCATGGGATGCCTTGCGGCTCTGAGCCGCTTCATATCGTGGCTTGGCGAGAAAGGATTACCCTTATACCGCCTCTTAAGGAAGGCCGAGCGCTTCACTTGGACCCCCGAGGCCGAGGAAGCCCTCGAAAACTTAAAGGCACTCCTTACTAACACACCCATCTTGGTGCCCCCCGCTGCGGGAGAAGCTCTCTTGATCTACGTAGCCGCAACCACTCAGGTGGTCAGCGCCACGATCGTAGTCGAGAGACGAGAAGAGGGGCATGCACTGCTCGTCCAGAGGCCGGTCTACTTCATCAGTGAAGTGCTATCTGAGACCAAGATTCACTACCCACAAATCCAGAAGCTACTGTACGCAGTAATTCTGACGCGGCAAAAGTTGCGACACTACTTCGAGTCTCATCCGGTGACTGTGGTGTCATCCTTCCCCCTGGGGGAGATCATCCAGTGCCGAGAGGCCTCGGGTAGGATAGCAAAATGGGCAGTGGAACTCATGGGCGAAACAATTTCATTTGCCCCTCGGAAGGCCATAAAGTCCCAAGTCTTGGCGGACTTCCTGGCTGAATGGGTCGACACCCAATTGCCGACAGCTCCAATCCAACCCGAACTTTGGACTTCGATGGGTCGCTGATGAAAACAGGAGCAGGTGCTGGCCTGCTCTTCATCTCACCCCTCAGGAAACATGTGTGCTACGTGTTGCGCCTCCATTTTCCGGCGTCAAACAACGTGGCCGAGTACGAGGCTTTGGTTAATGGGTTGTGCATCGCCGTCGAGCTAGGGGTTCGACGCCTCGACACTCGGGGCGACTCGCAGCTCGTCATTGACCAAGTCATAAAGAACTCCCACTGTCGCGATCAAAAAATGGAGGCCTACTGCGACGAAGTTTGGCGCTTGGAGGATAAGTTCCACGGGCTGGAACTCAACCATGTTGCTCGACGGTACAACGAGACTGCGGATGAGCTGGCTAAAATAGCCTCGGGGCGAACGATGGTTCCCCCGGACGTCTTCTCCAGGGACATATATCAACCATCCGTGAAACTCGACGACGCGCCCGAGCCCGACGAGACCTCGGCCCAGCCCGAGGTACCCTTGGCCGCCGAGGGTGAGGCCTTGCGCATCGAGGGACAACGGAATGGGGTTGCGCCAAACCAAAACTGGCAGACCCCGTACCTGCAATATCTCCTCCGAGGAGAGCTGCCCCTCGACAAGGCCGAAGCTCGGCGACTGGCTCGGTGCGCCAAGTCGTTCGTTTTAGTGGGTGATAAAAAAGAGTTGTACCACCGCAGCCCCTCAGGCATTCTCCAACAATGCATATCTGTCGCCCAAGGACAAGAGCTATTACAAGAAATACACTCGGGGGCTTGCGGTCACCATGCAGCGCCTCGGACCCTCGTCGGAAACGCTTTCCGACAAGGTTTCTACTGGCCGACCGCAGTGGCCGACGCCACTAGGATTGTACGCTCCTGCAAAGGGTGTCAATTCTACGCGAGACAGACGCACCTGCCTGCTCAGACCCTACAAACAATACCCATCACTTGGCCGTTTGCTGTATGGGGTCTGGACCTCGTCGGTCCCTTGCAGAAGGCACCCGGGGGCTTCAAGCACCTGCTGGTCACCATCGACAAATTCTCCAAGTGGATTGAGGTCCGACCCTTAACCAGCATCGGGTCTGAGCAGGCGGTGGCATTCTTCACAAACATCATCCATCGCTTTGGGGTCCCAAACTCCATCATCACCGACAATGGCACGCGGTTCACTGGGAAGAAGTTCCTAGACTTCTGCGAAGACCACCACATCCGTGTACCCAATGACAAATGGGCAGGTGGAGCGCGCCAACGGTATGATTTTGCAGGGACTAAAGCCGAGGATCTACAACGACCTCAACAAGTTTAGCAAGCGGTGGATAAAGGAACTACCCTCGGTGGTTTGGAGTCTGAGGACGACGCCGAGCCGGGCCACGGGTTTCTCGCCGTTCTTTCTAGTCTATGGGGCCAAGGCCATCCTACCCACGGACTTAGAATACGGTTCCCCGAGGACAAAGGCTTACGACGACCAAAGCAACCAGACCAACCGAGAAGATTCATTGGACCAGATGGAAGAAGCTCGGGACATGGCCTTACTACACTCGACGCGGTATCAGCAGTCCCTGCGATGCTACCACGCCCGAAGGGTTCGGCCCTGAGGCTTCCAAGTGGGAGACTTGGTACTTCGGCTGCGACAAGACGCCCGAGGGCGCCATAAGCTTACTCCTCCCTGAGAAGGGCCCTTCATCATCGGCAAGATTTTGAAGCCTGGGACATACAAGCTGGCCAACGATCAAGGCGAGGTCTACAACAACGCTTGGAACATCCAACAGCTACGTCGCTTTTACCCTTAAAATGTTTCAAGTCGTTTATGTACCTCGCTTTGTTTACATGCATAAATAAAGTCTAACCAACAAGGAAGGATCAGCCTTGCCTCGGCAAAGCCCGACCCTCCCTTGGGGGCTAGAAGGGGGGAACCCCCTCTGCGTCAAAAAATTTCCTCGAAAAAGTCTTTTGCCAGAACGTCTTTCGTGCTTTTCGACTGCGTCGGTAACAGAATCCTGAAGACGAGCGAGAGAGACCTTGAACGGCAAGATCGACCGAGCCGAGGGACTCCTACGCCTCCGGGATACGGATACCTCACTCATCACCTTCCGCGAAAAGTAGCTCACGCTCAGATAAGCGATTCTGCTACCAAACAAGTCCTAACGCTCGGAAACTTTTCTGCCAGAACGACTTTTGTGCCGTTTCAACGGTGTCGATAACAGAATCCTAAAAACGACGAGGGACCACGTAAGCGGCAAGGCCGACCGAGCCGAGGGACTCCTATGCCTCCGGGATACGGATACCTCACTCATCACCTTCCGCGAAAAGTGACTCACGCTCGGTCAAGGGATTTTGCTACCGAGCAAGTCTTAACACACGAAACGAGAGGAAAGAAAACACAGCTTTATAATCCGACGTTAAAATGTTTAGGCCTCAGCGGCCGCGAAAAACATACGCATACTTCAAAGCAAACTATTCTTGCAGGCTCAGACATCGGTAGGGGGAGGAGCAGCACGCTCGGCGTCATTTCCACCCTCGGCAGAATCTAGCCCGGCCCCAGGCGGCGACATGGGCGGAAGGACCTCCACCTTGAAGGAGGAAGCCAGCGCCGCACTTCGACCCTCGACAGCCGCGTCAAGCCTCTAGACCTCGGCTAAGGCAGCCTCTTCTTCGTCGGGTAAGCAGTACCCCTCGCTAACCCGCTCCAGATCCACATCATAGTGGGAAGCGAGCACGGCGAAGGCCTGCCTTACGCCGTGGTGTAGCGCCCCGCTAAGTCTGTTGCGCACATGGCCGCCCAAGGCCCATAGATGACTCTGGGGGGAGCTACCCGAGGGGACGCCATCGAGGCCAAAGGCCTGGCAGAAAGCCGAGATGGCCTCGAACATGGCTACACGCTCGGCCTCCTTCTGCTCAGCCGCCTCGGCAAGCACCTTGCAGTTCTTGACGGCCTCGTCAAGAGCCGTCTCGAACCTTGCAGACGGCAGGACAACATTCTTCAGATGCAAGGAGAAGAATGGAGACAAAAACAAAGTCACAGAGCAGGCAAAACATACCCTCGGCCCGGGCACGCTGTTGTGAGGCCATGGCTCGGGCAGACCGGGCAGACCCGACGACCACGGCCAGACCCTCCGCAAGGGTCCCGGCCCGAGCGATCGCCTCGGGTCTAGAAAGGGGGAAGCCCCCTCTATGCCAAAACTTTCCTCGGAAAAGTTTTTCGCCAAAACGACTTTCGTGCCTTTCGACTGCGTTGATAGCGGAATCCTAATGACGAGCAAGAGAGACCTTGAGCGGCAAGGCCGACCGAGCCGAGGGACTCCTACGCTTCCGGGATACGGATACCTCACTCGTCACCTTCTGCGAAAGGTAGCTCACGCTCGGATAAGTGATTCTGCTACCGACGAACAAGTCCTAATGCTCGAAATAAGAGGAAAGAAACACGGCTTTATACCCAAATGTTCAGGCCTCAGCAGCCACAAAGAACAAACACACGTACTTGGGGCAACAATGGTACCTAGACTCAGACGTCGACAGCACCCTCGGCAGCTGTCCCGACCTACTGCATATGTCTTAGTACTTAAGGCTATTACATCTTGCTCTCAAGAGGGTACCATTACAAACCGGGCTCCGGGTCCATTCCCGCAGGAATGAACAACCTCCACACCGGAAGGCCTGCGAGATAACAAACTCCGGGTGGCTCGCTGGCGACCACTGCACCAACAGCGCGACAACGACCTCCACCTCAGACGGCTAGACAGCAGCAGCGATGGCCTCAGGGCAAACGCTACTGCTGAAAGGCCCTCGTTCAGGTCCCCTCACGGGGGACGAGAACCAGCCATTAAAGCCAAAGAGCCGGAGGCCCCGAGCGCAGGTGGCACTGACGGTCTCGTCGGCGGAGGCAACCGCTTCGGCAAGGGGAAGCCTCACCTATGGCGACCACCGCCTCAGCACTGACGACAGCGGCCACCTGCCCACCAACACCGCACCGGCAAACGGCGGCCACCCCAAAGCGCGCCGGTAGGTCCTCACCCCTGTCCTTGCCACAAGAACGAGAACAGGACCGTCCCAGAACACGAGTACCGCCCTCGCGGCGTACGACGTGTTGTGCGACCCCCTGGTGCAGCTGACAGCGCAAGGAGGATCTGGACGTGGCCGGCCCGCGCACGGCGCGACCAACGCCCGAGCGGCGGACGGGCAATCGTGCTCCGCCACAGCGGTAGGAGATGGCACCAGAAGCAGCGCCAGAGCCGCTCAGACCGGGGAGCCAGACACGCGGCAGCTGCCAGCGCCACGGACGGCGGACGCCCTTCTCCCCGATCACTGAGGGAAGGAGCGGGTCGCTGCCCACGCGGAGGCAGGCCCAGACTCGGCGCACCCTCCTAGCACGTATGATGAACGTCCTTGAAGCTGAGGGCAGGGGGAGGCCACGGCCTGGCTCGCTCTTCCCCACCACGAGGCATGCGGTCATCATCCTGGGTGACCGTCGGCGGGGGACTGCAGCCGGCTGCATGATGAAAATCCTTGAAGCCGAGCGGTGACTGAAGAGCGCCAACCCCCACGGGGTCACGCATCTCAAACAACATCAAAAGAAGGCAACACAGGTGCACCACATCTAGGGGCTCGGAAGGTGGAAGGGCACGACGAATGCGAGGAGTGTGAAGGCATGGCTACTACCCGGGGGATGGACCCCTTTTTAAAGGAAGATCTCCTCACTTGCACCCCCAAGCGTCACGGGCAAAGTCTCCACCGACGTGTTCCAGGGTTCTCACCCTCCGACGCGGGGGCTAGGTCCCACACGTCATGTGGGCTGACCCGAAACGGAAGAAGCCAAATCGCCGTACACGAAGCATGTAACCGCCTCGCGGTTATAAGCATTCCCCCATCCACGCCGAAACCAGCGGTCGAAAGGGCGGACCACCGTGCAGGAAGCATGTGACCGCACCACGGTTGTGCACCCTTTCGGCCCCGTCGCATCCGGCAGACCAGCATGGAGGCCCGGGCCCACATGTCATGTAACCGGCGCAACGGTTACTGCGTGCAAGGAAACCGCACCGCCACTCGCGCCAATGCCGCGTCTTCTCGACTGCGGGACCAGTACCGTGACTCGAGGCAGCCCTGCGCGTGACCCAACAGTGTCAATTGAGTGCAACGATCACGGATCAGTCAGCCGCGGGGAGAGGCGCGACAGTCGATATGGCCAAAAGCGGACCGACAGTAATTGCAGCAGCAGACGGGTGGAAGCAGCGGTCCAATCACCTACAGGCTCGCATCCTCTCCTGAAACGGCAGGGGAGCCCCCTCCCACGGAGTAGAGACGACGCGCCCGTGTTCCGTTCCTCGAACGGCTCGCGCACGCGCAACAGACGCCCCGCGAATCGCCCGTCCCGTCGCATTAACTCCTTGGCAGGGCAAGCGACACCTCCGGCAGGAGAAGCGGGCGCTGTTTCGCCTCCGTCATGATGACCGCGTCAAAAAAGGTGCGCCACCTTATTTAAATTCATGTCCTTTTTCTTTCTCTCTCTCTCTTGCCACAGGGACCGGGAAAGGGGATATTTCGAAAAAGGATCCTTCCCAGCGAAGGAAACGGGCCCCGAGCCCTCCTACTGATCAGGGGTTCGAAGGTTGCGCCCTTCGGGGTTCAGCAACCGCCCCAGAGCGCTTGGGCTACGTGCCCTTTACTGATCAGGGGTTCGAAGGCTGGCCCCTCGGAAGGGTTCGACAGCCGCCCCAGAGCACGCAGAGTTAGGGATGACCCTGGGTACGTCCGTTACATGGCCGAGGCTCGGGCTACGCTCCCGAGGTACCCTAGGACATTTCCGAGACCAGCAGGAACGATTTGTAACGGAATCCCACCTGAGGGAGGCATCAAGCCCTCGGACCCTATCGAATGGGTCCGGGTCTGGCAAATCACCTGCAGGTACTTTTGGAGCGCACCTCTGGGCCACTAGCCGACCCTTATCGAACGGGGCTCGGGTGTCCACTCGGATCACCCGCTAGCAACTCACCGGAAACACCATGTTCGGTGCCTCCGAGGGTAACATGGCGCTTTCCCCCCCTTCCTCCTTGCAGAAAGGCGACGAAGGGGCGTACAATAAAAGTCGAGATGGTCCTTGATCGTCCTCTCGCTCCGTGCAGAGGCTCGGGGGCTGCTCTCGCACCAGGCTACGGCCGAACTGTTGACCACGTCAACAAACCAGCGTGAAAACTCGAAGCCTGACCGTGCACCCGGGCTACGGCCAGGCCACATGAGGGAACAACAAGGCTGACTGAGGCATCACAAAAAGAATTAAAACCTCAGAGGAGTCAAACCACTCCTCCGAGGCCTCAGGGGCTACACCCGGCGTGTGCGCTCGCGCGCACCCACCGGAACAGAATATAACCGAGAAGGGTTGGTCCCCTTGCAAAAATCCGGCAGAACGTCCAAGCGAGTGCCTGCTCTCCCTTTGAGGCTCAGGGGCTACTGTCGGGTACCGTAATTAGGGGTACCCCCAAAGCTCCTTAATCCAACTGGAAAACATCTTCAGAACAAACCATACACGGCTGATAAAGCGTGGTTCAAGTCAAGGCCACGTCTGCCGAGGGACGCGACCTCATCCGAGCCCAGCCTCGGGCAGGAACAGTAGTCCCGGACGGATTCACGTCTTGCCCGAGGGTCCCCTCAGTCAGAAGACGCACCCTCGGCTCGCCCGAAGCCCAGCTTGGGCAGACTTTGTTGTGCAGCGACCTTGGCCAAATCGCCTTACCAGCCGACCGTATCGCATGCGCGTTTAATGTGGGGATCTCCTGACACCTTATCCTGACACGCGTGCCTCAATCGGCAAGGTCGAAGTGATCGCAGTCACTTCGCCCCTTTACTGACCGATCTGACAGGAAAACAGCACTGTTCGCCCGCTCCGGCTACTGTGCCAACCACTAGGATAAAACTGAGTCACGATCTCCCACGAGTTTGGCCTCGGGCGCAACAGGGAGCTCCGCCTCGCCCGACCTCAGGCCTCGGCCTCGGCCTCAGAAGATCTCCACCTCGCCCGACCCCAGGCCTCGGCCTCAGGAGGAGTCACAACCTCGCCCGAGCCCAGCCTAGGCCTCAGGAGAAGTCTCCGCCTCGCCCGACCTGGGCCTCGGACCGACTACGCTACAGGGGATACATCATTACCCTACCCATAGCTAGCTACCTCAGGCTATGAAGGAACAAGACTGGTGTCCCATCTAAGGTTACTCTGGTAACAGGTAATGATGGTTCCCCGCGTGCGCCCATGACGTCGGTTGCTCTCAAACCCCCTATGGAAGCAAGACAACGTCAGCAGGATCCATGCCGCGTCGACAGCTGTGCTTCTACAGGGCTCAAGGCACTTCTCCGACAACCACGTTAGCTCGTGTATAGGGCTCAAGGCGCTTCTCCGCCAGCCACGATAGCACATATCTACACCCCTTTGTACAGCTGGGCATCTCCTTGTATCTATAAAAGGGGATGTCCAGGGCCTTCCTAAGGCACGTCGTGGGCAGACGTTGCAACACTGACAACGTGGGACGTCGAGGACAGGCGGGGCAGACGAGACAGGCAGCACGTAGAGACTCTCTCTCGCTCTCGCCCTCGCTCCTCGCGCGACGCTTGTAATGCCTACTACGATCACCCCAGTGCGAGATAACATAAGACTCATTTCCCTCTTTTGTTCCATCTTGCATCAACCCATCTGGGCAGGGACACGCAGCAACAAATTTACTGATCGGTTGACGGTTCTCGCGGGTCCAAAACGCCGACAGAAATAAAAGGTGAAGAAGCTCCAAAGTCGTTCCTAAAGGGATGCAGAGCTTAAATACCACCGAAATAGAAGGTGAAGAAGCTCCAAAGTCGTTCCTAAGGGGATGCAGAGCTTAAATACCACCGAAATATAAGGTGAAGAAGCTACAAAGTCGTTCCTAAGGGGATGCAGAGCTTAAAGACTCCAAAGACGTCCCTAAGGGGATGTAGAGTCTTGGGTATTCCAGTGTGGGCGTGTGTGTGTTCGGCATAACCATCATATTGCATCTTATCATCTCACCATTCCGCATGACATTACATCATACATCATATCACATCAACAGCAAAGATTGGGTATCAAGCAGATCTTCGGCAATAATTTGTTGAATAAAAATGTGCTGAGGCACGAAGCAAACCTTCGGCAAATACAATTTTATCAGGAAAATCTGTTAACAGTATCACACAACAGATTTGCAATAAAAGGGGGCTTCTTTCTTTACGAAGCATGAAAAGGGAAGGTGTTTTTTTGCCGAAGGCTCAAAAACGGTACGTGCGTAAATTTCATGCATCGCAAAGAAATATATTACATTAATTCACATGTGTGTTAATTGTCTCATACATAAAATGTTACATTGTATCATTACAACAAAAGCCTAATCTTCTTTAAGAATTTTCTCGGCGGCCTCATTCAGCAGCTTATCGACGACTTCATCGATGATGGAATTAGCGACGCTCATTACATCCAACGTCTCTTTCATGACGGGATCGGTTTGGGGGTCGTATGGCTCGGGCAGCGGTGAGAGTTCAGATGTAATAGACAAATCGTTAGTCCGAAGCCAGAAAATAAACACCAAAGCTAAAATTCAAAAATAATACCTATACGCCTTGCGCGCTCGGCAGCTTCTTCGGCTCGTTTAGCTTCTTCTCGAGCATCGTGAGTTTCTTTTTCATTTTTCTTTATGATTCCGTTGAGTAGGATTACGAAATACGAGTGACCTAAGAATAACCTTGACCATTTCATGGTCATCCCACTTGGTGCTCCTGAGGTTGCGCACTTGGTTGACTAAGGCCTTGAACTAGTTGTACGTAGCTTGTGGCTCCTCTCCTTGGTTGAGGACGAATCGACCGAGCTCCCCCTCGATCGTCTCCCACTTGGTGATCTTGGTCACCTCATCTCCTTCGTGTGCGGTCTTTAGGACATCCAAATCTCCTTGGCACTTTTTAACCCTTGCACCTTATTATACTCCTCTCGACATAAAGAGGCGATGAGTATAGTAGTTGCTTGGGAGTTAAAGTGTTGGATTTGGGCGATCTCGTCCGAGTCATAGCCCTCGTCCCCCACTGTTGGTACCTGTGCTCCAAATTCAACAATGTCCAATATGCTTGCGTGAAGTGAGGTTAGATGATGCCTTATTTTATCACTTCACATACAATAATCCTCACCGTCAAAATGTGGTGGTTTGGCTAATGGAACAGAAAGTAAGGGAGCGCGCTTAGAAATACGGGGATAACGAAGTGGCATCTTACTATAATTCTTGCACCCATGGCGCTTAGAAGTAACAGACGCGGCATCGGAGCCGGATGTGGAGGGCGACGAAGAGTCGGTCTCGTAGTAGACTACTTTCTTCATCTTTTTCTTCTTGTCGCCACTCCGATGCGACTTGATGCGAGGAGGGGATCCCTCCTTGCCTTTGGTACCGGACTCCCTTGATGGAGCCTTCCCGTGGCTTGTGGCCTTCTCGCCGGTTTCCATCTCCCTCTTGGCGGATCCTCCCGACATCACTTCGAGTTGTTAGACTCTAATGAAGCACCGGGCTTTGATACCAATTGAAAGTCGCCTAGAGGGGGGTGAATAGGCGGAACCTGAAAATTATAAACTTACGTACACACTACAAGCCAAGGTTAGCGTTAGAAATGAATTCGAGTCCAAGAGAGAGGGAAAACAAATCAACCAATAAATAAAATGGATGAACACTGTGATTTGTTTTACCGAGGTTCGGTTCTAAAGAACCTAGTCCCCATTGAGGAGGTCATAAAGATCGGGTCTCTTTCAACCCTTTCCCTCTCTCAAATGGTCACTTAGACCGAGTGAGCTTTCTTCTTTACTTCTCACGGGTCACTTAGACCCTGCAAGGATCACCACATAATTGGTGTCTTTTGCCTTGCTTACAAAGCACTTGAGAGTAACAAGGAAAAGAA
Organism: Zea luxurians; assembly: GCA_029449295.1. Classification (NCBI taxonomy): domain Eukaryota; kingdom Viridiplantae; phylum Streptophyta; class Magnoliopsida; order Poales; family Poaceae; genus Zea; species Zea luxurians. The sequence continues at coordinate 110,257 of JAOPSE010000660.1, read as the reverse complement.
AAGAAAGCCAACCAAGCAAACAAGAGCAACAAGAAACACAAGTGATCCTCTCACAAGCCCTAATGCGCTAGAGTTGAATTTGGGACTTTGAGTGGATCGGTCGCTTTGATTTGTGTCTTGGAGTGAAGTCTATTGCTCTTGTATTGAATGCAATGTGTGGAATGCTTGGGTGGTTGGAGTGGTGGTGGTTGGGGGTATTTATAGCTCTCAACCACCAAACAACCGTTGGGGGTGGCTGCTGTCGATGGGCGCACCAGACAGTCCGGTGCGCCAGCCAGGTCACCCAACCGTTAGGGTTCGGGAGCTTCTGACCGTTGGAGGCTTTGTCCTATAGTGGCACCGGACAGTCTGGTGCCACACCGGATAGGCACTGTTCACTGTCTGGTGCGCCTTTGATGACTGCTCTGACTTCTGCGCGCACTGTAGCGTTGCAGAGTGTCCATTGCAGTCGACCATTGCGCTAGATAGTCGTTACTCCTCTGGTGCACCGGACAGTACGGTGGATTATAGCGGAGCGCGCTGGTTGAAATCCGAGAGTGGTTGTTTGGACTCTGTACGGTCCTAGTGCACCGGACACTGTCCGGTGGCACACCAGACAGTCCGGTGCGCCAGACCAGGGCACACTCGGTTTCTTGCTCCTTTGTATTTGAACCCTATTCTTCAATCTTTTTATTGGTTTGTGCTGAACCTTTATGCACCTGTGGAACATGTATTCTAGAGCAAACTAGTTAGTCCAATATTTGTGTTGGTCATTCAACCACCAAAATTACTGGGAAAAGGTTAAATCTATTTCCCTTTCAGTGTGGACGCTGACGCCTCTGGCCATGGGCGGACTGTCTGGCTGAGTCAGCTAGGTCATCTGTCTGAGCACCAGACAGTTCGCACGTAGGTGTCGGACCGTCCGCGATGCTCGGGTCAGGTTGCCATGCTCGGCTCCTCAATTGAGTTTGCTCCCTGGCGCCTCTGGACTTGCTAGTCTCCTTGTCTGGAGCCTTCCGAGCAATCTCTTCTTGTGATATATTTGACATGCGAGGATCGCTAGTGACGATGTTTTCGCCTTTGCCTTTATCGGTCACTTTGGGCCGAACCAAGACCTCTTTGCATGTGGGTTCTATGGTATTGACAGGAAATGGTTGTGTGTCCACTTGCATCTCCTAAAAAGCCAATCGGCCCTCATTTATGGTCGATTGTATCTGTCGACAAAAACATTACAACCATTGGTGGCATGGGAAAAATAATTATGCCACTTACAATAAGCACGTCTCTTTAATTCATCCATAGGTGGAATAGTATGAGTTAATTTAATGTTGCCATTTTTAGTAGTTTGTCAAATATCCTATCGCATTTGGCAACATTAAAAGTAAATTTAATCTCTTTTTACCAATTCTTTTGAACCAGCTGTAAGGAAGAACATGCAGAAGATTTGGCCTTTATTGGCCAAACAAACTCAATGGTATATACATCTGCGGATTCATCATCTGAATTATCATGCTCTACTAGATGTATAGTACGTGCGGTCGATTTTGATGTCTCTTTCAATCAGCTTTCACAAACTAAAGCCCACTGATGTAGCTAAGCTATTGAAAAGAACTGGGTCACATCTAATTTGTCTCTTAAGTAGGATAGCAACCCATTAAAAGCCAGCCCTGCTAGCTCTCTGTCTGTGACATGGATCCGAAAGCATCGGTTTATAGTGTCCCGGAACCTCCGGATATAATCGTTAACCAATTCTTCGCGTCCCTGTCGGACTGAAGCTAAATCAGCTAGCCCTAATTTATATTCACCGGAAAAGAAATGTTCATGAAATTTACTCTCTAAATCATTCCAAGAATTAATGGAATTAGGAGGCAGGGCGGCGTACCATGCAAAAGCGGTACCAGTAAGGGATGAAGAAAATAAACGAACACGAAATGCTTCCCCATCAGCCAATTCGCCTAGGTGTGCTAGGAATTGGCCTATATGTTCGTGTATGCTTCTCCCATTTCCACCAGAAAACTTAGAAAACTCGGGTATCCTTGCCCCTTGTAGATATGGGACAGTGTCAAACCGGTGATCATATGGCTTCTAGTATGATTGCCCCACTCTAGCTACACTAACTCTGAGCCTATCTCGAAATAGTTCAGCCATCTCTTCCCTAATTTTCTCCATTACGCCTGGTGGCAAACCACCGGACCCTACGCTATGGGGTTCATTCGGTCGGACATTGTTATGCCGACCTTCTTGCCATGACCGATCGATAATGTTGATCAGCCTGTGATCATATGGCGTGTTGTAGTTTAAATATGTAGGGGGCGGAACGTACTGCTGTTGTTGTTGGGGGCCTTCGGCATCCGAAGGTCCTCAAAAACAGGATTTAACAGTGTTTTTGGAGTATAATGTGTGAACAGGTATCTTTGGACTCGAGTCGATATCACAGTAGGAGAAGTCCAAGTAATACGAAGGTTGATACAACGCCGAAGATGTGAGCGGGAAAGCTTCGGCGTGATAGCGGAAAAAGAAACCGACTTAAAGATGAAAAGGTTATTCGGACCTCGGTGGATTACTATAGAATTACTACCAAGTGTAAAGGGCATGAATGTAATTTTATATGGGCTGTGTCCCGTGCCTATAAATAGGTGAACAGTACTCCCGTACTGGACACGCTGACTTGGCATTTGCTTTTGCGTCACATTTGTATTTTCATCTCCTTCCAAGCCGAAGGTACATTTGTGATTGAATGTCATTTCTATTTCTTCATAATAATAATGCAAAAATAAACTGTTAATAACATATAATTGCTTATGTTATTCTTTATATTTCATATGGTTCTTTCTTCATCCTCGTATGTTGTGTTTATGAAGTCATACCCTTCATAACCTTCGTCCGAAAGCTATTATATCCTAAGGGAAATAATGCTTCGAAGGACGAAGGACTTTACCATTTAACATTTTCTGTGTTGCCTTGTTCTTAAGACGAAGTATCTGAGAACAAGTCCCCAACATTGGCGCCCACCTCCGGTGAACTCACTACCACCCTTTGAGTTTTTTAACACCTTCGGCGATCATAAACCTTCGCTATGGCGCCGAAGAAACCTTCAGCAACTGGGGCTGCACCTCTGCAACCGCTGGACCCCAATCAGGAGACTCTCTCTCTTCGGGAGGCCCAAAGCCAGAAGAGGAAGGCTGTCAGCCCGACACCGCAAGAGGATGAGCTAGATCAAGAGATCAGAGACATGGAGATGCTTCATCAACAGGTGCAGAGGAAGAAGGAAAAGATGGCCAGGCTAGCTGAACTACAAAGGCAGATAGACGAAGCTTCTGAAGAAGTTCGCCATCTTACTCACGATGAGCAGAACCGAAGACCTCAGAACCAAAACCTTCATCAGGAGGGTTTCCTCAACGAAGATGACTGGTATAACAACTTCCATCATGGAAATTTTGTTTTTGATGATGCTTCTCCTCTGTCCGCTGAGCTGCAGGCTACACCTTGGCCTCCGTCCTACAAGCCGCCCCAGATTCCCATATTCGATGGCCATTCAGACCCGAAGCAGTTTTTGATGAGCTACGAAGCAACAGTATCTTCGTATGGTGGCAATGCTGCAGTCATGGCAAAGTCTTTTGTTATGGCTGTCAGGAGTGTTGCTCAAACCTGGTATTCCTCCCTTCGACCAGGAACGATCACTTCATGGCAAAAACTGAAGGACATGTTGTTAACCAGCTTCCAAGGGTTTCAGACGAAGCCGGTCACTGCTCAGGCCCTGTTCCAGTGCACACAGGATCACGAAGAATACCTTCAGGCGTATGTCAGGAGGTTCTTGCGTTTGAGGGCGCAGGCGCCAACGGTGCCCAACGAAATTGTCATTGAGGCCATGATCAAGGGACTTCGGCCTGGACCTTCAGCTCAGTACTTTGCTAGGAAGCCTCCTCAAACTTTGGAGAAGCTGCTCCAGAAGATGGACGAGTATATTCGTGCCGACAATGATTTTCGCCAAAGAAGGGAGCAGGCTTTCAGGTTTTCCGAAATGACCAGGGGCTTCGGAGGAAGATTCTATCCGAGGCATGTCAGGTCAATCCACAACTCTACTCAAAATGATGATAAGGGGAGTCAGCAGCAAAGGCCACAGTGCTCCTCACAGGCTTTGGGGCAACAGCAAAGCTTCTTCCGGCCACCAGCTCCAAGAGGCAGAGGCGCTAGGGGCTTCGGTGGAAGATTTGGAGATCAACCAAGGAGAATATTTTGCTTGTTCTGTGGTGAAAACAAGGGCCATACCACCAGGACGTGCCATGTTACCATCCAGAAACAAAAGGAGATAGCCGAAGCTGCAGTACAACAAGCTCAGCCGAAGCAGGTCATGCATACTGCTTCGTACCATTCGCCTTACATCCCAGAATACGTAGGCAACCACCCTGCAGTTTCTGTTGCTTCGGCGAGTCAACCTCAAGCTTCTTGGCAACAGCCTCCGCCTCCACCACCGCTGCAACAAGGTCAACAGCCAGAAGGGAGCCAATATGCTCCACATCAAAGGGACTTCAGAGAACAATCCGAAGCTCGCACAGTCAATAGCACTGTGCCAGAGTCGAAGCACATCTATTGACAAATATCCTACCTTGACAGCAGTCTTTTCCATTCAGTTTTATTTTCTGTGTAATAAAGGACACTTTTTAAATTTCAAGTAATAGTTTTGTTGTTTGCCACAAGGAAAACATATCTTCTACACAGGCTTAAGTTGTCGGAGCTTGAAAATTTGCAATAGCAAGGAGGACCTTCGGGTTATTAAATTCATTTCAAAAAAGAAGACACGGTATGAATTCTTTGAAGCAACAAAAAGTCGTTCCAAAAGGAGCGCAGTGTAAGTTTTTTGCTCCAAAGTCGTTCCTAAGGGAATGCAGAGCTTACAGCGAGAAGTCAACGCTGATTCCGCCGAAAGTAAAAGGCGAAGAAGCTCCAAAGTCGTTCCTAAGGGAATGCAGAGCTTACAGCGAAAAGTCAACGCTGATTCCGCTGAAGTAAAAGGCGAAGAAGCTCCTAAGGGAGGCTTACAGCGAAAAGTCAACGCTGATTCAAAAAAGTTTATGTATTTTATTGCAGGGATGTGTGTGTAATTTCGGAACGAATACCTGTAGCTTCGGAACGAATACCTTTTCTCATAGCATAACATCATCACATCATTTTGCATAGCATAAGCATCATACATCATTCCGCATATGGCACAAGAAGGGGATACAATATTGATCTTCGGAATGTAGCTTCGGAAAATATTTTCACGAAGTTTGGATGTTCTTCATCAGAACACTATGGGTATTGTTGTGATAAATGAAAATTCTTCTTCACGAAGCATGAAAAGAAGGGAAGGTGTTTTTTCGTCAAAGACTCAAAAACGGTACGTATGTAAAATTTCATGCATCGTAAAGAATTGAATCATAAAAAAAAGTTTATTACATTCAGGGTTACAAGATATTACACATAGTACACTTCAGAAGTTTTTACAGTAGCACTTAGTCTTCCCTAAGTACTACTTCTGCAGCTTCGTTCAGGAGTTGATTGACAACTTGATCCATGATAACTTCAGCCATCTTTTTAATTTCATCGTCATCTTTCGGGGGAGGACCCGGAGACGCTTTAGTAGGATCTGAGGGAGGACAGGATACAGCTACATTGCTATTACAAATTGCGAACGAAGTTTAAAATTAAAAATTACAACACAATAAAAACCACTAGTTAATACCTATTTGCCCTTCGGGCTCCACGCTCTTCTCAGCAGCCTCTGCTACTTTTCTAGCATCGTGGATGCCCTTTTCGCTTTTTTGGATAATTTCTCGGGCCATTTCTCGGCCACCATTGTCCCAGACATCGGTAAAAAATTTTCCTCCAACCATGCTAGCTTCGGCTGAAGGATCCTTTGTATCTTCGAAGGGCAAGGTAGCTTCGAATTGCGCTAAAATCTTTACATGCTCACAGCCCTTTTTCTCCAAAATGGTGGCAATTCCCCTGGCACCCGAAAAAGCACATATATCTCCGCGGCTATTTAAAATTTCTTCGAAGGCCTCAGCTTCGTGGCTAATCCATTCAATGGGGCCTTCGGGGTTGCCTCTCGTAAAGTTTTCCTCACTCGAAAATGCGCCAACGCTGGCGAAGCTAGTTTTCATTTTCTTAACACATTCAATAGATTTGTTATAGCATCTCTTCTTGGACGCACGAAGCTCTTCAACAGTTCCTTCTAAATGATTTGCCCATTGGTCGCTAAGTTCTCGCTTTGTTTCTTCAAGTATGCGTTCTTCTCTAGCTCTAGCTAGTTGTTTTCGAAGATCTTCAATTTCACGTTTCTGAGCTTCAGCTTGACCTTTAAAAGTAGCTTCGTCTTCTTTTATTCTGCTTATCAATGAATGCAATATTTTGTCTTTTTCGAGACCTTCCTTCCGTAGTTCAATTACTTCGGAACGAAGATTGCTCAGGGCCATCACACATCCTTCATCTTCGGCATCTTTTTGGGCCCTGAGGGCATTGCTAAGTATAAGGCCCTGCAAAGAAGAATGTGTGTGTGTTAATAAATCTAAGCAAATGAAAATTTTTTGTTTTCAAGAAACAATGCGAAGGTCTCAAATTTTGTACCTTTAAACTATTATACGCCAAGCTGTCGGCCAACTCGTCTTTCGACAGCACCGAGAGTCCGTCTTCTAGTGTTGGGAATCCGAAGCTCTTGCTCATCTCCCGGCAGACAGAAATCTCCTTGCTGTCAGGGAGACAGTACAAGAAATCTTCTTCTCCGCTGCCGTTGAATATCAACACCCCCTTTGGATATTTTAGTTTTTGGGCGTAAAACTGGGCCTCTTGCTTTTCTTTTTCAGACAACTTTTTCTCCGAAGCATGTCGAACAATATAATCAGGGACTTTGGGGGATGCTTCGGGGGCAGCAGCACTGATTTCTTCAACAAGAATTGGCTCTGTCACTTTTTCTTCCTCGGTTTCCAGGGATTTTACCTTCGTGGGCTCCGAAGGACCAGCTTCAGCTTCAGTTTCTTGCTCTGGAGCTTTAGTATCAAAAATCTCAGTTTTCGCTTCGGAGGTTTCAACAGTCTTCTTCGGAGTTGTGCTTGAGGACTTAATTGTTTCTAGAACATCTAGCACGTTGACCATTCTTTTTCTTTTCGGAGTCACCGCTGGCCCCTTTTTGATTTTTGTTGTGTCAACATTTGCTGAAGGACTTAAAACTTCTGATATTTTTGATCCCTCAGCTGATCCTTTTGTTTCTTCCATTTTTTCTGTTAATGGCGCTTCGGCCATTTCTTTGGTTTCTGATAACGAAATCTTTGGTTCTTCCAATTCCGTTCTTGTTGGCGCTTCGGCTATTTCTGCGATTTCTGGCAGCAAGGTTGGCTGTTCAGCTTCGGTGGCCGAAGAAGTCTCTCCGGTGAATTCAGGCACCGAGGCTGGTTCAATGTAGCGTGGCCGATGTGTGAGGACCTTTATCCTTTTTCTTTTCGGTGCTGGCTCACTAGGAGCAGCTGCAGCTTCTTCTTTCGCAGAGGTCGCGCCTTTTCTTTTCTGCCCTTGAATGGGATAACGATAGTCAGGGTAGACGAATCCGATTGCGTCAAACACTCGGTTCAGTCTTTTCTTTTTTCGGCCTCCGAAGGCTGCTGACAATGCAGTATCTTCGGCCTTCGAGTAAGCCCCAAGTAGTTCGTCACTTAAATTTTCAATACCTTTCAGCCAGTCATCATCTGGCTCAACGAATTTATCTCCGAACTTGAAAGTATACTTCAGTCTGATAAGTCCACCTTCGTCAGCCTCCTTTATGGTCTCTTGTGGCATTTCCCATCTTTCCGCGAGCGGCCATACTCTGAAGGCAATATGCTCTTGGACCAAATCTCTTGTTCCAATAAAAGAACAAATAACTCCGAAGGCTCTCCGGCATTCTTCGGCAGCATCATTCATTTCAACCTTCGGCTTTCGCAGGCCGAAGCTTTGCCAAATAGGGCGCATAATTATACCTTTAATATCTTCCCGTGCTTTCAGGTCATTTTTCACATAAAACCATTCTGTCATCCAGTCGCCGGGCCATCTCTTCCGAAAGGTTGGTACGGGACAGCTTGACCCAGACCGAGAAACGAAACTGTAGCAGCCAAAATTATTGTGATACTGTTCCTTACCCCAGGGTTTTGTCTCGTATGATAATTCGTGTATGTTGCAGAAACTTTTCGCATCAGGTTCCAGACCTTGGCTTCTCACGGCCCACACGAAGATGTTCAGCCTTATAATTGCTTCGGGGGTAAGTTGATGAAGATAGATTTCAAACATTTTCAATACTTCTACGACAAAGCTGCTCAGGGGAAACCGTAGTCCAGCTTTCAAAAAGCTTCGGAACACTACGACTTCATTTTCCTCAGGGGTCGGGCAAGTTTTCTCTCCTTCGTCAACCCTCACAATGGATAAATCCCGGAAGTATCTTCCCCTCATGTTGACAGTATGATTTTCTTTGATACCTGATTTGCCAAAAACTGAATGGCTTGGTCGCCAGGGGCGATCTTCGGAGTCTTCACCACCACTATCCACGTCATAACTGTCGCTGTCATCAGTATCTTCAGACAAACGTTCTAAAATCTCTTTGGTGATTTTTTCTGTGTTGGTCTTCGACATTGCTATAAGAAACCCCAGGTTCTTCTCTTCAGAAAGACTCAGCTTCATCTCGGGAGCAGCCTTCTTATCTTCAGACATCTTCGGAACCACTAAAAAACTGTTTTCAACGCCGAAGCTTAAAAACTTAAAAAGCTAAGCAAATCTTGGTGCGCAAGAGCTAAAAATTGAGTGAGCGAGAACAAATGGCAAGAGAGCGTGCCAAATGAGCTCGCGGTATGCTCTTATTTATACGCCCAGTGCGTTAAAAATTGAAAGACCCCGCCTGTCAGTGAATGTTGCTATTCTAGCAAAGGGAAGGTGTTTTTTCGGACCTTCGGCTTAAAGCCTTCGTCCATGTCGCAATCTAAATTTATTATTTTAACAAATTAATATTGCGAGGGGCTACTGTTGGGGGCCTTCGGCATCCGAAGGTCCTCAAAAACAGGATTTAACAGTGTTTCTGGAGTATAATGTGTGAACAGGTATCTTCGGACTCGAGTCGATATCACAGTAGGAGAAGTCCAAGTAATACGAAGGTTGATACAACGCCGAAGATGTGAGCGGGAAAGCTTCGGCGTGATAGCGGAAAAAGAAACTGACTTAAAGATGAAAAGGCTATTCGGACCTCGGTGGATTACTATAGAATTACTACCAAGTGTAAAGGGCATGAATGTAATTTTATATGGGCTGTGTCCCGTGCCTATAAATAGGTGAACAGTACTCCCGTACTGGACACGCTGACTTGGCATTTGCTTTTGCGTCACATTTGTATTTTCATCTCCTTCCAAGCCGAAGGTACATTTGTGATTGAATGTCATTTCTATTTCTTCATAATAATAATGCAAAAATAAACTGTTAATAACATATAATTGCTTATGTTATTCTTTATATTTCATATGGTTCTTTCTTCATCCTCGTATGTTGTGTTTATGAAGGCATACCCTTCATAACCTTCGTCCGAAAGCTATTATATCCTAAGGGAAATAATGCTTCGAAGGACGAAGGACTTTACCATTTAACATTTTCTGTGTTGCCTTGTTCTTAAGACGAAGTATCTGAGAACAAGTCCCCAACAGTTGTGTTGTGTAATAATTTGTTGCGTAGTGTGCGATAGTAGGTTCTGCGTATGTGTATCTGGTCTGTCCGGTGGTACATCCGAACTGGCCGGTTGTGTTCGCTATTACTGGGCCACCACGTGGTAGCCCTGGTGCGATCCCAGACCGTCCCGCGGGGAAAGCCAGACGGTCTGCGTAAGGGCCAAACTGTCCGGGCAAAAGCTCGGACGGTCCGACCGTGTCCAGGGGTGCCGATCTGCCAAGCAGGGATGGTGGTGATGGTACTTGCCCTGGATATGAGTTCATCAGCATACCATATAATGGTTGGGGCTGTGAATCCCCATTTGTCATCGATGTATTAGACATAGATATCATGTTACTAGTTTCATATGATGAAAAACTAGGAGAAACAGACTTCTCCAACGTACGCGTCAATTTTCTAATTGATTCTTATAACCCTCCAATCTGTTATTTCATTTGATTCTGCAGATGATCTACATACTGTTTAATAGATTGGATGTCGTCGGGTTTACTTATGTTGGGGGCTTTATGAAAGGGAAATGTGCCTTTGGGCCATTTCAAGTATATTTTGGTGATTAAGTGTCCAACACCTTTTGAGTGAGTTATTATATGCCAAATGATGAATGAAGTGCAAATCAACAAGAAGGTATGATTCTAGACTTAGTACATTGGTTTCTATGTACTAATATATTTGTCTAAGTGTTGGAATCAGAGAAAAGAAAAGAAGAGGAGAACTTGGCTCGAAGCAGCCAAGACTCAGTTCAGTCTGGGTGCACCGGACTGTCCGGTGGTGCACCGGACAGTGTCCGGTGCGCCAGGCCAGCTCCGGCGAACTGGCCACTCTCGGGAAACTATGGCGGCGTACGGCTATAATTCACCGGACTGTCCGGTGGTGCACCGGACTGTCCGGTGAGCCAACGGCCGCCAGCACAACGGTCGGCCGCCAAATCCGTGGGCGACGCGTGGCCCGCTCCAACGGTCGGCAGGGGGCACCAGACTGTCCGGTGTGCACCGGACAGTGTCCGATGCGCCAACCAGCCCGAAGATCCAACGGTCGGCTGCGCCAGGAATGAAAGGAGATCCACACCGGACATGCTACAGTGACTGTCCGGTGGTGCACCGGACTGTCCGGTGTGCCACCCGACAGAAGGCAAGAATTGCCTTCCTTGTTGGGTTCCAACGGCTCCTAGCTGCCTTGGGGCTATAAAAGGGACCCCTAGGCGCATGGAGGAGTTACCCAAACATTCCTTGATCATTCCTAAGCACCAAGATTCCATTCTCGCGCATTCGATTCTTTGAGATAGTGACTTGAGCACCATTTGAGTAGAGAACTCCTCGAGTTGTGTTGTGAGCTCAAGTTGTGGCTTGTGTGTGTGATTGTGCTCTTGTTTTGAGTCTTGTGTGTGTTGCTCTCCCCTCCCTTACTTCTGTGCTTCTTTGTGATCATCAATTGTAAGGGCGAGAGGCTCCAAGTTGTGGAGATTCCTCGCAAACGGGAGAAAGTATAAGAAAGGAAAACATCGTGGTATTCAAGTTGATCATTGGATCACTTGAAAGGGGTTGAGTGCAGCCCTCGTCCATTGGGACGCCACAACGTGGAGTAGGCAAGTGTTATACTTGGCCGAACCATAGGATAAATCACCGTGTCTTTTGTGCTATCTTTCTTTGTGACCATTGAGTTTCACAAAATCTTGGTTCTTAGCCACTTGGTCCTATTGCACTAACTCTTAACCATGTTTTTGTGGCTACAAGTATTTGATTTTTATAGGATCACCTATTCAACCCCCCCTTCTAGGTGCTCTCGGAGCCGTTCTCTTCACGAAAGGGACTATCACCCGAAGGGATGGATCCTAAGGGAAAGGGGATGGTGGTCAATGACAAGGAAAAGGAGTCCATCTTCAACGAGCCAAGAGACGATAAGCTCACTGACTCTGGCTCGAGTCACAAGAAGGACGGGAAGAAGAAGAGGCGCATCAAGAAGATTGTCTACTACGACAATGACAAGTCTTCTTCTTCCCCAAGAGATGATGACTACAACGAGAAAAAGAAACAGGTTAACTCAAACTTTTCTTTTGATTATTCTCGTATTCTGTATAATTCTAATGCCCATTTGCTCTCTATTCCTCTTGGTAAACCTCCACACTTTGATGGAGAGGACTACGCTTTTTGGAGTCACAAAATGTGTAGTCATTTTTTCTCTCTTCATCCTAGTATTTGGGAGGTAGTTGAAAACGGAATGCATTTTGATAGTACTGACAACCCCGTTTTCATTAATGAGCAAATCAACAAGTCATCTCTCTTCCCCAACGAGCGACGAAGACTAGTATGGGCTGGCAACCCCGTTTTTATCAGTCAACCCCGTTTTTATCAATAATGCATTTTGATATTACTGACAACCCTGTTTTTATCTGTCTTTCTTCCGACTCCGACGACGAAGGACTCGCCGCCTCGGCCCTCAACAAGTTATCTCTCTTCCCCAACGAGCGCCATACTTGCCTCATGGCAAAGGAGAAAAAGGTAAGCGCTCGTGATACCCCTAAGTATACTACTTCATGTGATGATGACTCTAGTGATGATGAAGTAGATTACACAAGTCTATTCAAAGGTTTAGATAGAACTAAATTAGATAAAATCAATGAATTGATAGATGCTTTAAATGAGAAGAATAGACTTTCAGAAAAGCAAGAGGATATCTTATATGAAGAGCATGATAAGTTTGTAAATGTGCAAAAGTCTCTTGCTTTAGAGGTTAAAAGGAATGAGATGCTTTCTTCGGAATTATCTGCTTGTCATGAAACTATGTCTAGTTTAAAGAGTATTAATGATGATTTAAATGCTAAGCTAGAAGTAGTTAATAAATCTAGTTCTTGTGTAGAGCATGTTGTCATTTGTAATAGGTGTAAGGATTTTGATGTTGATGCATGTGTTGAGCACCTTACTTCTATTACAAAACTAAATGGTGAAGTGGCAAGTCTTAATGCCCAACTTAAGACTTGCAAAAGTGACTTCGATAAGTTAAAATTTGCTAGGGATGCCTACACGGTTGGTAGACACCCCTCAATTAAGGATGGACTTAGCTTTCGAAAGGAAGCCAAGAACTTAACAAGTCAAAGGGCTCCCATTCCCAACAAGGAGAAAGGGAAGGCTCCTATGGCTAGTAGTAGTCAAAAGAATCATGCATTCATTTATGATAGAAAATTTTCTAGGAATGCTCATTATAATAGGAGTTATGATGCTTATGAATCTCATGCTATGATTGCTTCAAGTTCTACTTTTGTGCATGGTAGAAGTAGGCCTAGAAAGGGAAATGTTATTCATCATGTGCCTAGGAAAATGCATAATGAATCTGCTACTATTTTCCATGCTTGCAACACTGCTTTTGTACTTTCATGTAAAAATAAGAAAGTGGTTGCTAGGAAATTGGGGGCCAAATGCAGGGGAGACAAGACTCGCATTTGGGTCCCACAGGATGTTGTAACTAACCTTGTAGGACCCAACAAGAGTTGGGTACCTAAGACCCAAGCCTAAAATTGCCTTGCAGGTTTATGCATCCGGGGGCTCAAGTTCGATTATCGACAGCGGATGCACAAACCACATGATGGGGGAGAAGAAGATGTTCACCTCCTACGTCAAGAGCAAAGATTCCCAAGATTCGATCATCTTTGGTGATGGGAACCAAGGCAAGGTCAAAGGCTTGGGCAAGATAGCTATCTCAAATGAGCACTCTATCTCTAATGTATTTTTAGTAGAGTCGCTAGGCTATAATCTCCTGTCGGTTAGTCAATTGTGCCACATGGGCTACAATTGTTTATTCACAAATGTAGATGTGTCTGTCTTTAGAAGGAGTGATGGTTCATTAGCATTTAAGGGTGTACTAGATGGCAAACTCTACTTAGTTGGTTTTTCAAAAGAGGAGGCCAATCTAGATGCCTTCTTAATTGCTAAGACTAGTATGGGCTGGTTGTGGCATCGTCGTCTAGCACATGTTGGGATGAAGAACCTTCACAAACTTCTAAAGGGAGAGCATGTGTTAGGACTAACCAATGTATGCTTCGAAATGGATAGACCTTGTGCAGCTTGTCAGGCAGGAAAACAGGTGGGAAGCACTCATCACAACAAGAATGTGATGACTACATCAAGACCACTGGAGTTACTACATATGGACCTCTTCGGACCCGTCGCCTATCTTAGCATTGGGGGAAGTAAGTATGGTCTTGTTATTGTTGATGATTTTCCCGCTTCACTTGGGTATTCTTTTTGCAGGATAAATCAGAAACCCAAGGGACCCTAAAGCGCTTTCTAAGGCGAGCTCAAAACGAATTTGAGCTCAAGGTGAAAAAGATTAGAAGCGACAACGGGTCCGAGTTCAAGAATCTTCAAGTGGAGGAATACCTTGAGGAGGAAGGGATCAAGCACGAGTTCTTTGCTCCCTACACACCACAGCAAAATGGTGTGGTAGAGAGGAAGAACAGGACGCTTATTGACATGGCGAGGATGATGCTTGGAGAGTTCAAGACGCCCGAGCGATTTTGGTCGGAAGCTGTGAACACAGCTTGCCATGCCATAAACTGGCTCTATCTCCATCGCCTCCTCAAGAAGACCTCGTATGAACTACTGACTGGTAAAAAATCCAACGTTTCATACTTTCGTGTATTTGGGAGTAAATGTTACATTCTAGTGAAGAAAGGTAGAAATTCTAAATTTGCTCCCAAAGCTGTAGAAGGGTTTTTACTAGGTTATGACTCAAATACAAAGGCGTATAGAGTCTTCAACAAATCATCGGGTTTGGTTCAAGTCTCTAGCGACGTTGTATTTGATGAGACTAATGGCTCTCCAAGAGAGCAAGTTGATCTTGGTGATGTAGATGAAGATGATGTTCCAACGGCCGCAATACGCACCATGGCGATTGGAGATGTGCGACCATAGGAACAACAAGAACAAGATCAGCCTTCTTCCTCAACCATGGTGCATCCCCCAACTCAAGATGATGGACAGGTTCCTCAAGAAGAGGCGTGTGATCAAGGGGGAGCACAAGAAGAACAAGTTATGGAGGAAGAAGCACCACTGGCCCCTCCAACTCAAGTCCGAGCAACGATTCAAAGGAATCATCCCGTAGACCAGATTTTGGGTGATATAAGCAAGGGAGTAACCACTCGCTCTAGATTAGCTAATTTTTTTGAGCATTACTCGTTTGTCTCTTCTATTGAGCCTTTCAGGGTAGAAGAGGCCTTGCTAGATCCGGGCTGGGTGTTGGCCATGCAGGAAGAGCTCAACAATTTCAAGCGAAATGAAGTTTGGAGCCTGGTGCCACGTCCCAAGCAAAACGTTGTGGGAACCAAGTGGGTGTTCCGCAACAAGCAAGACGAGCACGGGGTGGTGACACGAAACAAGGATAGACTTGTGGCAAAAGGTTACGCCCAAGTCGCAGGTTTGGATTTCGAGGAGACTTTTGCTCCTGTGGCTAGACTAGAGTCTATTCGCATTCTATTAGCCTATGCCGCTCACCACTCTTTCAGGTTGTTCCAAATGGATGTGAAGAGCGCTTTCCTCAATGGGCCAAGCAAGGAGGAGGTGTATGTGGA
Organism: Zea luxurians; assembly: GCA_029449295.1. Taxonomy (NCBI): domain Eukaryota; kingdom Viridiplantae; phylum Streptophyta; class Magnoliopsida; order Poales; family Poaceae; genus Zea; species Zea luxurians. Next base: position 95,004 of record JAOPSE010000660.1, on the reverse strand, counting down.
ACAACCCCCTGGCTTTGAGGATGACAGGTACCCCGACCATGTGTGTAAGCTCTCTAAGGCACTCTATGGACTTAAGCAAGCCCGAAGAGCATGGTATGAATGCCTTAGAGATTTCCTAATTGCTAATTCTTTCAAGGTTGGGAAAGCCGATCCAACTCTTTTCACTAAGACTTGTGATGGTGACCTATTTGTGTGCCAAATTTATGTCGATGACATAATATTTGGTTCTACTAACCAAAAGTCTTGTGAGGAGTTTAGCAGGGTGATGACACAGAAATTTGAGATGTCAATGATGGGCGAGTTGAACTACTTTCTTGGGTTCCAAGTGAAGCAACTCAAGGACGGCACCTTCATCTCACAAACGAAGTATACGCAAGATCTTCTCAAGCGGTTTGGGATGAAGGACGCCAAGCCTGCAAAGACACCAATGGGAACCGACGGACATGTCGACCTCAACAAAGGAGGTAAGTCCGTTGATCAAAAGGCATACCGGTCTATGATAGGGTCTTTACTTTATTTATGTGCTAGTAGACCGGATATTATGCTAAGCGTATGCATGTGTGCTAGATTTCAATCCGATCCAAGAGAGTGTCACCTTGTGGTCGTTAAGTGAATTCTTAGATATTTAGTTGCTACTCCTTGCTTCGGGATCTGGTATCCAAAGGGGTCAACCTTTGACTTGATTGGATACTCAGACTCCGATTATGCTGGATGCAAGGTTGATAGAAAGAGTACATCAGGGACGTGCCAATTCCTAGGAAGGTCCCTAGTGTCTTGGAGTTCTAAGAAACAAACTTTTGTTGCCCTATCCACCACTGAGGCCGAGTACATTGCCGCAGGACAGTGTTGCGCACAACTACTTTGGATGAGGCAAACCCTCCGAGACTTTGGCTACAATCTGAGCAAAGTCCCACTCCTATGTGACAATGAGAGTGCAATCCGCATGGCGGATAATCCTGTTGAACACAGCCGCACTAAGCACATAGACATCCGGCATCACTTTTTGAGAGATCACCAGCAAAAGGGAGATATCGAAGTGTTTTATGTTAGCTCCGAGAACCAGCTAGCCGATATCTTTACCAAGCCTTTAGATGAGAAGACCTTTTGCAGGCTACGTAGTGAGCTAAATGTCTTAGATTCGCGTAACTTGGATTGATCTATAGCATACATGTGTTGTATGCCTTTGATCATGTTACCTTATGCATTTATATGATTTATTGCTTATTTATGGTGCTCAAGTTGTGCAAGAAATCCCCGGACCTCACAAGTCCATGTGTGAGTGATGCACATATTTAGGGGGAGATGTGCTACAACTTGACCCCTTGAGACTAACCATGTGTTTGAGTTTACTTGATTTAGTCTCAAGAGTGAATTGAAAGGGAAAAGTGAACTTGGACCATGCAAGACTTCCACTGCACTCCGATGTGAGGGTAATTAACTCCAAGTTCATATCTATGCTCTTGTTGCTTTTTGCTCTTAATTGACAATTTTGGTGAGGCAATGGGGTTAAAGGGCCAATAATGATCCTGTTTTGGTGCTTAATGCCAAAGAGGGAGAAATTAAGGCCAAAGCAAATGGATCAGCTACCACTTGAGAATTTTGAAAATAGTAGAGTTAGAACTTTTGATACTCTAATTATCAAAATTTGGTCTCTTGTGGGGGAGAATGTTTGATTATGGGAAAAAGGGGGAGTTTTTGGATCTTAATCATTTTTACTCTTGGATTGTCTCTCTTTGTGCCCACACAAGTGAGTTTGACTTAGAGATAGGAAAATGAATTTGATTTGCAAAAACAAACCAAGTGGTGGCAAAGAACGATCCAAATATGTCAAATCTTTTCAAAGACTATTTTTGTTCTCAATTGCATTGATGTTGCACTTTTTGTTGCTTTTTTATGTGTTGGCATAAATCACCAAAAAGGGGGAGATTGAAAGGGAAATGTGCCTTTGGGCCATTTCAAGTATATTTTGGTGATTAAGTGTCCAACACCTTTTGAGTGAGTTATTATATGCCAAATGATGAATGAAGTGCAAATCAACAAGAAGGTATGATTCTAGACTTAGTACATTGGTTTCTGTGTACTAATATATTTGTCTAAGTGCTGGAATCAGAGAAAAGAAAAGAAGAGGAGAACTTGGCTCGAAGCAGCCAAGACTCAGTTCAGTCTGGGTGCACCGGACTGTCCGGTGGTGCACCGGACAGTGTCCGGTGCGCCAGGCCAGCTTCGGCGAACTGGCCACTCTCGGGAAACTGTGGCGGCGTATGGCTATTGAAAGGGAATTAGGCTTACACCTATTTCCTAATTGATTTTGGTGGTTGAATTGCCCAACACAAATAATTGGACTAACTAGTTTGCTCTAGTCTATAAGTGTTACAGGTGCTAAAGGTTCACAATAACCCAATAAAAAGACCAATAAAAGGGTTCAAACAAAGAGAGCAAAAGACAACCCAAAGGCACCCTGGTCTGGCGCACTGGACTGTCCGGTGTGCCACCGGATAGTGTCCGGTGCACCAGGGCACTTCAGCTCAAACTTGCTACCTTCGGGAATTTTCAAGGGCGCTCCGCTATAATTCACCGAACTGTCCGGTGCACACCGGACTGTCCGGTGTGCCAGCGGAGCAACGGCTACTTCGCGAAGCAACGATCGACTGCAACGCATTAAATGCGCGCCTGCGCACGCAGAGGACAGAGCAGCGCCAGAAGGCACACCGGACAGTCTACAGGACCTGTCCGGTGCACCACCGGACAGCCCAGAGGCCCCACAAGTCAGAGCTCCAACGGTCGAACCCCAACGATCCGCTGACGTGGCTGGCGCACCGGGCAGTGTCCGGTGGCGCACTGGACTGTCCGGTGCGCCATGCGACAGCAGCCTCCCAACGGCCATTTTTGGTGGTTGGGGCTATAAATACCCCAACCACCCCACATTCAATGGCATCCAAGTTTTCCACTCTTCTACACCTTACAAGAGCTAGCATTCAATACAAGACACACCAAAGAGATCAAATCCTCTCCCAACTCCACACAAAGCTTTAGTGATTAGAGAGAGTGATTTGTCGTGTTCATTTGAGCTCTTGCGCTTGGATCGCTTCTTTTCTTTCTTCATTCTTGTGATCATCTCAATTGTAGCCGAGGCAAGAGACACCAATTGTGTGGTGGTCCTTGCGGGGACTTGTTGTCCCGTTTGATTGAGAAGAGAAGCTCACTCGGTCCGAGGGACCCTTTGAGAGAGGGAAAGGGTTGAAAGAGACCCGGTCTTTGTGACCACCTCAATGGGGAGTAGGTTTGCAAGAACCAAACCTCGGTAAAACAAATCATCGTGTCTCGCTCTTTATTTGCTCACGATTTGTTTTGCGCCCTCTCTCTTGGACTCGTTTCTATTTCTAACGCTAACCCGGCTTGAAGTTGTGCTTAAGTTTGTAAATTTCAGATTCGCCCTATTCACCCCCCCCCCCTCTAGGCGACTTTCAATTGGTATCAGAGCCGGTGCTTCATTAGAGCCTAACCGCTCGAAGTGATGTCGGGAGATCACGCCAAGAAAGAGATGGGGACCGGCGAGAAGCCCGCTACAAGCCACGGGAAGGCTCCATCGGGAGAGACCTACAACAAAGGGAAGGGGAAGGAAAAGGAATCCCCTTCACACAAGTCGCGTCGGAGCGGTGATAAGAAGAAGAAGATGAGGAAGGTGGTCTACTACGAGACCGACTCCTCGTCGCCATCCACCTCCGGCTCCGACACGCCGTCCGTAACTTCTAAGCGCCATGAGCGCAAGAAGTTTAGTAAGATCCCCCTACGCTATCCTCACATTCCTAAACATATGCCTTTACTTTCCGTCCCATTAGGCAAACCACCAACGTTTGATGGTGAAGATTATGCTAGGTGGAGTGATATGATGCGATATCACCTAACCTCACTCCACAAAAGTATATGGGATGTTGTTGAGTTTGGTGTACAGGTACCATCCGTAGGGGATGAAGATTTTGATGAGGAAGAAGTGGCCCAAATCGTGCACTTCAACTCCCAAGCCACCACTATACTCCTCACCTCTCTAAGTCGAGAGGAGTATAACAAGGTGCAAGGATTGAAGAGCGCCAAGGAGATTTGGGACGTGCTCAAGACCGCGCACGAAGGAGACGAGGTGACCAAAATCACCAAGCGGGAAACGATCGAGGGGGAGCTCGGTCGCTTCCGACTTTGCCAAGGGGAGGAGCCACAAGACATGTACAACCGGCTCAAAACCTTGGTGAACCAAGTGCGCAACCTCGGGAGCAAGAAATGGGATGACCATGAAATGGTCAAGGTTATTCTAAGATCCCTCGTTTTTCGTAACCCTACGCAAGTTCAATTAATTCGAGGAAATCCTATATATACACTAATGTCTCCCGAGGAGGTAATAGGGAATTTTGTGAGCTTTGAATTGATGACCAAAGGCTCAAAGAAAATCAACGAGCTAGATGGCCCCTCCACATCCGAAGCACAACCGGTTGCATTCAAGGCAACGGAGGAGAAGAAGGAGGAGTCTACATCGAGTAGAACACCCATCGACGCCTCCAAGCTCGACAACAAGGAAATGGCGCTCATCATCAAGAGCTTCCGCCAAATCCTCAAGCAAAGGAGGGGGAAGGACTACAAATCCCGCTCCAAGAAAGTGTGCTACAAATGTGGTAAGACCGGTCATTTTATTGCAAAATGTCCATTATCTAGTGATAGTGACACGGGCGACGACAAGAAGGGGAGAAGAAAGGAGAAGAAGAGGTACTACAAGAAGAAGGGCGGCGATGCCCATGTTTGCCGGGAATGGGATTCCGACGAGAGCTCCACCGACTCCTCCGATGACGAGGACGCCGCAAACATCGCCGTCACCAAGGGTCTTCTCTTCCCCAACATCGGCCACAAGTGCCTCATGGCAAAGGACGACAAAAGAAAGAAGGTAAAATCAAAATCCTCCACTAAATATGAGACCTCTAGTGATGAGGATAATGCTAGTAATGAGGAGGATAACTTGCGCATCCTTTTTGCCAACCTAAACATGCAACAAAAGGAAAAATAAAATGAATTGATTAGTGCTATTCATGAGAAGGATGATCTCTTGGACACCCAAGAGGACTTCCTTATTAAAGAAAACAAAAAGCATGTTAAGGTTAAAAATGCTTACGCTCTAGAAGTAGAAAAATGTGAAAAATTATCTAGTGAGCTAAGCACTTGCCATGATGTTATTGCTAACCTTAGAAATTAGAATGCAAATTTGATTGCTAAGGTTGATTCAAATGCTTGTGATGTTTCAATTCCCAATCTTAGAAATGATAATGATGATTTGCTTGCTAAGATTGAAGAATTGAACATTTCTCTTGCTAGCCTTAGGATTGAAAATGAAAAATTACTTGCTAAGGCTAAAGAATTAGATGTTTGCAATGCTTCCATTTCCGACCTTAGAAAGAAAAATGATATATTGCATGCTAAGGTTGTTGAATTAAAATCTTGCAAAACCTCTACATCTACCGTTGAGCATACTTCCATTTGTACTAGATGTAGAGACATTAACATTGATGCTATTCATGATCACCTAGCTTTAATTAAGAAACAAAATGATCACATAGCTCAACTTAATGCTAAGATCAATGAGCATAACTTAGAAAATGAAAAATTTAAATTTGCTAGAAGCATGCTCTATAGTGGGAGACGCCCTGGCATCAAGGATGGCATTGGCTTCCAAAAGGGAGACAACGTCAAACTTAATGCCCCTCCTAAAAGATTGTCTAATTTTGTTAAGGGCAAGGCTCCTATGCCTCAGGATAACGAGGGTTACATTTTATACCATGCCGGTTATCCCGAGAGCAAAATTAGGAGAATTCACTCTAGGAAGTCTCACTCTGGCCCTAATCATGCTTTTATGTATAAGGGTGAGACATCTAGTTCTAGGCAATCAACCCATGCTAAATTGCCTAAGAAGAAAACTCCTAATGCATCAAATGATCATAACATTTCATTTAAAACTTTTGATGCATCTTATGTTTTAACTAACAAATCCGGCAAGGTAGTTGTCAAGTTTGTTGGGGGCAAACACAAGGGATCAAAGACTTGTGTTTGGGTACCCAAAGTTCTTGTATCTAATGCCAAAGGACCCAAAACCGTTTGGGTACCTAAAACCAAGAACTAAACTTGTTTTGTAGGTTTATGCATCCGGGGGCTCAAGTTGGATTATCGATAGCGGATGCACAAACCACATGACCCGGGAGAAGAAGATGTTCTCCTCCTATGAGAAAAACCAAGATCCCCAACGAGCTATCACATTCGGGGATGGAAATCAAGGTTTGGTCAAAGGATTGGGTAAAATTGCTATATCACCTGACCATTCCATTTCCAATGTTTTTCTTGTAGATTCTTTAGATTACAATTTGCTTTCCGTTTCTCAATTATGCAAAATGGGCTACAACTGTCTTTTCACAGATGTAGGTGTTACTGTCTTTAGAAGAAGTGATGATTCAATAGCATTTAAGGGAGTGTTAGAGGGTCAGCTATACTTAGTAGATTTTGATAGAGCTGAACTCGACACTTGCTTAATTGCTAAGACTAACATGGGCTGGCTCTGGCACCGCCGACTAGCACATGTTGGAATGAAGAATCTTCATAAGCTTCTAAAGGGAGAACACATTTTGGGACTAACAAATGTTCATTTTGAGAAAGACAGGATTTGTAGCGCATGTCAGGCAGGAAAGCAAGTTGGGACTCATCATCCACACAAGAACATTATGACGACTGACAGACCACTCGAGCTCCTACATATGGACCTATTCGGCCCGATAGCTTACATAAGCATCGGCGGGAGTAAGTATTGTCTAGTTATTGTGGATGATTATTCTCCCTTCAATTGGGTATTCTTTTTACAGGAAAAATCTCATACCCCAAGAGACCCTAAAAGGATTATTGAGACGGGCTCAAAATGAGTTCGGCTTGAGGATCAAGAAAATTAGAAGCGACAACGGGACGAAGTTCAAGAACTCTCAAATTGAAGGCTTCCTTGAGGAGGAGGGCATCAAGCATGAGTTCTCTTCTCCCTACACGCCACAACAAAATGGTGTAGTGGAGAGGAAGAATCGAACTCTATTGGACATGGCAAGAACCATGCTTGATGAGTACAAGACTTCGGATCGGTTTTGGGCCGAGGCGGTCAACACCGCTTGCTACGCCATCAACCGGTTATATCTACACCGAATCCTCAAGAAGACATCATACGAACTCCTAACCGGTAAAAAGCCCAATATTTCATATTTTAGAGTCTTTGGTAGCAAATGCTTTATTTTGTTAAAAGAGGTAGAAAATCTAAATTTGCTCCTAAGACTGTAGAAGGCTTTTTACTAGGATATGACTCAAACACAAGGGCATATAGAGTCTTTAACAAGTCTTCAGAACTAGTTGAAGTTTCTTGTGACGTTGTGTTTGATGAGACTAACGGCTCTCAAGTAGAGCAAGTTGATCTTGATGAGATAGGTGATGAAGAGGCTCCGTGCATAGCGCTAAGGAACATGTCCATTGGGGATGTGTGTCCTAAGAAATCCGAAGAGCCTCCAAATGCACAAGATCAACCATCCTCCTCCACGCAAGCATCTCCACCAACTCAAAATGAGGATGAGGCTCAAGTTGATGAAGAAGAAGATCAAAAGGATGAGCCACCTCAAGATGACGGAAAGGATTAGGGGGGAGATGCAAATGATCAAGACAAGGAGGATGAAGAACCAAGGCCACCGCACCCAAGAGTCCACCAAGCAATCCAACGAGATCACCCCGTCGACACCATCCTCGGCGACATTCATAAGGGGGTAACCACTAGATCTCTTGTTGCACATTTTTGTGAGCATTACTCTTTTGTTTCCTCTATTGAGCCACACAGGGTAGAGGAAGCACTACAAGATTCGGATTGGGTGGTGGCGATGCAAGAGGAGCTCAACAATTTCACTCGGAATGAGGTATGGCATTTAGTTCCACGTCCTAATCAAAATGTTGTAGGAACCAAGTGGGTGTTCCGCAACAAGCAAGATGAGCATGGTGTGGTGACAAGGAACAAAGCCCGACTTGTGGCCAAGGGATATTCACAAGTCGAAGGTTTGGATTTCGGTGAAACCTATGCACCCATAGCTAGGCTTGAATCAATTCGCATATTACTTGCCTATGCTACTTACCATGGCTTTAAGCTTTACCAAATGGACGTGAAAAGTGCTTTCCTCAATGGACCAATAAAGGAAGAGGTCTATGTTGAGCAACCTCCCGGCTTTGAAGATAGTGAGTACCCTAACTATGTATATAAACTCTCTAAGGCGCTTTATGGGCTCAAGCAAGCCCCAAGAGCATGGTATGAATGCCTAAGAGATTTCCTTATCACTAATGGCTTCAAAGTTGGAAAAGCCGATCCTACTTTATTTACTAAAACCCTTGACAATGATTTGTTTGTATGCCAAATTTATGTTGATGATATTATATTTGGGTCTACTAACGAATCTACATGTGAAGAATTTAGTAGGATCATGACACAAAAATTCAAGATGTCGATGATGGGGGAGTTGAAGTACTTCTTAGGATTTCAAGTGAAGCAACTCCAAGAGGGCACCTTCATTAGCCAAACGAAGTATATTCAAGACATTCTAAACAAGTTTGGGATGAAGGATGCCAAGCCCATCAAGACACCCATGGGAACCAATGGGCATCTCGACCTCGACACGGGAGGTAAATCCATAGATCAAAAGGTATACCGGTCGATGATAGGCTCTTTACTCTATTTATGTGCATCTCGACCGGACATTATGCTTTCCGTATGCATGTGTGCAAGATTCCAAGCCGACCCTAAGGAAGCTCACCTTACGGCCGTAAAACGAATCTTGAGATATTTAGTTTATACTCCTAAGTTTGGGCTTTGGTACCCTCGGGGATCCACATTTGATTTAATTGGTTATTCGGATGCCGATTGGGCAGGGTGTAAAATCAATAGAAAGAGCACATCGGGGACTTGTCAGTTCTTGGGAAGATCCTTGGTGTCTTGGGCTTCAAAGAAGCAAAATTCCGTAGCTCTTTCTACCGCTGAAGCCGAGTATATTGCCGCAGGCCATTGTTGCGCGCAATTGCTTTGGATGAGGCAAACCCTTAGGGACTATGGTTACAAATTAACCAAAGTTCCTCTTCTATGTGATAATGAGAGTGCAATTCGCATGGCGGATAATCCCGTTGAACATAGCCGCACTAAACACATAGCCATTCGGTATCATTTTCTAAGGGATCACCAACAAAAGGGGGATATCGAGATTGCATATATTAACACTAAGGAACAATTCACCGATATCTTTACCAAGCCACTAGATGAACAAACTTTTAACAAACTTAGGCATGAGCTAAATATTCTTGATTCTAGGAATTTCTTTTGATGTTTTGCACACATAGCTCATTTATATACCTTTGATCATGTCTCTTTTATACCCCATGACTAATGTGTTTTCAAGTGAATTTCAAACCAAGTCATAGGTGTATTGAAAGGGAATTGGAGTCTTCTACGAAGACAAAGGCTTCCACTCCACTCCATTAACTCATCCTTCGCCGTCGCTCCGAGCAATTCTCCGTCTTTGGTATAATCTTCACTCATATTTTATTTGCCAAAGGGAGCGAAAGTAGTCAATAAGGGCTTATATTTCACTCTAAGTATCCATTTTTGGCGATTCATGCCAAAGGGGGAGAAAGTATTAGCCCAAAGCAAAAGGACTGCACCACCACCTAATTTTAAACTCATGATTTTCAAATTGGTATCTTATTGTGTTCAAAAGGGGGAGAAAGTAGTATTTTCAAAAACGATATCTTAAAACCCTCTTGAACACTAAGAGGAGGATTTTATTAAGAGGGAGTTTTGTTTAGTCAAAAGAAAAGGCATTTGAAACAGGGGGAGAAAATTTCAAATCTTGAAAATCCTTCTCAAAATCCTATTCATTTACCTTTGACTATTTGCAAAAGGACTTTGAAAAGAATTTACAAAAGAATTGCAAAAACAAAACATGTGGTGCAAGCGTGGTCCAAAATGTTAAAAATAAAAGAAACAATCCATTAATATCTTATGTGAATTAATATTGGCTCAATTCTAAGTAACCTTTGCACTTACAATTATGCAAACTAGTTCATTTATGCACTTCTATATTTGCTTTGGTTTGTGTTGGCATCAATCACCAAAAAGGGGGAGATTGAAAGGGAATTAGGCTTACACCTATTTCCTAATTGATTTTGGTGGTTGAATTGCCCAACACAAATAATTGGACTAACTAGTTTGCTCTAGTTTATAAGTGTTACAGGTGCTAAAGGTTCACAATAAGCCAATAAAAAGACCAAGAAAAGGGTTCAAACAAAGAGAGCAAAAGACAACCCAAAGGCACCCTGGTCTGGCGCACCGGACTGTCCGGTGTGCCACCGGACAGTGTCCGGTGCACCAGGGCACTTCAGCTCAAACTTGCTACCTTCGGGAATTTTCAAGGGCGCTCCGCTATAATTCACCGGGTTGTCCAGTGAGTCACCGGACAGTGTCCGGTGCACACCGGACTGTCCGGTGTGCCAGCGGAGCAACGGCTACTTCGCGAAGCAACGGTCGACTGCAACGCATTAAATGCACGCCTGCGCACGCAGAGGACAGAGCAGCGTCAGAAGGCGCACCGGACAGTCTACAGGACCTGTCCGGTGCACCACCGGACAGCCCAGAGGCCCCACAAGTCAGAGCTCCAATGGTCGAACCCCAACGGTCCGCTGACGTGGCTGTCCGGTGCGCCATGCGACAGCAGCCTCCCAACGGCCATTTTTGGTGGTTGGGGCTATAAATACCCCAACCACCCCACATTCAATGGCATCCAAGTTTTCCACTCTTCTACACCTTACAAGAGCTAGCATTCAATACAAGACACACCAAAGAGATCAAATCCTCTCCCAACTCCACACAAAGCTTTAGTGATTAGAGAGAGTGATTTGTCGTGTTCATTTGAGCTCTTGCGCTTGGATCGCTTCTTTTATTTCTTCATTCTTGTGATCATCTCAATTGTAACCGAGGCAAGAGACACCAATTGTGTGGTGGTCCTTGCGGGGACTTGTCCCGTTTGATTGAGAAGAGAAGCTCACTCGGTCCGAGGGACCGTTTGAGAGAGGGAAAGGGTTGAAAGAGACCCGGTCTTTGTGACCACCTCAACGGGGAGTAGGTTTGTAAGAACCGAACCTCGGTAAAACAAATCATCGTGTCTCGCTCTTTATTTGCTCACGATTTGTTTTGCGCCCTCTCTCTCGGACTCGTTTCTATTTCTAACGCTAACCCGGCTTGAAGTTGTGCTTAAGTTTGTAAATTTCAGATTCGCCCTATTCACCCCCCCCTCTAGGCGACTTTCAGCTATAATTCACCGGACTGTCCGGTGGTGCACCGGACTGTCCGGTGAGCCAACGGCCGCCAGCGCAACGGTCGGCCGCCAAATCCGCGGGCGACGCGTGGCCCGCTCCAACGGTCGGCAGGGGGCACCGGACTGTCCGGCGTGCACCGGACAGTGTCCGGTGCGCCAACCAGCCCGAAGATCCAACAGTCGGCTGTGCCAGGAATGGAAGGAGATCCGCACCGGACATTCTACAGTGACTGTCCGGTGTGCCACCCGACAGAAGGCAAGAATTGCCTTCCTTGTTGGGTTCCAACGGCTCCTAGCTGCCTTGAGGCTATAAAAGGGACCCCTAGGCGCATGGAGGAGTTACCCAAGCATTCCTTGATCATTCCTAAGCACCAAGACTCCATTTCGCGCATTCGATTCTTTGAGATAGTGACTTGAGCACCATTTGAGTAGAGAACTCCTCGAGTTGTGTTGTGAGCTCAAGTTGTGGCTTGTGTGCGTGATTGTGCTCTTGTTTTGAGTCTTGTGTGTGTTGCTCTCCCCTCCCTTACTTCCGTGCTTCTTTGTGATCATCAATTGTAAGGGCGAGAGGCTCCAAGTTGTGGAGATTCCTCGCAAACGGGAGAAAGTATAAGAAAGGAAAACACCGTGGTATTCAAGATGATCATTGGATCACTTGAAAGGGGTTGAGTGCAACCCTCGTCCATTGGGACGCCACAACGTGGAGTAGGCAAGTGTTATACTTGGCTGAACCACGGGATAAATCACCGTGTCTTTTGTGCTATCTTTCTTTGTGACCATTGAGTTTCACAAAAGCTTGGATCTTAGCCACTTGGTCCTATTGCACTAACTCTTAACCAAGTTTTTGTGGCTACAAGTATTTGATTTTTACAGGATCACCTATTCACCCCCCCCCCTCTAGGTGCTCTCACTTTAAGCGAAGATAGAAGAGATGCGACGTCGGTCTCTCCATGTTTGACAACTTTCTGGTGCCGATCCACCGTGTATTGTGACAAGAATTTCTACTTCGCTTGACGCATGTAGTCCTCGTATTGTTGTTGCTCATCGGCCGTCAGACTTTCAACAACCGGCTTCAGGATATTGCCCAGGGAGATCGGTGTGATCTTTAGAACCGGCCATTTGAGGGCCTTATTTTTAGTAGATCTAGACACCTATTCCTAGCGGAGTCCCCAAAAAGTGTGTTGGCGCCGATCTGGGCGCCAATCACTGTGTTGAGAACCGGCGGCGGTGCTCTTTGCACATGCGTGAACGATCCGCGGCCAGGGGCCAGACGGTCCACGACCTAGCGCAGGGCTCGGGTTCCCTGCCTGACGGGCCGGACGGTCCAAGCCTAGAGGTCGGACGGTCCGCGCGTCCGAAGGGGCAGCGCCTGAATCTCGCTCCCGGGAGAGACCCCGTCAGTGAGGAGAAATCCTAGGCTTCGTCTAGGGTCAGCAGGCCACCCTAGACACCCCTAATCAACGTAGAGCCAAAGATAAGCGAAAAATTTGGGGTAGGGAAAGGCTAATCTAGAGCTAAACTAGAACTACTCCTAATGCATAAGGTAAAAACGAGAAATAGACTTGATTTGATCGATTGTGGGGGGTTTAATCGGTCGTAGCCCTTCATCTATATAAAGGGGGGTCTGGATCCGCTACAAGTTGTTTCCCGAGCTAATCCCGCGATTTTAGCTAACAAATCCCGTGAGAAACTAGGAACCCTAACTGACTCTGCGCACGCGCGAACTGTCCGCGCCATCACCGCGGACCGTCCGCAAGTATATTTCTGGTGGTCAACAATGGGCTTTAAATTTTACATTATAAAAATTTAGGTTTAAAACATGTTTATAGGAACAGGGTCTAATCATTTTCACCAATATTACTAATTTGTTTAAATAACTTACATTAGATTAGATCGTATTAGATTAGATTGAATCTAGATTAGATTGGTATGACTAGACTAGATACCATCTAATTAATTCGGATTAGATTATGGGTGTTACACTAGGGTGGGATAATTATGGTTATTAGGACAAGATGACATTATTCCTAAGCATCACTTTAGGTACAGGATTCCAAGGTGTGAAATCCTCTTTTATCGTTAGAAGTGAAAACGTAAAAGTAATCAGAGTAAAGCAGCAATAGATGAGAAAATATTAAGATAAGTTTAGAAAGAATCTAAGTAGCAAAGGAAAGTAAGCAAGGGTTTGTCCAATTCTATCTAGATTACGTCCTACGGTCAACATTTTTCTGATACCACTTCTGTCACATCTAGATTTAAGGGCAAACCCGGGCGCGTATCAAATGTGTGCAAGGATCAAGTCTCACACATATGATGACTCATGATACAGAAATCAATGTCACATCTTTATTACATAATAGAAGTTACGTACAAAATAGCTAAATAAATACATCATATGACGGCAATAATCCACTAGAACCATAGTTGACTGGGAGACGACGGTCTATACCTCTCCGAACTCATCGTAACATCCTTCATGCTCCTCATTTTGGCGGTACATGTTCTTGACCTGGTGTGAATAGAGCAAGGGTGAGCTCACATACGTTCATCGCTCAACAAGTTCTGGAAAATAATGTGCATGAGCTCACTTACGGTGGGTGTGAAGTGTAAGGGTTACTAAGGAATAATAGTTAAGGCTATGCATTACTTGTAATAAGTTGGTCAAAATTTTATTAAAAAATTACTAAGTATAAGTGTATAACAACCCAATTAAATAATTGATCACAATTATTAATAAATCCCACTATGTAATGCAAATGACAGATTAAGTTTAATTTCATAAGTTACTCTTGTGAGGGTGCAAGCCGCTTATGACCATGAGCACAACTGATATACCAGTTTTACACTCTGCATAGGTTGTGCATCTTTACCCACAAGCCATGATACCCATCTATGATAGGGTTATATGGACCCCATACACCTCTACCGAGGAGGAGAGGCAGGTAGCACTATGATTTCTTTATAAAGTTACACTAGCATGAGAGAACCTACTTCGGAATCAAGTAGGAGGGTGCGATATAGGAATCTCTCGCTCGAAAGCTATCACGAACAGATCGGCCCAAAAACCTCCCTATATCGGTAGCTCCCCACGCCGCTCGTGTCGAAAAAGGATTAACTCACACTAGCTTTCCTAATTAATCGACTAAGGGCGTCCCATTTCAACCTTGTGGTAGCATTGTTTTCTCGGATGGTCGCTCTGTGTTCTAATTAACACAACAATATTATCTTGATCAATAATTAAACCAACAATAATAATGGAGCATGATCATAATTTAGATATTAATCCCAAAATCAGGTAGAGCAATAGCAAGACTATCCAAATAGTTTAGTTTGCATGGTGCAGGGTAAACAAAACTAGGGTAACATATTAGGTCCCATCAAGTTAACCTGAGCATGTCGCGGTGATTATCGAGAACATTATTAGGTAAAGAAAAGTGATCAAGGGCACAACTTGCTTTTTTGGTGCAACTTCATGTACTTCTCCAATTGGACTTCGGGTCCCTCGTGACCTCGCTTCTAACCACAGCAATACATAAAAATAAACAAATAATTGATATGATAACATTACACCAAAACATGAGAACAAACTGCGTAAGAATATTTTGCGCATCGCTACGAAAACATAGGTTCGACAACCATTGAAATCGGAGTTAAAATGAGAAAGTTATGAATTTTCTAAGTTTCATTGAATTAATTCTACTCTTAAAATCATTTCAGAATTATTAATATATATGAGTCAGTTATATGGAATGGTGCGCACTAATTTTAGGAAGCTTGGGTGTGTTTTGTATATAAACGGATTGAATTTAAACAATTCTATATTGCATGTGGGCCGTGGGTTAGTTTCCAAGAAGATGAGGGTCTCTTTAGAAAGATGGCCCTGACCGAAGGGGTATCAGTCAATTTGAGTCGTTTGATCTAAAGCCTACGGCTAGATTCGATCTCCTCATATTATGAAATGGTATGAATTCTCAGTCACTAGATCTAGGATCCACGGTAGGGATTTTAGATATGCGCGATTTAATCCTATACATCCATAGCCGATCCAACGAACACTGCATCTCCATATCCCTCTCTCTCTCTCCCATCTATCTTGTCATCTACCCTCGGCAATCCAAGCACGGCGGCGAACACGCCTTCGCGGCGGTGCCCTGGCCGGGGCTTGGCTCCGTTCATCTTTGTGACCTATTCCTTAGGTGAAAATCGAGCTACATGTTGTTGAGATCAAGGCGAACTGGTCAAGTGCTGTCTCAGTTTTCTTCACGCGACGACGCTCTCCGGCCCCTCCTTCCTCGGTGATGACTTCAAGATGGTTGATGATGGGGAAAAAAGCAGCTTCATATTTACACAAGTGGAAGGGACCGACTCTAGGTGCTTGGTGTGTGTGCCCCATCGTGATCCTTGACGAGTTTGTTATGCCTGAGTTGAGCTCCGTGTCGCTCCGTGGGAGATGAGCCCAATGGGCAGGACTCATAAGATCAGAGAAACAAACTTACGTACAGGTGTGTGGAAGAATGTCGCTAACGCGACAAACCCACGCGCCAGTGACCGACTACGTGCCCGCGCGGGGTGAGAACCCATGGTGCATCAACTCTTTCGAGGAGTGGAGGGTGTGCCAAGTTGGGTCGGGTGGGGGAAGAAATTGGGAGATGGGCTGACTAGAGATGTGAAGCAGGGTTCAGACTGTCAAGGGTGCGATGATTTGTTTTTTTTTTCTTTTTCTTTTCTATTTTCTGTTTTCCTCTTTTTATTTTAATTTCTGTTTTCAAATCCTATTTCAGATTTGGTTCTCATCTTTAAATTCAAACTAAGTGCACACATAAACTCCAACATGAGATGCAACAATGTATAGTTTTATTAGCACTTATTTAATTCCCATATGCATAAGAAGGCAATAAGAAAACATTAGTTTACTCACTAAAATTAATAGAAACCTCTACTAAATCAACCCTAAAAAAACTATCTCATCTCACAAGAGCATATTTTAAGGGTTTACAATATAACACATCCATCATTTTTTTTTTCCTCTCGAACGAGCAGGAGAGTTGCGCATCATTAAATTAAATAAATGCTAAGTCCAAAATAGACCAGAACAGTACAATAGGTCACCCACTTAAGCCTAGTTTGGATACTTTGGGATTAGAGTGTTTTGGAGGGATTGGAGAGGGTGTAAATCCCTAATATATCAAATACTCTCTCAATACATCTCAATCCACTCTAATCTCACTCATTACTAGAGTACCCAAACTAGGCCTTAGGGAGGCCAAAAACGTAGATACCCAAAAGGATCCATTGGCAAAAAAACAAAAAACACCACCACTACCACTAAGGCCTTGTTCGGTTAATCCTGTTACCTATGGATTGGATGGGATTAAAAAAATTTAAGAAGAAGTTTGACTTGCTTGAGATTTAAACCCATCCAATCTCACTCAATCCACATGGATTGAGAGCTAACCGAACAAGTCCTAATTAGGCTATCAAAACAGGGATTGGAGTAGTTAAGAGGAAAAAGTTCTTAGCCCCTGCCATCCTCCAAAACTCCATTTCTTGTTCAGCCATCCTGAGAGCAGCATCCAGGTTGGGGCTGGTTTTATAAAAAACAAAGCCATTATGATGTTTCCAAATTATCCAAACTCCCAACCACAATCCATTAAGACTTTGTTCGGTTATTCTAATCTCATATAAATTGGATGGGATTGGAAAAAATTATGAAAGATTTTAACTTGTTCGGATTTAAACTCATCCAATCCCACCCAATCCACATGGATCGATAGCAAATCGAACAAGCCATGATCTAGCCATTAACCTATCTCAACCACTCCATATTCATCTACAAAATATATAGACTCGATAAAAAGAGACATTTGGAACCATGTTCCCCAAAACAAAGGTTTTTAGGGAGCCATTTTTACATGCAAGGAGACCAAACAAACATAGAAAAATGTTTTCAGCTTTAGGTCGCAATGTTGAGGACCACCTAGCTCAGTAGCCAGTATTAGCCAGTAGTACCGATGTTACTGCTAAGACATCTAGCACTATATAAGGTTTCGACCTAGCAATAAAAGACAATAAAATGGTTATGACTGCAATGAGTAGGGAGACATGCAAGGAGGGGAAGGAACATGTATAGCATGCATCGGAGAGGGGACTTCTTTATACATTCAGTTAGAATCATCAAAACAACAAAAGAGCAACACACTGTTACCTTTCAAACAAATCAGTAAAAGAGGCGGACGGGGAAGACAAGGGGCTGCAAGGCGGCATTCAGGCCAGCCGTGGAGGATGGGCTGATGGGGCGGCTGCGGGTGAAGGGGCCACAGCAGGAGACGAAAGGATCCTACGGGGGCCGGCGGAGGCGTCACGCGTGGCAGGGATGGTCGGCACTGTTTTTTCAAGCCTGCTCTTCATCTTCAACTTCTCCCCTCTCGTCGGCGGCAGCAACCATCAACTCATCCAATTTGTCACTCTTTCCCAAGATTATCTCAATCTGTGGAATTTGAGGTTCACGTTAGCTCAACCCTCAGGAAAAGAATTGCATGCAGTTTAAGATAGAATGACCAAACTGACAAACACCACAAGTAGATAGTCCAGAAGTGTTAAAGCAGTAGTAGAGAAGTCCCTATATAAATCGTTCACATGTCGGCGGTACGGAAAACTCCCTGCATACAAAAGGAGATACTGAGAACTCTTTGTGTGTGTGGTAATGAAAGTGAAGAGAGGAGCTCTACATGATCTTCGCTGGCAGTTTGAACCGCTTGAGTACATCAGCGTGCACCTCATGCTCACTCTCACTATCAACAATAGAATGGCAAACCAAGATGAAAGAACTTGCTAGCCATGGCATCACAACAAAGCAACTTTTTATTAGCTCAGTGAAAGGGGAACTACTAAATTTAACACAGGTAAGCGCAGCATCATATTTTCATTAGAAAAAGGTGGTTATGTCTAATTTAAACTTTAAATACAATAGATGCATGGTCCTACAAACATCGTCCTCAGGTTCAAATCCAGTCGCAAGGCAAATGAAGAACAGCCTTAAATCAGGGTATAACATCAACAGGACATGCAAAGTAGCACAAAAGAACAAGCACTTGTCTGAAATAACAAGGTTGGCGAATTAACACACATCAACAGAATACACTGCAAATCGCGTATTTCTCATGGAAACTGATTATTTTATAGGTGATAGACCTCAGGGAAAGAAAGACAGATAAAAATATAGCCCAGAGATCAATACCTTCTCATCTAGTTCATGGATGAAACTTTCTGTAGGGCTGAGTACTCTTCCAAAAGGTAGAGGGAATTCTATACCTCCCCACCTGCACAATTGATAAGAGTAAATCCAACAATGACAACAAGAAATAGTATCCCTGGGTATCTGATTCACTTCTTGAAGTTTTTGAAGGCTGTTGTGTCATCTAGTTCTCCTCTGATGTCCAGAGGATATGTCTCCCCGTTGACCATAGTGAACGGATTCATCTCAAGAAATGAGAAATCCATATGGAGATGGAGCATAATTATTATAAACATGGCAAATAAGAAAATATAGTGACATGAAAAATTCTTAATTCACTACAGCCAGCAAATAAACATTTCCCAAATCTGTGGTACCTTGGAAGACAGCAAATACTCCTTTAATGAAGTCGCCAATTTTTCTGTGTGCCTGATCAGCAAATAAGGAGTGCCTCCAATGTGAGAAATGAGTTAACATGGAGGTATTGAGGTTAGAACTGAGGAGAGCAACAAGTACCTCCAATGGATGGGTCGCAATCAAAGGAGCACATGAATCAGACGTCGTTGCCTCGTTGGCTTCTCAGTAGGAAGAAAAATAGTCTTAACCTTGTCCCAGTTCTCCTCGATCTCAATCCCTCCACACTCTGAGAAGCTGATGGTGCTGCCCAACCTCTCTGAAATAATCGAAAGCTAGTAGTCTTGATCATGTGGCACAAATGGCTCGACGACGAAGGTTGTGATTAAGCCTTGCAACCACCCATCTCAACCTAAAAATCAATGAATCACAGGAAACAGAATCAAATCATGTAGCTTGTCTCTAGGACAAGTTTTTTTTCACACAAGCAGCTGCTATACCTCAATCCCCAGCCGCTCCTTGATAAACTTCTTGACTTGATCGAAATCCAAGTTGAGAGCCACGAGACCACTCTTCCCAGGCTTCCCGAACAGCATATCATGCCTTGCGGAGCAAGCCAGGGCATGTAGAGTTGAAGTGGCGGGAGGTCGAGGCCAGAGACGATCCACACTAACCGGTGCGCCCATCGCCGTCATGCGTCCGCCGAGAGGGCCTCCCTGTGCGGGTGCTCTTCACGGGACGCGCCGGCATTGCTTGCCTCGCGTCATAGAGGTCGAGCTTCCGCGACGCTGCGGCAGCCGCCCCTGCCCCGAGCAGCAACGTAAACGCAAGGGGCGATTCGAGGAATAAGAATAACATGGCAAGCGCGTCGATCAGGGAGAACGCCACCAGCACCTAGATCGCACGGAGACGGATGCACAGAGCGCCGGCCCCAACGGCCTCCGCATTGCACCAGGCGCCACGGCCCCCTGCGACGCGAGCCCTAACCCTAGGAGGATGAGGCGGCGACGGGTGGGCAGACAGAGAAGTGTGGAAGGCTAGGCACGTGAGGAAGCTGCGTCGGAACCCCGCTCAGAGCGCAATTGAATGAAGATTTCGCGTCTGGGACTTACAGGTGGAGGCACTCCCACCCCGTCAGAAAACGCTCTCGTGCGAGCAATCCGCACCGGGTTTCAATATAAGAGATGCGAAGGAAGAATCCAAGAACAATTCCAGGTTCCAGCCACAACAGCACTAGATGCCACTAACACAAGATGTCTTTTTCATTATCAATCACAAGTACACCAATACACCATCATTCAAAAAAGATGATATCAAATCCACCAGCAAATTGTTACTAATGTGCTACAGAGAACACTGGTGGTTTCGGAGACAAACAAGCAGCGTTCTGTGGCAACGCGATAAACACAGCCGGTAGAGCTGATGGTGGTCAAATATTCCAGATTTCAAGAAATGCTATTGCAATATAAGTATGTCAGGTAGGTCATTAGATAATGTGGCAACCAAGAAACCAAAATGGGTAAAACGAAAACCTGCAACGCCATAGTCATGCTATGGGTATTGTGTACTGGTAGGCCCAAAAATTAACATAGTGTTCCTCATCCAGCTCAAGCAGCATTTCCCTGCCAGAAGAGAAGCCAAAAAAGATCAGATGAAAAATGGATTCAAATGCTATTCTGGGGGTAAGCAGAGGCAGGATAACACCTTTGATTTGGACTTGTTTGATTTGGAATCAGAAGCTTGTTTCACATCCAAAGGTTGCTTGAAAGGAAGAAACTCTATTCCACCCATATAAGGTTGCAGTGCCTTTGGCACCTCAACGCCATCCTCCTTTTGGAAATTCTCCAGAATACAACAGAGGGTCCTCTCAGTGGCAGTCAAGGTAGAGTTCAGCATATGAACAAACTGCTTGGACTGCTCATCATTCTGTTCGGAAATGTTAAGATTCAGCAATTAGTAATATTTTAGCCTACTCTGGGTGAAGGTGCCGAGAGCAATGACACATCTACAATAATCTACGTGGCACAGAACCTTTTACCTTTTTCTGGCCATACCCAATTCCAAGTCTCCTTGACTGAAAGTCAGTGCAGTTTGAACAGGATACTAACTCTCGGAAGGTCTTTGATGCAGGGAACCATGCTTCCAAATCATATTTCTTAGCAGCAGCATCATTAAGAGCGCCAGAGACAATGGAAACAACTTGGTATGGTAGCCCAATCTGCAAGATGGACATTGAATAAAAATTTAGACAACTCAGGGAGGACAAACTAGGTTATAAAGATCACAACATACTGATTATTACCTCCTTATAGTAATCTTCTGAGTTTTTTAGCATCTCTTCATGCATCTCCCAAGAATCATTGTCATTTGGGCTTGTAATGCAGAATTGTTCGATTTTTTCAAACTGGTGGACTCTGAAGATACCAGCTGTGTCCCTTCCATGCGAACCAGCTTCCTTCCGGAAGCATGTGGAGTACCCAGCATATCTATATGTATGTAATTTATTTATGATTAAATTTGATAGTGTGTCACTAAAAGATAAAGAAACTGAAGATCGAAATTACTCACTTGATTGGAAGTTCAGCAGGGTATATTCTATCACCTAAGTGATAAGCACATAAAGGCTGCTCTGATGTAGCTATGAGATATTTGTCTTCACCATCACCTGTAACCTGACAAATGAAACTGCTGGTAATGTACTTGTAATAAAAAAATATGAGATACTATTATCAGAGAACTGACATATTTTGTGGATGAAACCTTTCAACAGATATATAGATAGTCCATAAAATATATTCAAAACCAAAGATCAAAACTAAAACATTCATCCAAATAATCAAACTATTATTACGAGTAAAAACTATCATACCCACAGCAATCAAAATGGAACAGATGGGCTGAAAACAAAAAAAACAATACAGGAACGTATTATGGTAAAACCAATACATGAAGAGAATGTGGTGTCTTTCTCTAATAAAATAGGGAAGCATAATTTACGTTAAGTCATAAAACTATGAATGTAGGTAGTTGTACTGTAACAACTAACAATATATGCACATAGGGAATATTTAATCAGACTTACTTTGTAAAGCTCCTCATCAAACTGGGCCAACTGGGCACATTTTGCCATAGTTTCCTTTCTCATGAAAAAGGGAGTTTGCATTGGTTTAAATCCCCGTTTTCTCAGAAAGGCTAGCCCAAAATTTATCAATGCCAGGTTAAGGAGGACACCTTCATCCTTTAAATAGAAACCCCTACCACCAGCCACATCAGCACCTGCAAAAAGTGTAAATAGGAAAAAGGTTGTGAGAGGCGAACTTGACAACCTGTTCCACAAATGTTCTTACAGCAAAAAAGCAAACAAAGAGCACAAGCACATCAAATTAGTTGATGCAGGGTAATTGTTAGAAGCATGTTGAATATATAAAATGTGTGGAACCATGCATTCTCTAAGAAAGGGATGTTAAGTTAACGGAGACAGCATACAATCACATGCAGACATACCAGAATGCCAGCAACGAAGAAAACTAGCAAGTTACTCCAGAAAACAATCAGAAAGAGAAGAGAAATAGGCAATTGGTTTGTAATAACTTTGAAGCATGCTTAAACAAGCAATCACGGCGGTAAAAAAGCACATGTAAATAGAGAAAAGTTGAGAGCATATACCCTTCTCCAATGCGACAATGTCAAGCATCCTGCAAAGGTCCACGTGATTCTTCAAATTTTCCTCTACTCTCTTCTCTCCAAATGTCCGTACAATTTTATTGTTTGCCTACAAGTAGTAGTATAATCACTTCAGCTCAAATTTATAATAATTAGGTCAAAATCAGAGGGACCACTTGCAATTGCAATTTCAAGACTGGACCAGAATAGGAATGCAATATTTTTCTGTATCTTCACATAGAACCCTAAAGTACAATAGGAATTCCAACAATCAACGGGTGAGGCAATGTTTTCAGATCGTCCAATTAAACGCGATTAATCGGCGGTTAATCGACTGATCGTAACTGCATAGACGATCAGGGATAACAACGCAATCAGAGTGACCAGAAACCTGATCGTCCGAATAATCATCAGTTAATCGCAATTAAGCGACCGATTAGGTCGTGGACGATAAGTCTGCTTTGTTTGTGGATTTTCAGTTTCGGCCCACTTCAATTTTTTATCAATCGTTTTGGCCCAGTCCACCCCAGCCCACTGGTAAACCGAACGGGAGGAAAACACACACAGGTACAAGCGCTAATTCCACACGCAGCCGCCGCTCTGGCTCGGTGCTCTGCTGCTCGCTGACTTCGGAGACTGAAGATTGAGGAACCCTAACACTGCAGCAGCACACGGGCAACAGCGGCACACCACCAGCGATGGGATTCAGCGCCCCCCTCCTCCATCCCCAGCGCGGCGGGGCCCTGCAGCAGGTAGCCATGTACCTCCACGGCGCCCTGCTGATGAGGTTTACCAGTCCCCGTTCATCATTTCGGTTTAGACTTTAGGCTGCAGATTTGCTGAATGCTGATAAGGTGATACTATGGAAGGACTTACTAGTTGAATAGCAAGAGAAATTAATCATGCGCTAGTCGACTATCTCTGTGCTGTTCGGTTTTGGTGTTCTTGTCATAAATTTATAAGTCTTTAAGGATTATCAAAATTAGAAGTCAGATAACCTTAGCTAGCTTGACCTGATGTGGAAGCCTTCTCTTCATGACAATAAGATGGGGGCGTCCCATTGTGCAGGCAAGTAACGACGATACATGATACTCTAGCACTCTGCTAGCATACTCAACAAGTTATTTGATGTGTTGTTATATGTAGATTAACTTCCACAAGTTATTTGACTATGCTTTACCTACGCTAATGTCTGTAGTAATATATATAGAAAAGCCTGATCGGTTTCCATGTGTCCGGACGATTTGGAGGTCTGATCGACTGATCAGAAAGCGATCAGATTAATCGACGGCTGATCAGCCCTATGGCAATTAGAAACGATCAACCAATCAGGAAACATTGGGTGAGGGTGAGAATCAGTGCAGGAGTTGACAGTGGAGCTAATAGTTAGGCTGCCACGTTACAATCTAACAGTTACTTCAGTGGAAAGGAAATAGCCAGAACAAGCACCAACTAAATTTCCAGATCACCTCGTCGTCGCTGACTGGCACGGACTCATGCACGATGTTCCCAATCCTCGT
Source organism: Zea luxurians (assembly GCA_029449295.1). NCBI lineage: Eukaryota > Viridiplantae > Streptophyta > Magnoliopsida > Poales > Poaceae > Zea > Zea luxurians. The sequence goes on along the minus strand of JAOPSE010000660.1, from coordinate 70,837 downwards.
GAGCTTGGCGTCGAGGGTGCTCTTGGCCTCCTGCACCTCGACTTCTTTGGCTGCCAACCTTTTCTTAATTTCGTCTGTGCTCTCCATGAGCTTCTTCGCTTCCTCTTCTTGCTTGCTCTGCAAAGAAACACGCCACCGAACACATACTCACATAAAACCCAGAACCCCGAGAAGGAAAATGGATGATGAGTGCATCGCAATTCGAGACAGAACGTACGGCTTTGAGCTTGCCAATCTTCTTGCTGGTAGCGTTGAGCTCCTGCCGGATCTTGTCCAGCTCGAACTGCCCTGCAGCAGCGACGAGAACCACTGAGAGTCAGAGACCGACCGGGATCTGGAAGACGTTTGAGGGAGGGGGCGAGGGGCAGGGTAATGAGGAGAGTGGACACTTACTTTCGCGCCATGCCTTGTCGAGGGCGATGACCTCGTCGACGAGCTCGACGGAGGCGAACCGGCTGCGCTGGGACTCACGAATAAGCTCCGGATTGCCGCCCTTGTCGGTGCGGAACAAGTTGATGTCGAGCATCGTCGCTTGCAACGGCGGCGGCGGCGATGGGGTGAAGTCGAGCAAGGGAAACAGGCGGGCACGTTGCGACGGCGGCGATGGGGTGAAGCCGAGCAAGGGAAACACGAGGTTAGGGCAGGCTTGACGTCGCGGGTGAGCTTGGGCGCTTGCCCCTTGGCATGCTATTTGGGCCGACTAGTACAAAGAAGCTGAGGGCCTGTTTCGTAACATGGTTTATTTACGGTTTCAATACAACTAGTTTTTTCTTGTGACTAGGTGAGTGCCCGTGCGTTGCAACGGGAACATATAATATCACGGTAATTTATGTACAAATATGTGTTATATTGTTAAGAGAAAAGGTTTCGTAATCTATTTGTGATTCTAGTGATAAGATGAAGAGCGAGAATTATGTCAGACCTGCACCAGCAACCACGACCTGCAACGGCTTACTGGGGTGTTCTCTGTTTCTAAAAAATGAAGAGAGTTGTCCATCTTCCAAATAGTTTATTGTGCTTTCTAGTGGAGGTCTTGAAAAATCCTTGCAGACAACCTGCGGAAAAGGTAATCAAATATGATTTCACAAGAAGCACAGTGAGAACACGGAAAGAGTGAAAAACAAAAGGCTGAACCTGCAAGGCAGGATGTCTACGGTGTGATCTCCTTCCTTTATTCCTTGAGACAAGTTTTTTCACGGCAAAGCTTGTATAGTGACTACTCGCAAAACATCTCTGAGAAGGAAGTTGCCCCGCAAAAGATCTTGCCTGGATAGCTCCAGTAATATTCATAGATGACAGGCAGCCAGTGTCCATTATTGAGCAACTCTTCATAAAGTGGGGGTCAGCTCTGCTTCAGCCAATAGGTACAGGCAGACTACTGCAAATTCAAGGAGCCATAAGACAACCCACAACTATGAAGTCATTTCCCATATGGCATATGTATCGTGAGTAAATTAATCCAGGTTGGTAAATACCGATGAAGATATTCTAGGCTGAGAACAATTGATGGATTAACAACGAGGCGGAGAAACAAGAGACAATTGCATATTTAGGATTCCAAACATTGTGTTTTGCATCCAAAACATTTGCTTTACAAAAAGAGATACAAATATGGCGTTGCCTGGAACTTTTTCTAAACAAATTCGTAGCACCACCATCTCAGACTAAAAAAGAAGCATCTGCCCCTAGGTGACACTGGCTGTATGGTGGTGATGAATTAAAATTCAAGACACCCACAACAAATGCCAACAAGAAATTCAAACTGTAAGGCACATGATGGTGATAAAAAAATCAAGAGTAATCAAAAGAATAATTACCAATATTAACCAACCACTAAAAACTACCACCTATGTGTTGACAAACATAGGAATAAAATTATAACAGAAGGCAGTGAGAGACCTGTTCTTCTCTTGTGAGGGCATCATTGTTAGCACGAAGCTCGACACACATTCCCATGGCGCAGTCATTGTATACATCCCAAAGTCATCCTTAAGCATGGCATCAACAAGTGTGTCATGTCCAAAACGAGACCCTTTACTGCATTTGTAAGTAGCAGGTTTGTCAGACATAGCAGTTGGGATCTGTTTTAACCAAGAACATATATAGTTTCAACATAAAACAGGCCACTTTTGAATCACCTTGCTAACTGATGGTGAATGCTCAAATCACTAAAACCAGGTGTAGAAAGTGTAATTTAAATAAGTAAGCAACTTTTATCTATGAAATAACTTAAGGTTGTTCTTTGGTTATGCACAAGCACCACTGGATGTATCAAAACAATACTTTCCATACCTAGCTTCGACAATGTACTTTGGGGCATTGGACAATATCATTGATACCCAGCTGAATTGATTGTGCAGTGAACATAGTAATTTTTCTTTGTTTTTACATCAAAAATACACCAAACACTTCACACTTTGGGGTTAGCTGTTAGGTACACCAGACCGGAGCTGCCAAATCTGCCATTAAGCTAGACTGACCGTGTCTTGAGGCCACGAGTCAGTGAAAACCTACATGTTGTTTGCAGGCACCATGCATCCTGGTTACTCAGATATGCTAGTTTACGCGCCTGATGCATGGAGGCCTCCAACACAACCATGACCATGAATGATGGGAGCAAAAGGCTTGCTGCCTCCATTGTCCCCCCCTCCCACATTGCCTTGTTTCCCTCTCCCTCGCTCTCTCTCTCTCTCTCTCTCTCTTTTCTTCTTTAATTTTGGTTGCTTTTCTGATCATCCGTAGCTTCAAAGGCGAACAGCATGGTGCCAGTAGTGTGAAGCAATGCATGCACCAAATGTGTGGCGCGATGGAAACTGTACCCTTGTTAGACTGCTAGTTTTGTGTGTCGGCCACTAAGTGTTCCCTTGAAAAAAAATAAAAACAATGCTACCTTTTGAGATGAACAGGGGGTTAGGCAAGCAATGCAGGCCGACCGGACTGAAAAAAAATTCGGCTCCGTTTGGTTGGCAAGGCTTCCAGCAGACGCTTCTATGTCCTGCCAAACACTTTGGGAGAAGAAGTCGTTTCTTGGTGAGCACCAGAGGAGCCGAGACCTCTCCTCAAGTGCACCTTTGGAACTGGAGCTGAAGCATCTGAAGAGGAGCCTGCCTCATTTGTAGATGAAATAACACGCAGATTATAGACAGAGAGGTGGATTTGCTCTTGCTCCCTTCAACATGTCTTGACTCTGACCACTGACTTCCAGCTTGATGAACCACGTTTTCTCCCTGCATCATCATACTGACTGTCTGAATATGCGTCCTTGAATACTTCCCTTTCACCACAAAACAGAGTAGACTACTTGCCTATCACTGTCAGCAGAGAGACAATTCTAAGGGCCGGTTTGGTAGTACTCTAGTTTGCCCAAAAACTTTAGCTCTGCTTTTCCAAGCCATTTCGTAAATCATCTCTCTTATCCTAGAGCGAGAGACATTTTCCTATATTAAAGTGTTAGAGTCAGAGCCAAAGCCGGTGAAGCTACTATTGATAGCTTCTTCTGCGTAGTATAAAAATGGCTCTTGCTTTTAGGTGCTTTTGAGAGGTAACCGTTTTAAAAAATAGTGTTTGGTAGAGCTTGCTTTTTTTCTATAGTGGCGGGCCCAGCATTATGAAACATGGGTATTTAAAATTATTAAGGGGTAAAAAATTTAGCATGTATAATACTATATAAAGTCTTACAGTTTGATACGTATAATACCACACATATTACATATTTATATATCAACAATTTTATAACGCATTAAAATAGAGTCATAGATGAGCATAAGATTGATAAAAACTGAAACTATGTTTTATATTTATTTTTTGTATTGAAATCTTAGGTATTTAACGGGCTCTAAAGTGATGTAATGGAAGTAAGGCTCTGCTATTGATTCTACTCATCCATGGAAACTCAGCTGTTCCATAACGAGCTTGTAATGTACTTGAACCAATTCTAAAGTGATGTAAATAAGGCTATGCTATTGGTTTTCCTCATCCATGGAAAAACCTACAGCTGTTCAGAACCAGTCAAGGCTCAAATTCAGATGCCATTCATTTGAACGATATCATCATGACACTTGACACAGGGTGCGCACCAAACGCCACAAGTTTCAGTTTTTTTCCTTCACAAAATCTCCAGAACGCATTTGCATCATTGTATAATGATAGGGATTCATCGTTCGTGGAGCACTATCGTATCGTCATCCTCTGCAGATCTCGGTGAGCTCGTCGAGGTCGTCGGACTCGGACTCGGCGGCGATCCTGGACGCGGACGACGACAGGAAGCAGAAGCCGGCGTCGCTGGCGCTCTTCCGAACGGAGGCCAGCTGCTGGGACCTCTTGCAGTAGGCGATGAGCCCCTGGACGGGGTTCTCCACCTCCGAGCCCGCGCTGCTGCTCCTCCTCAGCGCCGGCCCCGCACCACCGTTGGACGACCCGCTCGAGGAAAATAACTCAACATACAAAAAGCACAAACATGCTTACTGACATCAATCATCATAGACATGAGCTATTAGGTTCAACATCAACTTACTTGGAAATTGTCAAAAGCTTGAGCAGGAATGTTGTCATCAAATTCCTTCATCATGTCCCAGGGGCCATCACCAACTCCTACTAACACAATGGACAAAGGCAATTCACTGCAGACAAAAGGCAAAAGCTGAAACAATCAGAAGTCTTTTCTGACACAGGAGGCAACGAAAAATTATGAAACATGATGATGTCGTAGCTGTAAGTAATTGTCATTTCAGCGAGAGTATTTTGAAACAAGGTAATGAAGGACATCTATACCTGGCCTTCACAATGGCATCAACAGTTTTTTGCTCTTGCGAACTCAGCTGTCCAGATGCAGTATCTACACTCCTCGTAACCTGAGTAATATACAAATTAACAAGAGGGAAGAACTATTCAGCCAAGCAATACGCCAACAAATTACACAACAACAATAAATGTGAACTATTCAGCCAAAGGTTGCTATTGTCACTATTTGCTACCTACTACAGGATTCATAGTTGCGGACTAAGGGGAAAAGAGAGAGTGCAAGGGAAGGCATCAGAGAGAACACATCTTAAACAGATATTATGATACTATAAATGCTTCATTTTAAGAACAAAATTCTATTTCACTGTTGCATGTACTGACATGCTACATTTGGGCAATGGAAATATACAGGTAAAGAAAAATGACTTAAAAAGGATAGAGTATTCAGAGCCATCAAATTACTTCCAGAACATCCCACAAGAAGAGTTAACATGGTACCTGCCCATCTGCAATTATCAATAGGACGTGGTATTGCCCGCCACTTTGCTCCACAATGGTCATAGCCATCTCAATAATTGGTGCAAAGGATGTTGGTCCTGTTAAGAATTGGTGTAAACACATATGAACAATCCAATTAAATGGATGAACAAGGCATAACAGCTTACCAGCTAAGCACAAATGTGGTACAAGTTCCCTATATCGATCGAGAGCTTCTTCAAATCCATTACAAGGTTTCTCGTCAGGAGAGAAACAGAAGACATCTTGATCATGTGTTGATGCTGAAAGAAAAAATGCATGGTGAGTTAGGATTTATAGACATTATCAAACAGAGTAAGAAACAGTCAACCGTGAACAAAATCATTACCATCTCCAAATCCGAAACATGGAATCAGATTATCTTCATCGAATTTCGATAGTGTTCACCTAATAATCGAGATGGCTTGTTCATACGGATTTGGTGTGTTGCTAATGTGATGTAGACTGCGTCCATGGAAAGAGAATTTGCCTGGTAGAAGAAAAGAAATCATAAGCAACAGGAGGAAGCGAGGCAACAGAAACAAACAAACAAACCTGTCCACTCGTTGCTCTTTGTGAAATCAATGCCAACAATAAGATTTGATGATTCAAGTCCTGCTTGAGCTAGAGCATCAGTAACCTGCAAAAGGGGAAGGTTTGGTCTTTCAGAAAGATAGTCAAGGCATAGCATAACTGAAAGTGAAATGTGCCCAACCGAGCAACTCTAACCAAACACAAATGCCTTCAATAATGCCAAGTTGCCAACCTTACAAAAAATACTGCCTATTCTTCCAATGAGCTGTGAGCACTGACCAATCTACTTTCGCGTGCATGAACCCTTCATGATTCATGAACAGTAATTGATGGTTGACTAACAAATAGAACCATAATGTTCTATATCAGAATCTGCAGCGCCTCCCATCGCTTGACCAACGATGGGGCATCCTAATTCTCCTCTGAAATTTTAATCGACTGCAGATTGAGAAACTACGAAGCACAGATCGGACATGTTCCTTAAACTTGGTTGCCATACAAGGCGCAAGCAAGCGAACGGTGAGTTCAGATTGAGCCGATCCACTGCTTCCACTGTACGCTACGATTTACCCAATGACACAGCAAACGCCCTGAATGGGGTTCCTTGCACCGCCCTTCAGCGGCAGCGGCGCGGCTGCTGCCACCGTGAGAGGCGACGCACCTAGTGTTCATTCTGGTCTGGGCGAACGGGTTCTTCGTCCACGCCCTGAGGTGGTCGTGGCCATGGGCGGCGATCTCCTCCCGCGCGCCCCTCGTCGTCGCTGCGCCAAGACCGCTCTTCTCGTCGGGGAGGGAGTGGTCGCGCGGTGGGGCCCCGGCCTCGTGCGATGACGACGACACACGCCGTGGCTGCGAGTGTCGAGGAGGCGGCTAGGGGAGGGAGTGGTGGCGTAGCGGCGATGTGGCCTCGTGCGACGATAGCGGCGCGTGCCACGACTGTGGGGGTCAAGGAGGCGGCGAGGGGGTGTCCCGAAGCCGAAGGTGGGACGAAGTGGTGGCGCGGCGGGGGCACGACCTCCGCGCGACTCAGGCTCGACCGAGACAGTCGCCGCGCCGATGGAGGGAGGGAGTAGGCGAGGTCCTCCGGCTCCCGATGCAGGAAGGACAAAGGGGAGTTTGCGGACGTCGGCAAAGTGCAGGAATGGTCAAAGAAGTGGAGGTCATGGAGATGGAGGCTGCGGTAGTGGAGCTGACCGAGCGGTTGGGCGCGACGTCGTGCGGACGGAGGTTGCCGAAGAACACTGCTGGCCGCCCAAAACGTATGGGCCGCACCAAAAAATCAGCCCAGAACGCCTGTACTGCTGTGTTGTTGTGTCTTGCAAAGAAATTAGTACCATACTGGCTAGTAAAAGAGACATAGAGCGGCTTATAAGCGTTGGCTCGGACCCAACAATAAGAACTCTGCTGTTGTGTGTTTAGTGGCTGAACCGTTCAGATTTAACTCGTGAGTATGTGAAATTTTTTGCTGGTCCTGTCGGGGGGCGCACGTAGATAGCAGAACGGCAGAACATGTCAGAGGCAGAACACGTCAGAAGCAGACTACTATTGCTTACTTAATAAGTAGTAGAGATAAGGCCACTTGTTCAGTTGAAAACCAAATGATTTTGCACCTAAGTAAAATAAATTTTGCTTACTTGTAGTACACGCACACATGGATGCTTGTATATATGTTTGTCATATGAAACAAAAAACATCCCAAGTAAATTTCAAGAACTGCAGACTGTTCTCATATAATATATCCACAGCTGCTCAAAAAATGACACTCTTGAAAAGCTGGGAGCAAAGCAACCAGTATAAAATTTGAGCTTTTAAACTCCCAGTGCTGTCACACAACACTCTTGAAATAACTATAAGCTAACGATAACCAATTTTATAGCCAAATTCAACTTTGTTTATATGAAATTTACAGTTTATGGAGAAAGAGTGAAGCAAAAGGAGCTACATATCACTCTAGTAACAGCAGCAAGAAAAACACTTACTTTAGCTTCAATTTGTCCACTAAAGCAATAGCAATGCAGTGCCTAGATAACAGTAGAAAACCAATGCCATATGCGGAGATGGACCTGCACTATGAGAAGTCATAAATTGGGAAAAAGTTAGCTTGGAAACCAATAGGTGCAGTACGTGTAATGCAGAATTTTCATGTTGCTATCTGTTGTGACCATACTTTAATACTAATTCCAGCATCAAGTACCTTCTGCAATTGCTCCTATGAAATGACCATTTTTAGAACATTATTGATGTGAACTTCAGAAGCCTTGTGCAGTAGAAGTTTGTCAGCTCTCCTGAAGGATCAGCATGCTATTCTGGTTCACGTTCAGGCCCTGTGATGTTGCACGCCACCATCAATTCATCATCGCCATTTTCAAGATCGCCAACGATAGACACGTCTAGAGGAATTAACTCAACATCACAATGCGCGTTTAATGGATGACAGAGGAGCAAGAAATGATTGATGGGTTTCTCACCCTTAGCAGGGAGATGCAGTTGCCGGGGTTGGAGCCATTGGGAATGCGTGACACCTCTTGAACCTGATTGTCATGTGATAACAATCTCTGAACAAGATTGATTATCTAAACACATGAAATCTTTATGTGTATAGTTGGGCAAAGTGATTTTTCAGTTGAATCTTCCGTAAGTGTTATGTTTAGTCGATCCATTTAACATATGCAATGTAAAGAATTAGAAGGGTAGCAGCTCAAGTGATTCTTTTTTGTTCGTCATCTACAAAAACCTGATGCTGATAGTCTTAACTCTCAAGTCAACAAACTCGGGCGTATCTAGTTTATTCAAAGATACTGCTGAGTGACCGACCTGCTCACTATGGCCCTGAGGAAAGTAGACGACCGGCTCCCAACCACAGGCAGGGACACAAGGGGCCCTGCGCATGCATGCCATAGCTCTGAGTTCAGACACCTTTGTTCCCTGCAAAATGCCAAGCACACATGAGTGGAACAGGAAGCCACCAGAAAGCAGATTTGAATTACGCGCGAAATCAGGATCCTAATCGAGCCTGTCGTCGTACCAATCACTCGAATTCTTCGAGGGCGCCAGGTTTCAGACCGAATTGAGCAGTCCTGTACAGAAATCGTGCACTGATTGGGGATCTAGGGCTGTAGGGGAGCGGGGGAAGGGGAAGCGGCGGGCGAACCTGACATGGCGTGCGCGTCGTCTCCTCTCGTCAGCTATCCACAGGGGCGCCTAGAGGAAGAACGCATTCCTCGATTGTGTCGCGCTCGAGTCGCGTAAGTGGAGCGTAGGGGTGGGATAGGGGGGAGTCTGTTGACCCAGGGGGAGGAGGTCGTGGGGAGAGCGGTTGCTTGCCATCCCTGCAGCGCAGGCTTCGGCGACGGGGCGGTCGGCGCTGAAGACGTCACCGCGGAGGCAGAGGTGGACGGGAATGAGGCCACGAAGAAGGATGCGGATGCGCGGAGGTGGGCACGGGAGGCAGGGCGGCGGCAGCTTGCATAGAGGGGGCGGGAGGCAGGGCGCCGACGGTTGTGGAAGGAGGAGCGAAAGCTAGGTCGCTCACGCGGACAGGGGTCGACCGAGGGGGGCGACGCACGCCGTGTGCATCGGACGATGAAGACAGAGGCGTGGACATCACAGACGGTGGAGATTGATCGATGGCAGAACGGCAGAACCAAGGAGGCAGACTACTATTAGAGTCTTAATAAGTAGTAAAGATTCCTTCCTTCACCCATACAGATATGAAGAATTTTTCTTGAGGCGGTTCTTCGACTCTGAATACCATGAATACGCACAAAGAGTACACTCTGGAATACCATTTATTAAATGAAAGTATGGCATTTGCCAAGTATGCTCTTGAATCCTTGACTTTTAAGCTCCCATCTGATAGTTGATACCGTCTACTTCAGATTTTAAGATTTAATTAGCTGTTCTATCATGTTTTCTTTAATTTCCAAACCGAGAGGTAGTGCTATAATAAAACCGATGGATGCATGCTTTCTCATAGAAGAAAGAGAAATTGAACAATAATCTCATAGCTTTGTTTCTTTTCTCATAGGAACATATGTAGTTTGAATATTTTATCTCTGACCCAGAATTATGGTTATTTTGTTTACAATAATTTCTCACAATTATTTTTCAAATTTAAAGTGTTTTACACTATATTGAAAATTATGTGTTTTTTCTCGGTCACGCAAGAGAGTTGTGTATCTTTGCATTAAAAAGAAAAAAAAGGAAAAGAAACCAATTACAGCCACCTCAACCGCTCAGTCATCCGCTCTTTAAAAGAACGGATAAACAAGCTAGGGATAACTCACACGCTATGACAAACTACCAAGGCAACCTAGTCTATTGTTAATCCTCTCGTAAGGTTGGTAGGAAAGCAATAAATCTAGCCCCAACCAAGCTCTAGAAAAGTGCCTCTTTCTTTGCTCAGAGCATAGCCCTTTCCAAGTCAGGAGAAACCCCATCAAAACATAAGTGCCACGAAACTTCTACGAGGTCCAGAGACAACGGAATTGAAACCTTTCTGAATTTCAACGCTGACTCTTTGGCTCCTCCTCTGCTTCCAGCTAGCAAAGGATTCATCCTCATTTGTAGGTGGTAGCTCTTGCAAATTGAAGTGGAGAAGAAGGAACCAGAACCGCCTGACATAAACACAACTTGTTAGCAAGTGTTCAATTGTGTCCTCTTGTTAATCACACAGGGGACATGCAGCCGGGTTGGTAGGTTACGTCGGGCTAACCGATCTGTTGTCGAGCACCTCTTGTATATCACTAGCCACATAAAGAATTTGCATTTGTTTGGTGTCCAAGATTTCCAAATACGTCCCCAAGCTTCAAAAACTACGGATCCTTGTAAGAGTATGTACTGTTCATAATATAACATATCCTTGTGGCTTGACATCTCACATTTTACATGCATATAATTATGAACAAATGTGACTCTGAAAGTGCATTCATCCCTTTTCTGAGTTTTGGTGATTTGGATAACAACACATTTAAAGGCCTAACAAGTTTGCTAAGTGTTGAACAGGAGATTCGGTATGATGAACATACTTGAATAATGTATAATTATCAGTGAACAAAGATTCAACACAAGGTTAAATAACCAGTGAGACAATGCAAATGGATATAATATGATCTCTATATTGGTTTTAATATATGGACAATACCTGAGAAATCACTACATACATATGATCAGAATAGAGGATGAAGTGATTAAGAGGATTGGTCAAGCCAAAGTGAATAAGATATGAGGAATCGTGAATTGGCTTGACCATATTACTATCTGTCCATATATGCTTCTATGAGAATCAAACTAGAGCTTGATTGATCTTAACAGGTATATGTAGAAGACATTCAAGCAAGGTTCACAATATTGAAGAAATGATTCTTGCAATGGATGCTCAATATGATGTGACTCGAGAATGGCTTGATAGGGTGAAGATAGCAAGGAAAGGGCTTCGAGGAACTAAGCGAAGGTGAAGGCCAAGCAACGGCTTGTGGACCGAGGTACCATGGCTAAGGTGAATAAGAGAGTACTTGCACTAAGTCGATGAACTAATCAGCTATGAAGAGTTATAATATGTTGATGTATCAGTAAGGTGACTTGAAGCCATAATTTGAACTCATATATGGTGAAATGGTACAAGTCACAGGGTTTGATTTGTGTTTACTTCAAAAGGTGAGACAAAGATGTTTGTGATCCTTATGAAGCAATGCCATGGAGAAATCACACGTGAGACACCAATTACTCAAGGAGTTTACTTAATTATATTTTATTTAACTTGAGTATAGGAATCGTCGTACTATCAAGGGGATCCAAATAGAAAGTTGATATTTACCAAAGCTCAAGCCTCTATATTCAAAAGCTATTTCGAAAAATCAAAATCCCTTGGACACTCTGTGTCTAACTGTTGTTAGGATTGAGAACTTAAGTGTGTTCCTATTGAAAAGCAGTTGAGCTTTTTCCAGCTGAGTTGAACTTCAGCTGAGTTGAGCTTCTTCAACTGCAGTTGAGCTTTTTCAGCTGAGTTGAACTTCGGCTAAGTTGACCTTCTTCAACTGCAGTTGAGCTATTTCAGCTGCAGTTGAGCTTTTTCAACTACAGTTGAACTTCAACTTCAACTGTGAACCTCTCTGACCGTACTCTAGTTAAACTTGCCTCCGGGCCAGTTGAACTAGGTTTTCACTCCTGAACTTTTTGATCAAGACCAGTTGAACTGGTCCCCAAGGGCGGTTCAACTGGTCCCTGACCCCTCTGCTCAGATTGTCCAATAGTCTGCTAGTCAGACTAGCAGACAGGCTGACAGGTCTGCTAGGGGCAGTTCAAGGGGCAGTTCAACCAGTCTTGGTTAGTCTGACCAGGCTGTGCAGCAGTCAGACAGGCTCACAGTCAGACCGGGGGCGGTTCAACCGGTCCTCCCTGGAAAAATCAGCCCAACGGCTAGTTTTGAAGCCCCACCTATATATACTCACTCCTACCTCTTTTTCAAAAGGGGGAGCACGATTTTAACTCCATTTCTAACCTGAGAAACACCTCCACTCTCTCTCACACATCTCTTGTCTCTCCCATTTCAAATCTTTGGAGAGAAATCTTTGAGTGAGTTTGAGAACTGCGGTTTTGTGCTTCATCTCTAAATCCCTCTTGCCCTTTTCCATCCGAGCTTTGGTACTACATTGGGTTCTTTGTGGATTCATTACTCTTGGAGCTTCTAGCTCCTAGACGACTAGGTGTCTCTTGTGAGTCTCCAAATCTTGTGGAAGACCATGAGAAAGTTTGTATTACCCGCTCGTTTGAGCAAAGATTAGGGTGTGGGCTTGACCTTTGTGGTCGGTGAAGGGAGGATTAGGGTTGAAAGAGACCCGGCTCTTTGTGGGCGCCTCAACGAGGAAGTAAGGCACCTTTTATGATGTCATCGAACCTCGGGATAAATCTTGTGTATCTTGTGTTCTTGTTTATTGTGTTTGTTCGTGTTCTTCATTCTCTCACCATTCCGTGGAAGAATTGTTCATATCTTTTTGGTGTGTGGATTTTGAGAAGTGCCCTTCTCAAATCTACTACTTTGAACCATGTGGATCATCTAGGACATCCCATTGGCAAAGTTAACTAGGTGAATTTCGAGATCAATTCAGTTTTATATCTCATTCTATAGTTGCGCTCGTGCAAACTAGTTGAACCGGTTTTACCCAGTTTGTTTCTAGTTTTGTTGAAAAAGTTTCCGCTTGCCTATTCACCCTCCTCTAGGCAACTTTCAATTGGTATCAGAGGCTAATCCTCGTTCTAACGCTTAACCGCATGAGGAAAAGATCATGTCCAGGGGACTAAGAAACGAAAGTGCTTCTAAGCTTGAAAAGGTTGAGGTTGTCTCAACTCCATCTTTTGGTGCAGATGTTGATCCTAGGGCAATAGACCTTGCCATGAAAATTGCCGAAAGGATGTTCCTCAAAATGAAGGAAGATGAGGCGAAGAACAGGATTGAAGAAGAAGAAAATGATCGACGGGGACCAAATGACAAATCCACCTCTTCACAAGGTTCGTCTTTCAAATCCACTTCTCATATGTGCTTTGTCGCTAATGGGAGTGATAGTGAAAGCGAAAATGAGGATGAGGAGGAGCATGAAAGTGATAGTGAAGATGAGGATGATCTTCAACAATTCTTCGCTCAACTAAGCAATAAAAATTAGATTAGCTTGCTCAAACTCATGAAAAGAGCAGAAGAACAAAAAGAAATGCTTCGTAAGCAAGAAGATTTCCTCATCAGAAAAAATGAAGACTTAGAGAAGTTGACCAAAGAGCATGAGAAGCTGAAGTGCTCTCATGATGATTTGGTCCAAATGTATGAAGACATTTCAATTGAGCAAATTAGAACCGTTAATCATTCATCATATATTGCTCAATTAGAAAATAAAATGCTATTCTTAAGAACACGATAAAAAAAGCTAAATATAAAATCTATCTTTGCAAGAAAAACATGATATGCTTGTGTGCTCTCATAATAAATTTATGGATTCACATATCATGTTAGAAATGGCTCATGAGGTTATGTTAACTAATTTGAAATTATACCAACCTCACATATGCACATGTGTTGAAATTGAAACTATATTACCATGTGCTAACAATTGTTGTTATCAAGCAAGCCAATTTTCCATTGAGCTAGAAATTTCAGAAATTAGTGATATTTCTATCACACAAGAAAATAAAGAGCTCAAGGAAGAAGTTGGAAGGCTAAGAAGGAGCTTAACTCTTTTAAAGGGAAAGTGTCATCCTCAACCTTATCACGATAACCGTGATAACATGGTGAAGAAGCTTGAGAAGGAAACAACAGTAGCATGCACAAACCCCCTTTAAAAGAATGCTAAGTTCCCCAAGAAGGACATGAGCAAGACTCAAGGTGAGAAAATTAATGCTCATACTATTTGCTCTAACAATGTACCTATGTGCTTCAACAAAGAAAGGTCAAAGAGAAGCGATAGGAGGTGCTATGGATGCAAGGAGAAGGGTCATGAAATTGGTTCATGCCCCACATGAAGAACCAAGACCTTACACGATCAAGAAAGATGAAAGCAAAAGGCAATTGCATTGCAAGGACAAGCACCGCATTTGCTACAATTGTCATGAAAAAGGTCATTTATTCAAGGTTTGTCCAAAGGGTAAAACTCTGAAGCCTAACTTGTCAATACATTCAAATATGCTTAGGAGACCTAAATTTGAATCTTGTGCTAGAAAGGTGATGAGTTCAACACATTCTAGGACCAAGGCTATTTGGGTGCCTAAGTCCTTATTGGCTAACCTTGATGGACCCATCATGAGATGGGTACCAAAATATGTTTGAAAGAATTTATAGGTACCCAAAGATGATATGAAGCTTTGGGGTGCGTGAGTGGTTTAACTTAATTCTTATCTCAAGCTATTAATCTTACATTGACTATTCTTTTAAGATTGACCCAAAGAAGAATTGAGTTGTTATATCTCTAACTTTATATTCATCTCTAGTAAGAATTTGTGTTGTAGGGAATAAGGATTAACCTTTGTGGGAATCAAGCAAAAGGCCTACAACTAAAGGATATCCAAAGGATGAGATTGTGCTCTTTCAATTAGTAAAAACAAACATTAAAGGTTAATCTTCACCTAAAAAAAGATTAGGAATGCTCAAGGCAAAGGTATGGAACTAGTTGTTTCATTTGGTATGTGATCAATAATAGTTCCTTTCAAGTGGCATTCTTTCAATTGGTGATAATTTATTCCATGGAAAAAATGTCAATATGAAGGTTAAAATCCTTTTGGCTTAAATATTAAATTGGTGTATATTGTTAATTCACTCCTCCATGTGCACTAACTGTCGGTGTTTTGGGTCCGACCGCACACCCGGGGTTGCCCCTCAAGGTGTTTTTTGGAGTAGGACGGTGTCGACGACTGTAGCAAAATGGTTCGTGCCGATCGCACGAGGAACAGTGGACAGGGTTTTCAGGTTCGGGCCGCTTAGAGATGCGTAACACCCTACGTCCTGGTGAGTATGCTTGGTGGATGTGGTTACAAAAGAGCTCTCTGAATTGAGATTACAGAGAGTTGACGTGGGTGGCTAAGTAAAAGGTCGATTGTTCTGAAGGGGTGCCCCCTAGGCCTTATATACTCGACCGTGGGGCAATACATGTGGATATGATAACAACGAGTAGCTAAAAGATAGTGAACCTCTTGAGTTTATCCCCGCGTAACCCTCGCCGACTTTTCCCTGCATGGCTCCGTTGCATGGGGGCTCCAGCGCGGGAAAATCGGATCTCTGTTGTGGTCACTCGCTTGACGTCGTGGGCCGTCCGGGTTTACATCAATCCGGCCTCATGTTGATTTGCTCTGCTGGCCGTCTTTCCCCGGGCCCACGAGAGAATGACCTTATGATTTATTGGGCCCTTAGGCCTTTCGCGAGGTCTTTTACTCTTCAGTGGACCCGGGGGATATCTATCCCCCACAAGCCCCGATCTTTGGGTTAATTTAGAGGTAATCAGCCCAAAGATCCCAGGTCCAGTTTGCAGGTGATTCGAAGAAAATGACCTCCTGTTGTCCTCTCCTGCTTCGATCACTCGTTGACCGAAGCTTAGTTTTGAGTTTGTGCCTTAGAGGTCGGCATTTCAATTTGTAGGATTCTGAACTTCATTGGGTGCACCGAAGGTGCACCCAATGGGTGTAGCCCCCGAGCTTCGAGTAGATTTTTTTAAAAAATAATCTACTCGAAGGTCTTCCTCAGAAATTGTTTCCATTTGTGCTCCTGCGTTTTGATTGAGGGCTAGCCTTTTAATCTTGTCCCACGCCTTAGAAGTTGGCACTATCTTGGCTTGGAATGATAATCCATGGGGTGCACCGGAGGTGCACCCAATGGGTGTAGCCTCCGACCTTCAAGTGGATTTTTGAGGATAATCCACTCGAAGGTCTTCCTTTTGTGTCTTTTTGCTGAAGATTATCCTTTCTGCTTGTAAAAAATTGGCATGATGTCATCCGCACTATGTCATCAATATTATGCTTCAGAGGTCAGCATGTATTTTGTCTTTTGCAGCCGAGTTCGCAATCCATCCATATCTTGCTAGGTAGTGCAATTTATTTGCTCTGTGACTGATTGGACATTTGATGGACGTTCTCTATCTAGTCTTCAAGTCGTTTCTGTCGACCATATTTTGTACTACACTGGCTATATTTGGCTTCCCTCTAACTCTCACTGATATCTCATTTTTGTCTTGAGGCATTCACTGCGTGCCCTGCACAGATGTGACCATTTTGAAAAATATACTGATAATTCCTGGGCGTCCCCCCCAATGGGTGTGGGCAAGGGACGTCTTGGTACGCTGAGTGTTTTAGCCGGCTGCTTCTGAGTAGTAATGTGATGTGACGGCGAGTGTAATCATATTCTCCGCGCTGTTGACTGGAGTCCCAATGAGTGTAGTGTTTCGTGAAATGGCGTCAGCCGCCTGATGTGTCTTCAGACGGGTTGAAGTGCTTATTGAATGCTTTGCGACTGTTCGGTGACCGCGGTTGGAGGTGAGCAGTTGCCTCCTCCTTCTATAAATAACGCCATTGTCTCTCTGGCTTTTTCACATCTCTTCGCTGTTCTTCTGCTACTTTCCTCGCTTCTCTCCTTTCTGCTTCCACCATGGGCAAGAACAACAAGCGCAAGCGCGAGCCAACTCCTCCATCGGAGGAGTTTGGTGACTCGGAGTACTTAGAGGAGGAGTTCTCCTCTGGGTCTGAGGGGTCTCCGGCTCTCGTCCCCCTGCGTGAGTCGTCTGACGACTCAGACGACTCCCAGGGGCTTGCGGCGGAAGTCTGGACGTACATCCGGGCCGTCGAGCGCTCCGGGCTCGAGGGCTCGGATGAGTCGGAGTACTCCTCGGACGAGGAGGACTCGGACGGCGGCGGCGAGGACGAGGATGATGACGACGACGACGGCGGTGACGACGACGATGGCGACGGTGACGGCAGCGGCAGGAGCGGCGGCGGCAAGGACGGTGACGGCGGCGGCAGCAGGGGCAGCAACCGGGGCGGCAGCAGCAGGGGCAGCGACGGCGGCAACAGCAACAGGGTCAGTGGCTAGATGCCACTGGTCTTTTAGATATTAGTATAGTATAGTTAGAATAATGTAGTAGTTATGTAGAGTAGTATAGCGTAGTGTAGTAGTAGTAGTAATGTAATGTAGTAATAGTAGGGAAGTATCAACTCGCAAAGAGTTGATTTGTAAGCTTATTATCTTCCCTTTGAATGAAAGAATGACGTTGGTTTCCTATTGATGACTCGTCTCGCTTGTTCATAAAGCTGATTTCTTTGAAACAGTAGACGAATGACTTGGGGATCAAACTGATGCTTCCAGAAATAGCTGCCGAGTAAATTGTAAACGATGTTGATGTTTTAGAGGTAACATCAAGCAACTGAAGACTGTATCAGTGTGTTAGAAGCAACGCTGAGTGTTTGGAGAGCAACATCGGCATTTTAGAGTTAATGTCGAGCGACTGGAAGGTGATGTCGGCGTTGTAGAGGCAATGCCGAGCGACTGAACACCAAATCAGTGTTTTGGAGGCAACACCGAGCGACTGGAAGGTGACGTCGGCATTTTAGAGGTAATGCCGAGCGATTGAAAACGAAATCGGCGTTTTGGAGGCAACGCCGACCGACTGGAAGGTGACGTCGGCATTTTAGAGGTAATGCCGAGCGACTGAAAACGAAGTCAGCGTTTTGGAGGCAACGCCCACCGACTGGAAGGCGACGTCGGCATTTTAGAGGTAATGCCGAGCGACTGATCATGAAATCGGCGTTTTGGAGGCAACACCGAGCGACTGGAAGGTGATGTCGGCATTTTAGAGGTAATGCCGAGCGACTGAAAACGAAATCAGCGTTTTGGAGGCAACGCCGACCGACTGGAAAGCGACGTCGGCATTTTAGAGGTAATGCCGAGCGACTGGGTATGAAATCGGCGTTTTGGAGGCAACGCCGAGTGATAGCAGGCCGCGCGAGCCACTTTGAGGACGATGGCCGAGTGATGAGGTGGCGCACCAGTGTTCTGGAGATAACTGTCGGGGTTCCACGTGGCATGCTGGGGTTTTGGAAATAACCGCCGGGTGATGACTGGGCACTTTTTGAAACGGTATCTGGCTCAAGAATATCCCATAAGAGTTGTGCTTTTAGCCGCCTTTGCTTTCCGTGCCCTAGTTCTTGCTTTCCCGCTTCTGAATCCTCTCTGCCATTCGCCTCCCACTTTGCTCGCTGGTGGAATCGAGATGGCACCCAAGAGGAAGACTGCGAGCTCGTCTGCTGTGGTGATTCCTCCAATCGACCCCAACAGCCAGTTGCCTTTCGCAGGTAACCATATGTCCATCATTTCTGAAACCGAACTCCTTCATCTCGTATCCATCGAGGTTCTTCCTCCGCGGGAACTCTGTTCTTGGCGGATTTGCCATGGGTCTACCGTTCCGATAGAAGATACCCACGAGTCTGTTGTTTACGCCCCTTTTCTCCTCCGCGGCCTTGGCCTTCCCATCTCTCCCTTTTTCCGTGGCCTCCTTGATTTCTATCATGTTAACTTGACCCATTTAAACCCTAATTCAATTCTGCAAATCTCCATCTTTGTTCACTTATGCGAAGCCTTTCTTGGCGTGCTACCACATTTTGGTTTATGGAAGTATTTGTATCATTGTCGCCCTGGGATGGTCGGGGGACAACATCAGTTGGTCGGGGGTGCCAGCTTGGAGATGCGCCGCGGGCGGAAAACTGAATATCTTGAGATCCCCCTTAAGGACAGTATTAAGGGATGGCGCCTAGAGTGGTTTATAGTTGATAATTATGGGAATTCTCTCCCCTCCCGGTCGGGAAGACAGCCAGACGTTCGTACCCCGAGCTGGATCGAGTCTCCCACAGACCAGGAGGTAGCTGAGGCAGGTGTGTTGCTAGCTGAAGTTGGACTGCTGAAAGAGAGAGGTCTAACTGCTGAAGCTGTGGTTGCTGACTTTGTTTTCAAGAATATCCAGCCACTGAAAGACAGGGCCTATCCAGCTTATCTGTACCGAGGGCTAGCCGACTCAACTCGGGTTACCAACAGGAGAATCCCTTCTGCAGACTTGGTGAGCCGACTTGAAATGATCCTTAGGGGCAAGGTGTCAAATGTTGGTGCTCCAGTGGCGTACTCGGCCTGGAATTTGCCTCCTCCCAAAGCCTTCACCCTATTTGTATCGAATCCACCTGTTACTGATGGCAGTTTGGGCCTTAGAGTGCGACCCTCTGCTGAAGAAGTCAGTGCTTTGGTTGCTTCGCTTGGGGAGATTCCTGATGACGAACGGCAGGTCCATTTCGAGGTGCCCCTGAACCCTAGTGATGCAGATATAAACACTATGCTCGATTTGCTAGCTGAGGATTCTTCCAACGCTGCTCCTGCTGGGGCGTTGGCAGTGGTGCCCCTTCCAGAGGTTGATACGACTTTGGATGTTCGAAGGCCTGTCAGTGCTCGCCCGAGGCGCCCTTGCCGAACCAATCAGCCTGAGCCTTCTGCTGATGAGCAAAAGAAGAAAAGAAGGCGCCTCCGGCGAGTATCCAGTTTTGATCAGGATGCTGGTACCTCGGTTCATGTTACCGAAGAAACGCCTACGACTGGACTTATTGATGCTGACCCCAATGGGTGTCCCCAATCTGCTGCTGATCTCAATGTGGGTGCTCCGCCTGTTGCTGACCCCAATGGGGGTGCTGCTTGTGTTGTCGGTGTGGATGACGAGGAGGAAGAGAATGAGGTTCCTTTGACTCGAAAGAACAGTCGGCAGTTCATCGCCAGTGGTGAGAGTAGTGGAGTTCCCTCTCCTGCTTTGTCTGCCCTCATTGGTCTACAAGGACTGTCTCTGGCCAACTTTGATCAAACTCTTGAGGATATGGTCCCAGAGGACTTGTTATCGGAGCCAGTGGATGATGGTGCAATGGAGGCTTGTGCTGACGTGCCCGATGCTGGGTTGAGGTCATCCCGTGCCTCGTCGACCTTAGAGCGCGATCTTGAGGGCCGGGAGACTGACTTGAATCGTCCTGGTCCTATGGAAGTAGATGAGGGCCCATCAACCTTAGAAGTGGTTACTGCAGAGAGCTTGGACCTCAAGAGTGGTGCTGACACATGCCCAGCCCCCGAGGGTGTCGCCGGGGATGACTTAGCTCGGGTGAAGAGTGTAAGCCACTGCCCAGCCCCCGAGGGTGCTGCCGGGGATGATCCGGCTCAAATGGGCAGTGCCAACTATGACCCAGCCCCCGAGGATGCCCGAGCAGGGTCTCCTTCCTGTACCTCCATGGACGTTCACGCGGGATCTCCTCCACACTCCGGCTGTATGGTGGTAGCTCAAACCTTGGACCAGGGAGTCGCTTTAGAAGGCAGCGTCCCCGCTGATCGAGCGTTGGGCTCTGTTGAAGGCACCGACCTGATTCCCACTGGTTTATTGCAAGCTGCTTCGGGTAGTGGTCTTACGCCTGGTTATCAACTGATCTCTCCTGATTTGGGGATCCCTTGGTTCTTCTCCAACCTCCAGGTACTGTGATGTATTTTAACTTGACTTTTACATTGCCTAAACTGCTGTCGTCACACTCGTCTGTTTTCCTCATCAGGCTTTGGTGGATGGGATGGCTAGCCAGCTGAGGCTACAGGGTGCCTCCGCCCCAGAGGTAGCTTCATCTCTTGCATGTTGGAATCCAGTGTCACTTCAACGTCGCGTCTCTGAATTGGAGGCAACCAACGCTGGTTAGTGCTTTTTTACTTCTCTCTGCCTTCGCTGTGGACTGCCTTACCTTCTGACCCCATTTTGTTTGATTATCTCTCGCTAGGAGTGACTCGGCAGATTTCAATTCTTGAGGAAAAACACTCCCGAGATCTAGCTGAATTGGCTCAGCGGTGCACTGACTTTGAGGAGAAGTACTCTCAGGGCCAAATTGAACTGGGTCAAGTCTCTGCTGCCTTGGATGACGCCAATGCCCTGAGTTCTTCCCTTCATGCTCAGCTTGATTCTGAAAAGGTAATTTACAAAATTGTGCCTTGCCTTGCTATGCTCCTATTACTTGCTTGGTTTTTGAAGGAGCTGACTTTTGCTCGCAGGAAGAAAAACGTATCCTTGCTGCTTCTCGTGACAATCTTGACAGATTGTATCGTGATTCTAGCAATTCGCTGACCATCTTAGAGAGGAGTCACCGCTTTACCATGGAGGAATTGGACAATCAACATTGCAGGCTGCAGGAATCCGCGGACGAAGTGACTCGCCTCAAGCAACTGATATTAGCAAAGGATGCCACCATTAAAGAACTCCAAGCTTCCAAGAAATCCATTGCCCAAGAGTTAGAGACTGCTCGACTAGCTGCTAAAGTTGCCGAAGAAACTTCTGTTACTCTCAAAGCCCAGCGTGACAGAGCTATGGACAAGGCTATTCGGGCAGGACGAATATTGATGAGGAGACCCGGCGTGGTTGTTCCTGAAGACATAAGGGCTGATGTGAATGCTGCCCCTGATTCCTCGAGTCGCCCTTCTTCGTCGGTCGCTCCTGAGAAAGACTTTGCAAAATAAAGAAAAACTTTTGCGTGCTTTGAGCGTGCGGTTAGCATAATCGAGTATTTGTCAGAGGACATTAGTTCAGCACTCGAATGATATAATGACTTTCTTATTGTATCAGAATTCATCAGTTCGTAAATTTATAGTAATGAAATGACGCATGATGATTATGAAATTCGTTTGTGGGATATGGAAGTCATCCCTTGAATTGTAAAGGCATGTTGCATCGGCTTAAGTCGCCACTGACTTTTAGCCGATGGCTCCATTAGTAGGGCATAGTGGTCACCCTGAGTTAAGTAAGCGTGAGCATGTTGCACCGCCTTAAGTCGTCGCCGACTTAAGTCGATTGCTCCGTTAGTAGGGCATAGTGGTCACCCTGAGTTAAGCAAGCGTGAGCATGTTGCACCGCCTTAAGTCGTCGCCGACTCAAGTCGATTGCTCCGTTAGTAGGGCATAGTGGTCACCCTGAGTTAAATAAGCGTGAGCATGTTGCACCGCCTTAAGTCGTCACCAACTTAAGTCGATTGCTCCGTTAGTAGGGCATAGTGGTCACCCTGAGTTAAGTAAGCGTGAGCATGTTGCACCGCCTTAAGTCGTTGCCGACTTAAGTCGATTGCTCCGTTAGTAGGGCATAGTGGTCACCCCGAGTCGAGTAAGAGTGAGCATGTTGCACCGCCTTAAGTCGTCACCAACTTAAGTCGATTGCTCCGTTAGTAGGGCATAGTGGTCACCCCGAGTCGAGTAAGAATGCAAGTCAATTGTAAATGAACTGAGTATCTTTGAAACCTCTTTTTTATTGATGACATATTCCCACTTTACAGAGTACATCGTCATCCCAGCAGTTTTGAGATACAGCTAGGGATAAAACTTTCTGAGGTGTTCTATGTTCCAGGAGTTCCCAACTTCTATGCCATCCATCTGAGTGAGGCGATACGATCCGGGCCGAGTGACTTCTGCTACCATGAAGGGTCCTTCCCATAAGGGTGATAACTTGTGTCGTCCCTCCCCCGTTAGAATTCGGCGGAGGACGAGATCTCCTACCGAGAAGAATCGCTTTCGCACAGCCTTGTCATGATAGCGCCTTAGAGTCTGCTGGTACCGTGCTGATTGGATTACTGCATTAAGCCGTTCTTCTTCAAGTACATCTATGTCCTCCAGCCTGGTGGCTTCAGCTTCTGCTATGCTTTCGAAGGTCAACCTCGGCGCCCCGAACTTGAGATCAGCGGGCAGCACTGCCTCCGACCCATAGACAATGAAGAAAGGAGTGTTTCCATGCAAGGCTCGGCTAGGTTGGGTTCTTAGGCTCCAAACGACATAGGGCAATTCCCTTATCCACTTCCCTGCGAATTTTTCATTCTTATCGAAGACCTTTTTCCTGAGTGCCTCCAATATCATCCCGTTGGCTCGCTCAACCTGCCCGTTGGCTCTTGGATGGGCTACAGATGCATACTTGATCTGAATGCTCTTTTGCTCGCAGAAGTCGAAGAATTCTGAACTTGTGAAGTTGGATCCTAAATCGGTTATGATGCTGTTTGGTATCCCGAATCTGAATATTATGTCTTGTATGAATTCCACGGCCTTAGCAGAGGTTAAAGAGGCAATGGGCTTGAACTCTATCCATTTAGTGAATTTGTCAATCGCTACCAATACATGAGTGTATCCCCCTTGAGCTTTCTTGAAAGGTCCAATCATATCCAGTCCCCAGCATGCGAAAGGCCAAGTTACTGGTATGGTCTGCAGTTGCTGTGCTGGCATGTGTTGTTGCTTTGACAAGTATTGGCAGGCTTCGCACCTCTGAACTAACTCGGCTGCATCGTTCTTTGCTGTTGGCCAATAGAATCCTGACCTGAAGACCTTCCCGACTAGTGTTCTGGAGGCTGCATGTATTCCACATTGCCCAGCATGGACCTCCTCCAGAAGTTGCTTCCCAGTGGACGGGAGAATGCACCTCATGAGGACGCCTGATGTACCCCTTCTGTATAATGTCTCCCCAATAAGTGTATAGTGAGCCGACTGTCTTGCAATGCGCTCTGCCGAATTCTTGTCGTCTGGTTCTTCTTCATTCTTTATATACTTAATGATCGGCCTTCTCCAGTCATCAGAGTCTGACTCGGGTTGATCTATGATGTTGCACTCTTCTGTTTGATCCATTGAGATACTCGACTGTAGAATTTCTTGCATGAAAACTCTGGGTGGTACCTGAGTTCGACTGGACCCTAGCTTGGACAGTACATCGGCTGCTGTGTTCTGATCTCTTTCTACATGATGAAATTCCAGACCCTCGAATTTATCTTCCAGCTTTCGGACGGCAGTGCAGTATTTTCCCATTGAATCGTTTGAGCAATCCCACTCCTTGTTTATCTGGCTGATGACTACCAGAGAGTCTCCGTATACCATCAATCTTTTGACGCCCAACGATATGGCAATGTTCAATCCATGGATCAAAGCTTCATACTCGGCTGCATTGTTGGAGGCCGGGAATAGCAACTGGAGGGCGTACTTGAGGTGTTCGCCTCCAGGCGTAGTGAAGAGAATCCCTGCTCCTGCTCCCTGCAGCTTCAGTGAGCCATCAAAATACATTCGCCATACTTCTGCAGTCTCCGGGTTGTCTGGTACTTGTTGTTCGGTCCACTCTGATATGAAATCAACCAGTGCTTGAGTTTTGATGGCAGTGCGAGGTCGAAACTCGATGTCATGAGATCCCAGCTCGCAAGCCCACTTGGCTATTCGACCGATGGCTTCCTTGTTGTGAAGAATATCCCCTATTGGAAAACTTGTAACTACTATGACTTTGTGGTCGTCAAAGTAGTGACGCAGCTTGCGGGCAGTTAGAAGTACTGCGTATAATAGCTTCTGAACTTGAGGATACTTTTTCTTTGAGGGGCCTAGGACTTCACTAATGAAGTAAACAGGATGTTGTACTGGATAGGCATGTCCTTCTTCTACTCGCTCGACTACCAACGTGGTGCTTACCACGTGAGCCGTGCAAGAGATATACAGTAGCAAATCTTCAGCTGGTTGAGTTGACGTAGCTCGCCGGGGTGGTTTCAGTACTGGTGGTGTTGTCAAGAATTTTTTCAGAGCATCTAGAGCTTCTTGTGCTTCTGAAGTCCATTGAAACTTATCCACCTTCTTGAGTAACTTGTAAAATGGCAAACCTTTTTCTCCTAGCCTGGATATAAATCTGCTCAGAGCTGCCATACATCCAGTAAGTCGCTGAACCTTCTTTTGCGATCGAGGTGCTTCCATCTTCATGATAGCTTCAATCTTATCTGGATTAGCCTCAATTCCCCGGTGGCTGACGATAAACCCGAGCAACTTTCCTGCTGGTACCCCGAAAACACATTTCTCGGGATTAAGCTTCCATCTATACCGCCTCAGACTGTTGAAAACCAGTTGTAAGTCTTCGATGAAGTTTTTTGAGTCCTGCGTTTTGATTACCACGTCATCCACATAGGCCTCCACACGCTTGCCCCAGTGATCGGCTAAGCATGTTTGAATGGCTCTCTGGTAAGTTGCCCCAGCGTTTTTGAGGCCAAACGGCATGGAGGTATAACAGAAAGCACCAAACGGAGTAATGAATGCCGTTTTTTCTTCATCTTCCTTTGCCAGACTAATCTGATGGTATCCGGAATAGCAATCCAGGAAAGACAGCATAGAACATCCAGCGGTGGAGTCCACCACCTGATCTATCCTTGGGAGCCCGAAAGGATCCTTCGGACAGTGTTTGTTGAGATCAATATAATCAACACACATGCGCCAATCCACTTTATTCTTTTTGAGTACAAGAACAGGGTTGGCTAACCACTCGGGATGTAACACTTCTCTAATGAATCCAGCCGCGACCAAGCGAGCTAACTCGGTGCGAATGGCCTCTCTCTTGTCAGGCGTGAAACGACGTAGTTTTTGCCGAATCGGCCTTGCCTAGGGATAGACCTTCAATTTGTGCTCGGCCAGTTCTCTTGGGACCCCCGGCATATCCGCAGGTTGCCATGCGAATACATCTCGGTTATCTTGCAGAAACTGGACGAGCGCGCTTTCCTATTTGTCGTCCAAGTTGGAGCTGATGATAGCCGTTTTGCGCTCATCAGCGAACCCCAGGTTGATTCTTTTGGTTTCTTCAGTCGGCCGCATAGAGGTCGCGGTCTGAGCTTCGCTTGCCGGTACTGCGAGGTCTTCCTCAGGCTTAGAGTTCGCCAGTGTGGAAGGGACCGTCGATGGCTTGGCGGTGAGAGCTGCTTGAATAGCCACTCGGAAACACTCTGCGGCGCCTTGGAAGTCGGCGCGCACAGTTATGATCCCTTGCGGTCTTGGCATCTTCAGTATCATGTATGTGTAATGCGGAATGGCCATGAACTTGGCCAATCCAGGCCTCCCGATGATGGCGTTGTACCCGCAGTCGAAGTTCGCCACTTCAAACCTCAGGAACTCGGTTCTGTAGTTCTCCGGAGTTCCGAAGGTGACCGGCATGTAGATGTGGCCCAGCGGGTACTCCCCTTCTGTCGGCACGATGCCGAAGAAAGGAGTGTCCGACTCGTGGAGCTCTTTGAGGCGAACTCCTAAGCCTTGGAGTGTCCGGGGGAAGGTGACGTTGATGCTGCTCCCCCCGTCCACCAGCACTTTCTTTACCCGGCTTTCTCGGATCACCGGATCGACGAGGAGCGGATATTTGCCTGGATGGTCGAAGTTGAGCCATTGATCTCCCCGAGTGAAAGTGATCGGATGTTCCGACCACCGGTATGGGGCGGGAGGACCGGTAGTCGCCACCAGTATCTGGCGGTTGTTGAGCTTTTGTTGTCTTTTGCTCTCCTGCGACCCATGTCCGCCGAAGATGACGTT
Organism: Zea luxurians; assembly: GCA_029449295.1. Taxonomy (NCBI): domain Eukaryota; kingdom Viridiplantae; phylum Streptophyta; class Magnoliopsida; order Poales; family Poaceae; genus Zea; species Zea luxurians. The sequence goes on along the minus strand of JAOPSE010000660.1, from coordinate 44,196 downwards.
GACCTCCCTGTCGATGCGTGGGAAAGCTCCTCCTCCTCCCTCCTCCTGCCGATGAGGTTGTCGTGGTTCATCTGGTCCTCCCCTCGGTGGAGGAGGAGGTAGAGGTTGGAAGGGTCGACCGTGTCCGACAGAATGCTTGAAGTCCCGACAGTTTCGAAGAGTGTGGCGCATGTCCTTGTGGTACGGGCACTGGGCGTCGAGGATGTCGTCCAGCGTGCGTTTGCCTCCGCGAGGTCCTCCTCGGGCGCGAGAGGCAGGTGGTCCGGCGGTGTGTACTTCTTCGCGAGGCCTCTTCTCCCAGCGTTTGTCGAGTGGCTGGTTCGCGTCGCGTCGTGGTGCTGCCGGTGCAGGCTTTGCTCCTCCGATAAGGTCCTGAGCTCGCTCGTCGGCGGTGATGTAGAGGTCGGCTTCCCGGAATAGTTCCTCGGAGGTAGTCGGCGCCTTCTGTAGTATGGCTCGGACGAAAGCCGAGTCATTGGATCCTCTGTAGAAGTCCTCGATCACGGCCGCCTCCGTGACCTCGGGGATATGATTTCTCATGGTCTGGAACCTTTTGAGGTACGACCGAAGAGTCTCATCCCCCCGGCGCTTGATGGTTTTGAGGTCCCACGGTTGCGCCGGCTTGTCGGAGAGGGACTGGAAGTTGGCGGTGAAACGTCGACTGAAGTCTCCCCAGTCGTCGATGCAGTGTCGGGGTAGATGTCGCAGCCACTGCAGCGCGTCTTGCCCAAGGACGATGGGTAAATAAGCGGTCATCACGTCTTCGGATGCCCCGGCAGCCCGAGCAGCGGTGGTGTAGACGGCTAGCCAACCCCCTGGATCCTGCTTAGGTTCATATTTGTCGACATTGGATACCCTGAAGTTGGGAGGCCATTGGATGGCCCTAAGGCGCGGAGTAAGAGCGGACACTCCGCACGTGTCCTCCTGTCGTCAGGGACGATGTCTGTCCCGGGGAGGGGAGTTGTGATTGTGGTTCCTCGACCGTCCCCGGGTGGTTCCACCAGTTGAGGCCGTTGCCGACCCAGTTCCGGTGGCTTGGCTCTGAGTCGGGATGCCATGATCCCTGTCGTACTCCTCCCGACGGCGAATCTCGTTCTCATGTCGCCGCTCGCGTGAAGCATTGATGGAGCTTCGCGCGTCTCGGCGACTGTTGATGGCGTGTCGTAGATCGTTTGGCGGGTGAGCAAGCGGTAGAAGATGGTTGGCCGCCTGGGTGAACAGTCGTCGGTAGCCCTCAGCGTCAGGAGTCCGAGGAAGTCCATCAGCTATCCGAGCCAATACCCCTCCGACTTCGCTCGGCGTGTTCATAGCTCGGGCGAAGTCAGGATTCAGGTTGCGCCCGAAGAATGGATTCTCCCGGCGTTGCCTTGCATCTTGCTCAGCCTGTTCCTGAGCTCGTCGGCGATCACGTCGTCGGGAGTTCCTTCGTTCTCTGAAGACGCGTTCTTCCGGAGTTTCTCCTATCTCCGAGACCTCGTCTTGCGAGACAGGCTGCTCCGGATCCTGCTCTCCGGCCGCGTGATGTCGTCGAACGTTCCTGCGCCGGTTCCTTCGTCGTCGGGACTCTCGTTGAGGCGGTTCTTCCCCAGGTACGGTCGGCTCGTCGTCGGAGACGATAGGCGACTCCACTCTCCCGATGAAGAGGACGTCGGGGTAGAATGGTGCTGCTGTCATGGTGAGCTTCTTCCCGTTTTCCTTTGAGGCATGAGGAACGGAAAGAGCAACTCGCTTTTCCCCGGTTTCCTTCTTCCTTGCGATCTGTGTCCACTCTTTTGTCGGAGAGGTAGGCAGTGGAGTTCTCCGGGTCAGCGAGCCCTCGGCCCCCGACTTTCCGGAGACGATCTTCTTCCGGAAAGCTGGAGGTTGTGCTTCTCCGGTATTTTCGGAGTTCGTTGGGGGAGACTTCTTTTCCGGCGGATCCGCGATACGGTGCAGAATTCCTTCTTCATCCGCTACAGATGAGATTGTTCCGAAGCGGAATACGGATCCGGGACGCAGGGTGATCTTGCTGTAGAAGGTGACGGCCATTGAGCTAGCTTGGATCGTCGACACAGCCCCTACCTGGCGCGCCAGCTGTCGGTGTTTTGGGTCCGACCACACACCCGGGGTTGCCCCTCAAGGTGTTTTTTGGAGTAGGACGGTGTCGACGACTGTAGCAAAATGGTTCGTGCCGATCGCACGAGGAACAGTGGACAGGGTTTTCAGGTTCGGGCCGCTTAGAGATGCGTAACACCCTACGTCCTGGTGAGTATGCTTGGTGGATGTGGTTACAAAAGAGCTCTCTGAATTGAGATTACAGAGAGTTGACGTGGGTGGCTAAGTAAAAGGTCGATTGTTCTGAAGGGGTGCCCCCTAGGCCTTATATACTCGACCGTGGGGCAATACATGTGGATATGATAACAACGAGTAGCTAAAAGATAGTGAACCTCTTGAGTTTATCCCCGCGTAACCCTCGCCGACTTTTCCCTGCATGGCTCCGTTGCATGGGGGCTCCAGCGCGGGAAAATCGGATCTCTGTTGTGGTCACTCGCTTGACGTCGTGGGCCGTCCGGGTTTACATCAATCCGACCTCATGTTGATTTGCTCTGCTGGCCGTCTTTCCCCGGGCCCACGAGAGAATGACCTTATGATTTATTGGGCCCTTGGGCCTTTCGCGAGGTCTTTTACTCTTCAGTGGACCCGGGGGATATCTATCCCCCACACTAACTTAAAAGGAATTTAATTTATGCCTTTATGCCTCACAAAAGATGATTTGTTTGCAATTCATATCTAAAGATCACCATTCATTAAATACTTCATTGTACTACTAATATCTCTTTTCAAAGTTTTTGTTAACTAGTAATAAAAGGAAAAGAGATAACAAGCTAAAGAAGGAAGTCTCTGCAAATGAAGAAAAGAAGAATACTTAGATGACACCATCTCATATAGTAAGATCTTTCAATTGATATAACAAATGGTACGTTCTATATGGTGGTAAGTATTTGAAAGTCGCCTAGAGGGGGGTGAATAGGCAGAATCTGAAAATTATAACTCCAAACACACTACAAGCCAGGGTTAGCGTGTAAACTTAAATCATTGCAAATTTGTCATGCTTTGACCAATATATGTAATGTACTCCTCATGAGACTCTTAACTGAATTGAAAGTGCTTTTGGCAAGTCATTCAAATACTTGATGCACATATCTAGTGGGAGCACCTTATATATATTGTGTTGTAGAAATAAGTTTTCCTTGAGTAAGCTACACTAAGACATTCCATACTGGTAAATTTGTATCTCATTCATATGGATTTTAATCTTTGTTTTCTAAATAGCTACTCTTGATGCAAATTAAAATTCCCTTATCGTTAAATCTAAAAGTGCATAAGAATCTTTTTTTGTTGATATTCATCACATGCATATGCACTAACATGGATATTATTTTTAAACTGTAAAAGGTGCAATTAGTGATCCATACTCTCTAAAATTTGGAAACCTACAAATTGATATTTTAGGAATCTACTTCAATCAATATCTATATGCTTCACACTGGATTGGATCACTAAGTTGTAAATTCCATGCATAACTTGTCCTCATTGGTTAAGATATGATATGAATGTTTGTGCGACTAACCTTGATAAGCTAGGTGCACTCAAGGTCAAGTGAGGTACATTATCAAGAAGACGTTCACCAACGATGATGTATCAATACGCCAAGTACAAGCCCCTAAGAAACAACCATGGAAGAAGGGCACTTGGCAGCAACCCATCCAAGCTCATAACAGGATCAAGATGGGTTGTTTGAAGAGCAAGATAAGAGAAATGTAACAAAAGGAGAAAAGACTCCTATTCTTAACTCTAGCTCTTATTTGTGTGATTAAATATTGACTTGAAACCATGTAAGATGGTTGTCAAGTATATGTGGGTGCCTACACAAAGAGAAAGGCCACAATAAGGATTGTGTGGGTACTCAAGGCTCTTACTACTAATCTCAAAGGACCCAATTTAAATTGGGTACCAAAATATGGAGCTTAAACTTGTTTTGTAGGATCACTCCTTCAATGGATCAAGTTGGGTGCTCGATAATGAATGTATAAATCATATTTGGAGATAGTAGCAAGGGTGGTAACAACTGAATCTCAAGTGCATATTATTTTCAAATCTTATCTATTTTGTGACTTGTGTATCCACTAAGAAAAAAGAACCACTTGAGGATATACATCAGTTGTTGATTATGAAATAAAGGTCCAATTGGAAGATAAATAAATATTATCATATGGTCGACAATCCAAAATTATGTGATGTATTCTCTCTCTAGTCAATTTGGATTTGATTCTTCTATATTAGACACACACCATAATATGGATTAAGTCAGCCCTTTAGACTTCATTGAATAACCATGCATATTATCCATGTCATTCAAAATATATTGTGCATGAGGGCTCAAGGAAAATTTAGTCCATATTATGAGGTTTCTCTATTTTAGCAACTCACTTGCTGCCACACCTGGTTTTGGAAGGCAAACTGAATGCGAACCATGTACGTGCCAGGATCAGAAACTCACGTACACAACGATTATATAACTGGACATGATTACACTTTGCTCAAAGTAAATAGTGGAAATGTACTTTATTACATCAAGATGTCCAAGACATCCACAGAGCCTATAACATAGTCATTATCATAATCAAAGTGCGGAATACGAAACATAGAAGATAAGGCCTTCATAGGCAGCTCACTGGGGTTTGCCAGTAACATAACTAGAACTCGTCATAGTCCTGAAACTCCTCAAAGTCCTCCATGTTGCCAGCATCTCCTCCTGAGCACTGAATATAGTGGAGACAACCTGGGGTGGGTGGTTTTTAAAGCAAGGGTGAGTACACATCAACGTACTCAGCAAATGTCCCGTTTGGCTAAAGTGGACTGGCTATATGTGGAGTTAAGGTTAAGCAGTTGCTTTTAGTTGGTCAAGTATTTATTACTATTAATAGTGCCAAGTTTTAGTAATAAACCTAGTTATTACCCAAATGTACTCCCTACGAGAGGGAATACCAGAGATCATAATTATAACCATCATCATAAAAGTATCTAAAGTTCTTCTAATCAAAGAGGATCCCAAGGTCGCTCTTAACCGTGAGCACGACTGATATACCAGTTTCTTACACTTTGCAGAGGTCGCACACTTTACCCACAAGTTGTGATTCCCGTTCTACCCGGAGATCATGGCTCTCTATTGATCACAACCAAGGTGACCTAGCAGGGTCTCACTATGTAGCCTTTACAAAGATTTCCCAGAGGTCATAGCCGCCCATTAGGTTTCTCCAGTCTGATAAACACAGTACCTCTCCCCAAAGGAAGGGTGACTAACAAAACCAAATCAAAGAACCTCTGCAACCAGCCTCGGCAGAGCAAGTACTGTACCCGGACCCCATTGATGGCCCTAAGGTGAAGCCAACTACACATCAGGTTCCTCTAATTAATTAGCTAAGGGCGTCCCATTCCACCCTCATGGTTGTACTATTATCCCAGGTGGTCACTCCACGAACAGGTCCTTACGGAGAGGTACTCAGAAAATAGCCTGAGTCCCCTAAGTATCACAAGATCATCATCGGGATAACATCATCGTATCATAAATATTCACATCATGTTCTTTGATTAAGTTAAAGCAATAACATAAAGCTAACCATGATAACCCAAAAGGTAAACAAGGATAAGGTAAATACAGACTAGTCAATCCTTAGGTTTCGATAATGTAATGCGGAACGGTGAATTATAAGTATGTAGGACATAATAGGTCAGAGGACACTTGCCTTCACTAGGTTGTTGCTCAGGAAGATCCTCGGCAACACGCTCAGGAACCATGGGTTGCTCGTCGTCTAAATAAAGCGATCATACATTCAACACATTTGGAAAATGACAAATGAATAACACACCAATCATGTACAAACAATGGAACACATCTCAAAAGGAAAAGTATAAACTCAAAAGGGAGTTTAGGGTATAGGGTGAACTAATCACATTTAGTAGTTTGTTATGCTCTAAGTGTCGTCTATCTCCATGATTACATAATCTGATTCTACTCATTTTAATGAGACATAAAAGTTAAACCAGGGATAAATTCATATACTACATATTATTAATCTCACAAGATTAAATATCCATTCACCACTAGGGTTTTCCTTTTTATTTATCTTATTAAACAAATAAATTATCACATAAACTAACCTATAGCCTAGTCATAAAATTAGAATGTATAGGCAGAGGATGAGCATAATTTATATGAATAGAGAATATTTCTATGAACATTTTGCAATTTGAATCACTGAATTTGGAGTTCATATGAAAAAGATATGAAATAAACAAGTTTTGAAGTTTGAAATACAAAATTAGGTCCAAATCTGTGATTATTTAATAGGTCGGGGATCTGTTTATAAGAATCCAGGGGCCTTGTGTGCAAAACCCAAGGACGACGGGTTGATTCTTGGAAAACTGAGGGTTTCTTTAGCAGCTTTACCACACGAAGGGGTACGGGGCTATACTGACCGTCCGATCTCCAATCAAAGGCCCAGATTAGAAACAGCGAGCGAGGGCGCGGGCGTGCGGAGCACGGGAGCCTGACAGGTGGACCTAGGGTGAGGCAAGTCACTGACGCATCGGGACCACGAGCCAGCGGGTCGGTTGGGTGGCTTGGGCGTAGGGCGAACTGACAGAAGGGCCCCAGCAGAATGGGGACCGTTGACCAGTGACGGTTCCGGTGCGGGGTACGCGGCGTGCGATACTGACATGTGGGGCCACGGGGCTCCACCGGTCAGCGGTGAAGGGTGAGGCGCAGGCGCAACCTGGCGGGTGGGTCTATTCGTCAGAGGCTCGGAGAGGAGAGTGAGAGCAGCAGCGTGGGAGAGGCTGGCCTAAGGGTCCCAGGTGTTAGGACCTTCGTCCTCCTCCCGCACACACACGGCGTGGAGCGCCATTACCGAAATCGGCGAACGACGAGGGTCGAGGGCGGGTCGGTCGGCAGGGATCGCTCAGGGTGCTCGCCTCTTTGGCGTGACACAGCCCCTAGGCGCATTCCGGTGATGGCATAGAAGGTAGGGGAGAACGAGCGGGGGAGAGAAAGGAGGGAAAGAGGATTGGCAGTTCTCACCCTCGGTGGAGCTCGACCGAGCAGCTCGACGGAAGGGCGGCGGTGCTCCAAGCGTGGCAAGTGCACAGGCGATGACAGAGGTGATCCTGAGGCTCGACAATTGCGCGGACGGCAGTGCTCCTCGGTGAACTTCGGTGAGGCACGACAGGCGAAGGGGGAAGGAATTGGCTGGGGGATGTGGCGGAATGAGGCGAGCAGGAGGAGGAGATGACCGTCGGGGGGGTTTATGCCTCGGCTCGCGATCGTGGCCACGATCCACGTGGATGTGGGCACGATGGGCGCGGGGCGCGGTTGCGGCAAGGAAAGGGGGGAGAGCTGACAGGTGGGACCCATCCGTAAGTGGCTACGCGTGAGCGAAGCGCCTGACAGTTGGGTCCTACACGGCAGCGAGAGCAGAGGGGCACGCGCGGGCACACGGTTGCGCCGATAGGGTAGGCCCACCTGGCGGCGAGGGCAGGGGAGGGGTGAGACGGGCGCGCGGTCATGGGCCAAATGGGCCGAAAGGCCGGGACAGGGTGCAGCTGGGCTTCTTTGGCTTTTCCTATTTCTTTCCGAATTTCCAATTCATTATCCTTTTATTTTCTCTAATAAACTTAATTCAAATTCAAATCCAATCTAAATTCAAACCAATTCAAACATGTGCATCAATTCAAAGAATATTTTAAGCTAGCATGATGCAACATTTCATGACTCACATTGTTTTGACAAAACAAATAATTAATCCCTCTCCTAATTAACTTAATTCTAGCCAAAAGAAAAAGAGAGAGAGATAAAAGGTAACACCTAAATTTGGTAGGCATTTAGAAAAGAAATTTTATACCCAAAAATTCAGGGTGTTACAAACCTATCCCCCTTAAAAAGAATCTCGCCCTCGAGATTCAGGGTTAGCTAGCAAAGAGTTCAGGGTACTTGGCTTTTAGGTCACCTTCTCTTTTCCAGGTTGCTTCTTCCTCTGAGTGATGGCCTATTTTACTTTGCACATCCTAATGGTGCTTCTTCGAGTGACCCGATCTTCTGTCTCCAGAATCTGAGTTGGCTTCTCAATGTAAGTCAGATCTTCTTGAACTTCATGGTCCTCTATTTGCAACTGCTCTTCTAGCACTCGCAAGCATTTCTTCAGCTGAGACACATGGAACACGTCATGCACGACTGACAGACTTTCTGGTAAGCTGAGTTTATATGCTACTTCTCCACGTCTTGCTTGAATCTGGTACGGTCCGATGTATCGAGGTACTAGCTTGCCCTTGACTCCGAACCTTTTGATTCCTCTGATGGGTGACACCTTCAAGTAGACATAATCTCCCACTTCAAAACTCAATTCTCTTCTTTGGGTGTCACCATAGCTTCGCTGTCTGGACTGTGCTGTCTTCAGATTCTCTCGAACCATTCTGATGTTCTCTTCAGACACAAGCAAAATATCTGGACCGAACACCTGCCTTTCGCCGGGTTGGTCCCAATGCAACGGAGTTCTGCAATTCCTCCCATAAAGTGCTTGGAATGGTGACATCTTCAGAGTGGCGTGATAGCTGTTGTTATAGGAGAATTCTGCATACAGTAACCTCTTGTCCCAACCTAACTTGTCTTGCAATGCACATGCTCTCAGCATGTCTTCAAGAATCTGGTTGGTTCTCTCTGTCTGACCATCTATCTGCAGGTGATAAGCTGAACTGGACTTTAAATGTGTGCCCAAAGCTTCATGTAGCTGCTGCCAAAAATGAGAAGTGAATTGGGTGCCTCTGTCTGATACTATCTTCTTTGGAATGCCATGCAAGCATATAATTCGAGACATATATAGTTCTACCAACAATACACTGTTATAGATGGTCTTGACTGGTATGAAATGGATCGCCTTTGTTAAACGACCCACTACTACCAAGATGGAGTCATAACCAGCGTGAGTGCGAGGCAGATCGACTATAAAGTCCATCTCAATCTCATCCCATTTCCACTGAGGAATCTGCAACAGCTACAACAAACATGCAGGCCTCTGATGTTCTGCCTTGATTCTCTGACAACTGTCGCATCTGGCAACATACTCTGCTACCTCCCTTTTCATACCATACCACCAGAATCTTTTCTTCAGATCTTGGTACATCTTCTCGCTATCAGCGTGTATAGAATACACTATCTCATGAGCTTCCTTGAGAATCAGACCCCAGATCGATTTAATGTCGGGAACGCACAACCTATCCTTAAACCACACCACTCCTTCTGTGTCTTCACAGAAATCTGGGCCTTTCCCATCTATGATTAGCTGTCGTATTTCGTTGATCTTCTCATCGTCTTTCTGGCCCTTCCTGATATCTTGCTCTAGAGTGGGTTCTAGCTCGACTCTCACTCCTTGAGTGTTGTTCAGAAATCCGAGACTCAGCCTATCGAATTCCTTTGCTAGCTCATACGGCATCGGGTGAGCGACCAACATATTGACTTGACTCTTTCTGCTCAAAGCATTTGCGACCACATTTGCTTTATCTGGATGATAATGTATCTCTAGCTCATAGTCTTTGATTAACTCTAGCCATCTTCGTTGTCTCATGTTCAACTCTGACTGAGTGAATATATACTTGAGACTCTTGTGGTCCGTGTAGATATCACATTTCTGCCCATACAAATAGTGCCTCTAGGTCTTCAGTGCATGAACCACTGCTGCTAACTCTAGATCATGAGTGGGGTAATTCTTCTTATGAATCTTCAACTGGCGAGACGAGTATGCCACTACTTTCCCTTCCTGCATTAACACACATCCCAATCCGCTGTATGAAGCATCACAATATACTGAGAATGGCTTATGAACATCTGGCAGAATCAATACCGGCGTTGTTGTCAATTTCATCTTCAACGTCCCAAATGATTCTTGGCATGCTGGAGTCCACTTGAACTCAACTTTCTTTGCCAGCAAGGCTGTCATTGGCCTGGCAATCTTGGAGAAACCCTCAATGAAACGTCGATAATAACCGGCCATTCCAATGAAACTCTTGATTTCTCGGACATGTTTTGGTGCTTTCAAGTCCAGAATCGCTGCTACCTTCTTTGGGTCTACATCTAATCCCTCTTGGTTTACAATATGACCCAAGAACAGAACTTTGCTGATCTAGAGCTCGCACTTGCTCAGCTTGGCATATAACTGACAATCTCGTAGCCTCTGTAGTACTTTCCTCAAATGATTTTCATGCTCTTGCTCATTCTGGGAATATACAAGGATATTATCAATTAACACCACTACGAACTTGTTAACATAGTCCATGAACACATTGTTCATCAAGTACATGAAATAAGCTAGCGCATTCGTCATACCGAATGACATGACAATGAACTAATGTAGTCCAACTTGGTGATAAATGTTGTCTTTGGTATATCCGAGGGTTGGAATCTGAGCTGATGGTAACCTGACCTTAGATCTATCTTCGAGAACACACTGGCTCCTCTCAACTGATCGAATAGGTCTTCAATTCTTGGCAGAGGGTGGGGCTCGAACGGTCCGCGATGGCGCAAAGGGTCTTCTTCTTCGCAGCTGTTGGGGACCATAATTAGGGGTACCCCCAAGACTCCTAATCTCAGCTGGTAACCCCCATCAGCACAAAGCTGCAAAGGCCTGATGGGCGCGATTAAGGTCAAGGCTCAGTCCACTCAAGGGACACGATCTCGCCTCGCCCGAGCCCAGCCTCGGGCAAAGGCAGCCGACCCCGGAGGATTCACGTCTCGCTCGAGGGCCCCCTCAAGCAACGGACACACCTTCGGCTCGCCCGAGGCCTAGTCTTTGCAGAGAAGCAACCTTGGCCAGATCGCCACGCCAACCGACCGTATCGCAGGAGCATTTAATGCAAGGATCGTCTGACATCTTATCCTGACGCGCGCTCCAGTCGACAAGGCCGAAGTGACCACAGTCACTTCGCCGCTCCACTGACCGACCTAACAGGAATACAGCGCCGCCTGCCCTGCTCCGACCGCCGTGCCACTCGCCAGAGTGAGGTCGACAGCGGCTAAGTCCAGCCTTGGGCGACATAGGAAGGTCCGCCTCGCCCGACCCCAGGGCTCGGCCCCCGTCTCGGCCTCGGAAGACGAACTCCGCCTCGCCCGACCCCAGGGCTCGAACTCGGCCTCGGCTCCGGAAGACGACGAACTCCGCCTCGCCCGACCCCAGGGCTCAGACTCGGCCTTGGCTCCGGAAGACGACGAACTCCGCCTCGCCCGACCCCAGGGCTCGGACTCGGCCTCGGCTCCGGAAGACGACGAACTCCGCCTCGCCCGACCCCAGGGCTCAGACTCGGCCTCTGCTCCGGAAGACGACGAACTCCGCCTCGCCCGACCCCAGGGCTCGGACTCGGCCTCGGCTCTAGAAGACGACGAACTCCGCATCGCCCGACCCCAGGGCTCAGACTCGGCCTCGGCTCCGGAAGACGACGAACTCCGCCTCGCCCGACCCCAGGGCTCGGACTCAACCTCGACCTCGGAGGAATCGCCACCTCGCCCAAACTCGGGTTCGGACCAGCCACGTCGCCAGGGGGGCCATCATTACCCTACCCTTAGCTAGCTCAGGCTACGGGGAACAAGACCGGCGTCCCATCTTGCTCGCCCCAGTAAACAAGTAATGATGACACCCCGCACGCTCCATGACGGCGGCAGCCCCAGCCCCTTAAGTCAGCAAGGAGACGTCAGCATGGACCTGACAGCCCCGACAGCTGTACTTCCGCAGGGCTCCAGCGCTCCTCCGACGACCATGACATCACATGAACAGGGTGTCACAACCTCTCTGACTGCCACGACGACATGTACTTAGGGCTCTAGCTCCTCTCTGCTAGACACGTTAGCACGTTGCTACACCCCCCATTGTACACCTGGGCCCTCTCCTTACGTCTATAAAAGGAAGGTCCAGGACTCTCGTACGGAGAGGTTGGCCGCGCGGGAGAATGGGCCGGCGCATAAGGCTCTCGCTCTCTCTCTCTCTCCCGCGCGAACGCTTGTAACCCCCTACTGCAAGCGCATCCAGCCGCCCTGGGCGCAGGACAACACGAAGGCCGCGGTTTCCCCTCGCTGTTCTCCCCCCTTTGTGTCCCGTCTCGCGCTGACCCATCTAGGCTGGGGCATGCAACGACAATTTACTCGTCGGTCTAGGGACCCCCCGGGGTCGAAACACCGACAGTTGGCGCGCCAGGTAGGGGTCTGCTGCGTGTTGACGAACAGCTTCCCGTCAAGCTCCAGATGGGTAGTCCCCAGCAACCTTTCCAACCCGGGACGACGCTCCATTTCGGGAGTCTCGAGTTCATGTCTCTCGACGGCAGCTACGACATGGTACTCCTTCTTCCGCCGCGCGACGACGACAATGGCGTCCGTTAGCCCGCCCGCCGGCGGCGGAATCGACGACGTCTTTCCCACGTGGCGGAAGAGCAACATTTAGTTCTGTCCCGTCGCCTCCCCGCCGACGGAGGAGGAGGCGGGGCAGGCATGGACAAGCAGGGGGCGACACCTCGTCGGCTGTCGAGCGAGTCGACGGCGTCGGCGCCCCAGCGGGGGACACGCCGGGCGTTGGCCTCGCGTCGGAGATGAAGACGAGCGTCGTTTCCCCGCAACATGCCAACATCGAGCTGACGGATGACGCCAGCACGCTCGCGAAGGGCTTGCTAGGCGTCGCCCTCGTACCTGAGACAACGGTGCAGTCCACCCCTGACGCGACTTCGTCACCACCCGTCGATCAAGAGGTATTGTCCGTTTCCCATCCCATACCTTTCAGATTCAGCTTCGATCCACCAAGCGACCCCGCTTCGGTGGAGGCTTTCGCAAAGGCATGTCCAAACTCTCCGGGGTACCATGTGCGGTCACCTTGGGATAGACTGACAGTCGTCTCGACCTACGGGCCCTCGGGTTCCGAGGAAGATGACGAGCCCGACTCTGGTTGGGATTTCTCCAGGCTTGGTAACCCCAGTACCATGCGGGACTTCATGACCGCATGTGACTACTGCCTCTCCGATTGTTCCGATGGTAGCCACAGCCTCAGCGACGAGGACTATGGCCCAGGTCGTGAATGTTTCCACGTCGATCTAGGGGGTCCCGGCGAAGGCAACCATCTTGGTATGCCGGAAAACGGTGATCCCCCTAGGCCTGCGCCTCGCGTTGACATCCTTCGGGAGCTAGCTGTGGTCCCAGTCCCTGCGGGGGGTCAGGACGCACAGCTCGAGCAAATCCACGAGATGCAGGCCAGGCTCGACGAGGAGGCAGGAACACTTGCGCAGCCTCGGCTGAACCTCGGACAGGAGTGGGCAGGCCGAGCTCCCGCCGGAGAAGCGCGTCATCTGGCCCAGGACGTCCAGCACCGCATCGCCGATGATACCAGGCCAAGGCTGCCCCCGGTTTCCAGTGGGGTCGGCTAGAACCTGGTTGCAGCTGCGATACTACTCCGACCAATGCCGGAACCCTCCACCACCGAGGGGCGGTGTATCCAGGGAGAGCTCAAGAACCTCCTGGAAGATGCCGCGGTCCGACGGGCCAAAAGCTCTGCCTCCCGAAGGCAGGGGTACCCCCTGGAGCATCACGCCGTGACTTCCTGATTCGTGCGGGAAGCCTTGGTCCACACCGGGCGCACACGCAACACGGCGCCTGCGGCCCCGGGTCGCCTCGGCAACGAGCACCACCACCGCGATCGTCGAGCCCACCTCGATGAGAGGGTGCGCCGAGGCTACCACCCCAGGTGTGGGGGACGCTACGACAGCGGGGAGGATCGGAGCCCCTCGCCCGAACCACCTGGTCCATAGGTTTTCAGCCGGGCCATACGACGGGCGCCGTTCCCGATCCGGTTCCGAACCCCGACTACCATCACAAAGTACTCGGGGGAGACGAGGCCAGAACTGTGGCTCGCGGACTACCGACTGGCCTGCCAGCTGGGTGGAATGGACGATGACAACCTCATCATCCGCAACCTCCCCCTGTTCCTCTCCGACACCGCTCGAGCCTGGCTGGAGCATCTGCCTCCGGGGCAGATCTCCAACTGGGACGACCTGGTCCAAGCCTTCGCCGGCAACTTCCAGGGCACGTATGTGCGCCCTGGGAACTCCTGGGATCTCTAAAGCTGCCTCCACCAGCCGGGAGAGTCTCTCCAGGACTACATCCGGAGATTCTCAAAGCAGCGCACCCAGCTGCCCAACATCACCGATTCCGATGTCATCGGCGTGTTCCTCGCCGGCACCACCTACTGCGACCTGGTGAGCAAGCTGGGTCGCAAGACCCCCACTAGGGCGAGCGAGCTGATGGACATCGCCACCAAGTTCGCCTCTGGCCAGGAGGCGGTTGAGGCCATCTTCCAGAAGGACAAGCAGCCCCAGGGCCACCAGCCGGAAGGTGTCCCCGAGCCGTCCGCTCGGCGCGACACCAAGAAGAAGAACAAGAAGAAGTCGCAAGCGAAACGCGACGCCACCGACGCAGACCTTGTCGCCGCTGCTGAGTACAAGAACCCTCGGAAACCTCCTTGAGGTGCCAATCTCTTCGATAAGATGCTCAAGGAGCCATGCCCCTATCATCAGGGGCCCGTCAAGCACACCCTTGAGGAGTGCGTCATGCTTCGGCGCCACTTTCACAAGGCCGGGCCACCCGCCGAAGGTGGCAGGGCCCACAACAACGACAAGAAGGAGGACCACAAGGTAGAGGAGTTTCCCGAGGTCCACGACTGCTTCATGATCTACGGTGGGCAAGTGGCGAACGCCTCGACTCGGCACCGCAAGCAAGAGCGTCGGGAGGTCTGCTCGGTAAAGGTGGTGGCGCCAGTCTACCTAGACTGGTTCGACAAGCCCATCACCTTCGACCAGGGCAATCACCCCGACCGCGTGCCGAACCCGGGGAAATATCCGCTCGTTGTCGACCCCGTCATCGGCAACGTCAGGCTCACCGAGGTCCTCATGGACGGAGGCAGCAGCCTCAACATCATCTACGCTGAGACCCTCGGGCTCCTGCAGATCGATCTGTCCTCGATCCGGGCAGGCGCGACGCCTTTTCACAGGATCATCCCCGGGAAACGCATCCAACCCCTCAGACAACTCGATCTGCTCGTCTCCTTCGGGACTCCCTCCAACTTCCGAAGGGAAACCCTCACGTTCGAGGTGGTCGGGTTCCGAGGAACCTACCACGCAGTGCTGGGAAGACCATGTTACGCCAAGTTCATGGCCGTCCCCAACTACACCTACCTCAAGCTTAAGATGTCGGGCCCCAACGGGGTCATCATCGTCGGCCCCACGTACCGACACGCGTACGAATGTGACGTGGAGTGCGTGGAGTACGAGGCCCTCGCCGAATTTGAGGCCCTCATCGCCGACATGGAAAGCCTCCTCAAGGAGGTTCCAGATGCGAAGCGCCATGCCGGCAACTTCGAACCAGCATAGGCGGTTAAATCTGTCCCTCTCGACCCCAGCAACGACACCTCCAAGCAGATCCGAATCGGCTCCGAGCTCGACCCCAAATAGCAAGCAGTGCTCGTCGACTTTCTCCACGCGAACGCCGAGGTTTTTGCGTGGAGTCCCTCGGACATGCCTGGCATACCGAGGGAAGTCGCCGAGCACTCACTGGATATCCGAGCTAGAGCCCGACCCGTGAAGCAGCCACTGTGCCGATTCGACGAAGAAAAGCGCAGAGCCATAGGCGAGGAGATCCACAAGCTGATGGCCGCTGGGTTCATCAAAGAGGTATTCCATCCCGAATGGCTTGCCAACCCTGTGCTTGTGAGAAAGAAAGGAGGGAAATGGCGGATGTGTGTAGACTACACTGGTCTAAACAAAGCATGTCCGAAGGTTCTCTACCCTCTACCTCGTATCAATCAAATCGTGGATTCCACTACTGGGTGCGAAACCCTGTCGTTCCTTGATGCCTACTCAGGGTATCACCAAATCAGGATGAAAGAGTCCGACCAGCTCGCGACTTCTTTCATCACACCTTTTGGCATGTACTGCTACGTTACTATGCCGTTTGGTTTGAGGAATGCGGGTGCGACGTACCAAAGGTGCATGAACCACGTGTTCGGAGAGCACATTGGTCGGACTGTCGAGGCTTACGTCGATGACATCGTAGTCAAGACGAGGAGAGCCTCCGACCTCCTCTCCGACCTTGAAACGACATTCAAGTGTCTCAAGGCGAAAGGCGTAAAACTCAACCCCGAGAAGTGCGTCTTCGGAGTCCCCCGAGGCATGCTCTTGGGGTTCATCGTCTCTGAGCGGGGATCGAGGCCAACCCAGAAAAAATCACGGCCATCACCAACATGGGGCCCATCAAGGACTTGAAATGCGTGCAGAGGGTCATGGGATGCCTTGCGGCTCTGAGCCGCTTCATCTCGTGCCTTGGCGAAAGAGGCCTACCTCTGTACTACCTCTTAAGAAAGACCGAGTGCTTCACTTGGACCCCCGAGGCCGAGGAAGCCCTCGGGAACCTGAAGGCGCTCCTTACGAACACACCCGTCCTGGTGCCCCCCGTTGCCGGAGAAGCCCTCTTGATCTACGTCGCCGCTACCACTCAGTTGGTCAGCGCCGCGATCGTGGTCGAGAGACGAGAAGAAGGGCATGCGTTGCCCGTCCAGAGGCCGGTCTACTTCATCAGTGAGGTACTGTCCGAGACCAAGATCCGCTACCCACAAATTCATAAGCTACTGTACGCGGTAATTCTGACGCGGCGAAAGTTGCGACACTACTTTGAATCTCATCCGGTAACTGTGGTGTCATCCTTCCCCCTCGGGGAGATCATCTAGTGCCGAGAGGCCTCGGGTAGGATTGCAAAATGGGCGGTGGAAATCATGGGCGAGACAATCTCGTTCGCCCCTCAGAAGGCCATCAAGTCCCAAGTCTTGGCAGACTTTGTGGCTGAATGGGTCGACACCTAGCTTCCGGCAGCTCCGATCCAACCGGAACTCTGGACCATGTTTTTCGATGGGTCGCTGATGAAAACAGGGGCAGGCGCGGGCCTGCTCTTCATCTCGCCCCTCGGGAAGCACCTCCGCTACGTGTTGTGCCTCCATTTCTCGGCGTCCAACAACGTGGCTGAGTACGAGGCTCTGGTCAACGGGTTGCGCATCGCCATCGAGCTAGGGGTCCGACGCCTCGACGCTCGCGGTGACTCGCAGCTTGTCATCGACCAAGTCATGAAGAACTCCCACTGCCGCGACCCGAAGATGGAAGCCTACTGCGACGAGGTTCGGCGCCTGGAAGACAAGTTCTACGGGCTAGAGGTCAACCACGTCGCCCGACGATACAACGAGACTGCGGACGAGCTGGCAAAGATAGCTTCGGGGCGGACAACGGTTCCCCCGGACGTTTTCTCCCGAGACCTACATCAACCCTCGGTCAAGACCAGTGACACGACCGAGCCCGAGGCACCCTCGGCTCAGCCCGAGGCACCCTTGGCTTAGTCCGAGGCACCCTCGGCTCCGTCCGAGGCACCCCCGGCTACCGAGGGTGAGACTCTGCGCATCGAGGAAGAGCGGAATGGGGTCATGCCTAATCGGGACTGGCAGACCCCGTACCTGCAATATCTCCACCGAGGGGAGCTACCCCTCGATAGAGCCGAAGCTCGGCGACTGGCGCGGCGCGCCAAGTCATTCGTCTTGTTGGGCGACGGGAAGGAGCTCTACCACCGCAGCCCCTCTGGCATCCTCCAGCGATGCATATTCATCGCCGAAGGCCAAGAGCTCTTACAAGAAATACACTCGGGGGCTTGCGGTCACCACGCAGCGCCTCGAGCCCTTGTTGGAAATGCTTTTCGACAAGGTTTCTACTGGCCGACCGCGGTGGTCGACGCCACTAGAATTGTCCACACCTGCCAAGGGTGTCAGTTCTACGCAAGGCAGACGCACCTACCCGCTTAGGCCCTGCAAATAATACCCATCACCTGGGCGTTTGCTGTGTGGGGTCTGGACCTCGTCGGTCCCTTGCAGAAGGCACCCGGGGGCTACACGCACCTGCTGGTCGCCATCGACAAATTCTCCAAGTGGATCGAGGTCCGACCCCTAAACAGCATCAGGTCCGAACAGGCGGTGGCGTTCTTCACCAACATCATCCATCGCTTTGGGGTCCTGAACTCCATCATCACTGACAACGGCACCCAGTTCACCGGCAGAAAGTTCCTGGACTTCTGCGAGGATCACCACATCCGGGTGGACCGGGCCGCCGTGGCTCACCCCATCATCGCCAAGGTTTTGAAGCCCGGGACATACAAGCTGGCCAGCAGTCAAGGCGAGGTCTACAGCAACGCTTGGAACATCCGACAACTACGTCGCTTCTACCCTTAAGATGTTTTCAAGCCGTTCATATACCTCGTTTACATATGAAGTCTAACCATCAAGGAAGGGTCGGCCTTGCCTCCACAAAGCCCGACCCTCCCTCGGGGGCTTGAAGGGGCGAACCCCCTCTGCGTCAAAATTTTCCTCGAAAAAAGTCTTTCGGCAAGAACATTTTTCGTGTTTTCGACTACTTCGATGGTGGGATCCTGAAAACGATGGAGTACACGTAAGCAGGCAAGGCTGACCGAGCCGAGGGACTCCTACGCCTCCGGGATACGGATACCTCACTTATCACCTTCTGCAATAAGTAACTCGCGCTCGGATAAACGGTTCCGCTGATCGAGCAAGTCTTAACGCTCGAAGACTCTTCTGCCGAAACGATTTTTCATGCCATCTCGACCATGTCGACAAAAGAATCCTATGGACGAGTAAGAGTACATGTAAGCGGCAAGGCCGACCGAGCCGAGGGACACCTACGCCTCTGGGATACGGATACCACACTCATCACCTTCCGTGAGAAGTAACTCTCGCTCGGATGAACGATTCTGCCACCGACAAGCAAGTCTTGATACTCGAAACAAGGGGAAAAGAAATGCAGCTTTACGACACGACGATAGTATGTTTGGGTCTCGACGGCCGCAAAAAACATATGCATACTACAGGCGAACCGATGCTGCAGGCTCAGATGTCGATGGAGAGGGAGCAGCAGCACCCTCGGCGTTGACTCCACCTTCGGCGAAGTCCGACCGAGCCTCGGACGGCAACACGGGCGAAGGATCTCCGCTCCAAAGGACAACGTCAGCACCACGCCCTGGCCATCGCCGCCAGGGTCTCCTCCAGGAACCTAGCCCGAGCAGACGGCTCGGCCGGCCGCCCTGAAGCCTCAGCCAGCCGTCCCCCGAGGACGCCAGCCCGGCTTGTGGCCTCGGCAACTCGACTCTGGCGTTGGTCCCGGCCAAGCCATGGCCGACGAAGTTCCCTTTTCGAGCCAACTCTGCCTCTGTCCGTGCTGGCACCGCTGCCTCCGGCTTCGGCTCATCGAAGAGCGACCGAGGGTTTCTTTGACTAAACAAGTGAAGCCTCGTGCGGCAAGGCCGACCGAGCCGAGGGATTCCTACGCCTCCGGGATACGGATACCTCACTCGTCACCTTCCGCACAGAGCAACTCACATTTGGTTAAGCGGTTCGGCTAGCCGACAGGCGAGTCTCAGTGCTCGAAAATGAGGGAAAAAACATGGTATTACACCCAAAGATACCTACATGTTCAGGCCTCGACAGCCACAATGAACAAACACCGGCACTCAAGGTACCATTACAAACGGAACTCCGGTTCCACCCCCACAGGTACGAACAACCCCCCACATTGGAGGGCCTGCGGGGTGACAAAACCCCTAGTGGCTCGCCGACGCCCGCTCCGGTAGCAACAACAACGACCCTCGCTCCGAAGTGGCCAAACAACAACAGCGATGACCTCAGGGCGAACGCTGCTGCGACGAGCTCCTCGCCCACGTCCCCACTCGAGGGGCGAGGACAAGCTATCAAAGCCAAAGAGCCGGTGGCCCGGAGCGCGGATGGTGGCGGCGATCGCGTCGACAACGAGGACTTCTTCAGCCGCCACCACCTCAACGTCGACGACGGCAGCCATCGGCCCACCGGCGGATCCCCACTCGGATCCTCCCGGACAGGCGAAGCACCGACCTCCGCACAAGAGGCGTCATACCGGAGCAAAGGCAGGACCGCCCAAGAACACGAACGCCGCCCTAGCAGCGCGCGACGTCTTGGGCGGCCCTCCGGTGCGCGCGACGCGGCGACCGCTCGTACGACGGGAGGGGCCACCGGGAATCGAGCCAGCGCTAGCTGAGCCAGCGAACCCAACGCGTTGAAGCTGACAACGCTCGCGGCCAGCCCCGCGTTGTCGGAGTCTGCCCCTTCCGCTAAGGCCAGTGAGCACCCTCTCCCCTGAATGCTGAAGGAGAGGATGACCCACAAACCCGTGCGAGAGGTAGAGCTCCGGCTCAGCACGCCCTCTGCCCCAGCAAGGATGATGAAGATCCTTGAAGCTGAGGGCAGGGCAGAAGCCGCAGCCCGACTCGCTTCTCGCCACCATCGAACTGGTGGTCACCGTCTTGGGTGACCACCGGCGAGGGGATGCAGCCGGGCTGCCTGATGAAAATCCTTGAAGCCGAGCGATGGCTGAAAGGTACCAGCTTCCGCAAAGTTGCGTTTCCTCCAACAACAGCAAGATGAAAGCGACGCGAGCGCTCCCCATCCGGGGGCTCAGAAGGTGGAAGGATGCGATACATGGAGTGCGAAGACATGGTTGCCATCCAAGGGGGTCACCCTCCTTTTAAAGGCGACTCTCCCCACTTGCGTCCTCAGCCGTCACAGACTGAGTCTTCTCCAACACGCTCCAAGGTCCTCCCCCTACGACACAGGGGCTGGGTCCCACGCATCATGCAAACTGCCCCAGGACAGAAGGAGCCAACCGCCGCGCGCGGAGCACACAACGGTCCAGCGGTTACAAGCATTCCTCCACTATCGCTCGGACCAGCGGGAGAAACAGCGGACCACCATGAAGGCGGCATGCAACCGCACCAAGAGGGCGCACCCTTCTGACTTTGCCGCGTCCAGCATGGAGGCCCAGGCCCACACGTCATGTAACCGGCGCGCCGGTTACTACGTGCGAGAAACTGCACCACCACTCGCGCCAGTCCCGCGCCTCCTTGACTGCGGAACCGGTGCCGCAACTCGAGGCAACCCTACGCACGGCCCAGCAGTGCCAACCAGGCATGCCGGTCACGGGTCAGTCAGCCGCAGGAGAAGGCATGACGGTCGATACGGCCAAAAATGGGCTAGCAGTAATGGCGATGGCAGGCAGGCGGAAGCAGCAGTCAAATCATCTGCAGGCTCACGTCCCCTCCTGGAACAACGAGAGAACCCTCTCCCACGACGTGAAGACGACGCGCCCGTGTTCCATTCCTCGAACGGCTCGCGCACGCACAACGGCTGCCCCGCGAACCACTCGTCCCGTCGCATTAACTCTGCGGCAGGGCAGGCGGCACCTTTGGCAGGCAAAGCGAGCGACGCTTCACCTCCGCCATAATGACCGCATCAAAAAGGTACGCCACGACGTTCGATTTTGTATCCTTTTCCACTTCCTCTTTCTCTCTCTTGCCACAGGGACCGGGAAAGGGGATACTCCGAAAGGGATCCTTCTCCACGAAGGAAACGGGCCCCGAGCCCCCCTACTGATCAGAGGTTCGAAGGCTGGCCCCTCGGAAGGGTTCGACAGCCGCCTCAGAGCACTCGGGCTCCGCGCCCATTACTGGTCAGAGGTTCGAAGGCTGGCCCCTCGGAAGGGTTCAACGGCCGCCTCAGGCCACTCGGGCTCCGCGCCCACTACTGACCAGGGGTTCGTAGGCTGGCCCCCGAAGGGTTTGATAGCCGCCTAAGAGCACGCAGAGCGAGGGATGACCCTGGGTACGTTCGATACATAACCAAGGCTCGGGCTACGCTCTCGAGGTACCCTAGGACATTTCTGAGACCAGCGGGAGCGATTTTCGTAACGGAATCCCACCAGAGGGAGGCATCGAGCCCTCGGACCTCGTCAAAAGGGGACCGGGTCCGGCGAATCACCCGCAGGTACTTTTGGAGCGCGCCTCTGGGCCACTAGCCGAGCCCTAACGAATGGGGCACGGGCGTCCACTCGAATTACCCGCTAGCAACTCACTGGAGACACCATGTTCGGCGCCCTCCGAGGGCAGCATGGCGCTTCCCCCCTCCTCCTTGCGAAAAGGCGACGCAGGGGCATATGAAAAAAGTCGAGTCTGTCCTTGACCGTCCTCTCGCTCTGTGCGAAGGCTCGGGGGCTGCTCTCGCAAACCCGGCTCCGGCCAAACCGTTGACAGCGTCAACATACCAGCCCGAGAACTTGGGACTCGACTATGCACCCGGGCTACGGCCAGTTCGCATGAGGGAACGACCAAACCGGCCGAGCCATCACGAAAGGTACTAAGACCTCGAAGGAGTCAAAACACTCCTCCGAGGCCTCGGGGGCTACACCCGGCAGGTGCACTCGCGCGCACCCATCGGAACAAAATGCAGCCGAGAAAGGCCGGTCCCCTTGCAAAAAAGTACGACAAAAGCCTCCAAGCGAGTGCCAACACTTCCTTTGAGGCTCGGGGGCTACTGTCAGGGACCATAATAAGGGGTACCCCCAAGGCTCCTAATCTCAGCTGGTAACTGTTGGTGTTTTGGGTCCGACCGCACACCCGGGGTTGCCCCTCAAGGTGTTTTAGGAGTAGGACGGTGTCGCCGACTGTAGCTAAATGGTTCGTGCCAGATGCACGAGGAACGATGGACAGTATTTACAGGTTCGGGCCGCTTTGAGATGCGTAACACCCTACGTCCTGGCGAGTATGCTTTATGTAATGGGTTACAAAGGAGTTCCCTAAAGCTAGAACGTAGAGAGCTAGGGTGGATGGCTGAGTAGTGAGATCGATCGTCTTGAAGGGGTGCCCCCTAGGCCTTATATATTCGACCGTGAGGCAATACAAGCGGATATGATAACAATGTGCACCTAAAAGATAGTGAACTGTTTGAGCCTATCTTCCTATGATTTTGCCGACTTATCCTCGCCTGGTTCCGTTGTACGGGGCTCCAACGCGGGAAAGTCGGATCTTCTGTTGTGGTCACTTGCTCAACGTTGTGGGGCCGTCCGGGCTTGCACCAACCCGGCCTTACGTCGATCTGCTTTACTGATTGTTCCTCCCCAGGCCCATGAAGGAGTGACCTTACGATCTATCGGGCCCTTGGGCTTTTCATGAGGTCTTTTATCCTTCTAGTGGACCCGGGGGATATCTGTCCCCCACAAGTCCCCGATCTTTAGGTTGATTTTGAGATAATCGGCCCAAAGATCCTAGGTCCGGCTTGCGGGCTTCGTTTATGATAAGAAATGCTTCTCGGGCAGTTCAGTAAAAACGATTTCTTACTGTCTCCTTCTGCTTTGATCACTTGAAAACTAAAGCTTTGTCTCACACTCATGCCTTGGAGGTCGGCATTTCGTATCTTAGGACCCTGAACTTCATTGGGTGCACCGAAGGTGCACCCAATGGGTGTAGCCCCCGAGCTTCGAGTGGATTTTGGAAAATAATCTACTCGAAGGTCTTCATCAGAAATCATTTTTACTTTCCACTTGCACTTTGGTTGGAGGTTAGCCTTGTCTTTAATCTTGCCTTATGCCTTAGAAGTTGGCATTGTCTTGACTTGAAGTAGTGATTCATTGGGTGCACCGAAGGTGCACCCAATGGGTGTAGCCCCCGAGCTTTGAGTGGATTTTTGAAAACAATCCCCTCGAAGGTCTTCATTTCTTGTCCTTTTGCCGAGAGTCATATTTTCTTTTTTCGAATGCCTTAGAAGTCAGCATTATGTCATCGATATTATGCTTTAGAGGTCAGCATGTGTTTTGTCTTTTGCAGCCGAGCTCATGATCCGCCCATATCTTGCTAGGTGGTGCAATTTATTTGTTCTGCAACTGATTGGACATTTGATGGACGTTCCCTGGCTAGTCTTCACGTCGCTTCTGTCGGTCAGATTTTGTACTTCACCGGCTATATTTGGCTTTCCTTTGATCCTTACTGATATCTCATTTTTGTCTTGAGGTATTCATTGCATGCCCTGCACGGATGTGACAGTTTTGAAAAATATACTGATAATTCCTGGGTGTCCCCCCCAATGGGTGTGGGCAAGGGACGACTTGGTACGCTGAGTGTTTTAGCCGGCTGCTTCTGAGTAGTAATGTGATGTGACGGCGGGTGTAATCATATCGCCCGCGCGGTTGACTGGAGTCCCAATGGGTGTTGCGTTGCGTGAAACGGCGTCAGCTGTCTGACGTATCTTTAGATGGGTTGAAGTGTATATTGAATATTTTGCGACTGTTCAGTGACCGTGGTAGGAGGTGAGCGGTTGCCTTCTTCTTCTATAAATAGTGCCTCTGCCTCTCTGGTTTTTTCACATCTCTTGCTGTTCTCCGCTGCTTGCTTTCTTCCTCTCCTTCCATTTCCACCATGGGCAAGAGCAACAAGCGCAAGCGTGAGCCGACTCCTCCCTCGGAGGATTTCGGCGACTCGAAATACTCGGAGGAGGAGTTCTCCTCCGAGTCCGAGGGGTCTCCGACTCCCGTCTCTCCCCCAGCGTCGTCTGACGATTCTGACGACTCCCAGGGGCTTGCCGCGGAGGTCTGGACTTATATCCGGGTCGTCGAGCGCTCCGGGCTCGAGGGCTCGAATGAGTCGGAGTACTCCTCGAACGAGGAGGACTCGTCCGAGGAGGACGGTGGCGGCGAAGACGACGATGACGACGACGACGACGGAGGCGATGGCGGCGATGACGGTGACGGCGGCAATGACGGTGACGGTGGTGGCAAGGGCGGCAACGGTGGCAGCAAGGGTGGCAACGACGGCAGTAGCAGGGGTGGCAACGGCGGCTGCAGCAGGGGCAGCAACGGCGGCGGCAGCAGCAAAGGCAGCAACAGGGCCAGTGGCTAGATGCCACTGGTCTTTAGATGTTAGTATAGTATAGTGAAATAATGTAGTAGTATTTAGTAGTGTAGAGTAGTATAGTGTAGCGTAGTAGTGGTAGTAGTAGTAGCAGTAGGGAAGTATCAACTCATAATGAGTTGATTTGTAAGTATTGTAACTTCCCTTAATGAAGAATGATTTCGTCTCCTCTGTGTCGATTACTTTGTTTCATAGTCGGTTAATCTTTGCCGTGATATTTATGGCCTGTGATGTTCTCTATCTGTTATGTTTGTGGCATAACTTAGAGTTCTTGAATCATTCCTCCGCTCGCCTTATTTGTGAAGTCGATTCCTTTGGAATAGTGATTAAATAACTCGGGCATCATATCGACGCTTTTAGGGGTGATGGTCGAGCTATTATCGTCAACATCTATGCATTTGGAATAGCGTCCGAGTGATGACGAAGCCACGTCGGCGTCGGAATGACTGATGACCACGTCGGCGCTTTTAGAGGTAACAACCGAGTGACTTATGACGACGTCAGTGTTTTAGAGATAACCGCCGAGCGACTGAAGACGACGCCGGCGTTTTAGAGATAACAGCCAAGTAACTGAGGACAACATTGGCGTTTTAGAGGTAACTGCCGAGTAATGACGTGGCACGCCGGTTTTTTTAGAAGTAACTGCCGGGTGACTGGTGGTAACGTCGGTGTTTTGGAAATAACAACCGAGTTAGAACGGGCTGCGTCGGCCACTTTGAGGATAATGGCCGAGTGATGATGTGGCATACCGGTGTTTTAGAAGTAACGGCCGGGTGACTGGGCGCTTTTTGGAAACGGTATCTGACTCGGGAATATCCCATAAGTACTGCGCGTTCGGCCGCCTCTGCTTTCCGCGCCCTAGTTCTTGCTTTCCTGCCTTCAGATCCTCTCTGCAATTCGGCTCCCGATCTGTTCGCTAGTGGAGTTGAGATGGCGCCCAAGCGAAAGGCCTCGAGTTCATCCGCTGCGGTGATTCCCCCCATCGACCCCAACAGCCAGTTGCCTTTCACAGGTAACCATATGTCTGTTGTCTCCGAGTCTGACCTTCTCCGTCTCGTGTCAAATGGGGTCCTTCCCCCGAGGGAGCTTTGTTCTTGGCGGGTTTGCCACGGGGCCATTGTTCCGACAGAGGATACCCATGAATCCGTGATTTATGTTCCTTTTCTTCTCCGCGGTCTCGCTCTTCCTATTTCTCCTTTTTTCCGCGGCCTCCTTGATTTCTATCGTCTTAATTTGACCCATCTAAATCCCAATTCCATTCTGCAAATTTCCATTTACGTTCATTTATGCGAAGCTTTTCTTGACGTGCTGCCACATTTTGGATTGTGGAAGTACTTGTATCACTGTCGCCCTGGGATGGCCGGGGGGCAGCATCAGCTGGTTGGGGGTGCTAGTTTGGAGATGCGCCATGGGAGGAAGACTGAATATCTTGAAATCCCTCTCAAGGATAGTATCAAGGGATGGCGCTTGGAGTGGTTTATTGTTGAGAACCACGGAAGTTCTCTCCCTCCTCGGTCGGGGAGACAGCCAGACGTTCGCACTCTGAGCTGGACCGAGTCCCCCACGGATCAGGAGGTGGCTGAGGCAGGGGCTTTGCTAGCTGAAGTTGGACTGCTGAAAGAGAGGGGTCTGACTGCAGAGGTTGTGGTTGCTGATTTTGTCTTCAAGAACATTCAGCCATTGAAGGACAGAGCATACCCGGCTTATCTGTACCGAGGTCTAGCTGACTCAACTAGGGTTACCAACAGAAGAATTCCCGCTATAGATTTGGTGAACCGTCTTGAGATGATTCTTAGAGGTAAGGTATCAAATGTTGGTGCCCCAGTGGCACACTCAGCCTGGAATCTGCCTCCTTCCAAGGCCTTCACTCTTTTTGTGTCGAATCCACCTGTCGCTGATGGCGGTTTGGGCCTTAGAGTGCGACCCTCTGCCGAAGAAGTTAGCACTTTGGTTGCCTCACTCAGGGAAATTCCTGATGATGAACGGCAGGTCCACTTTGAGGTGCCTTTGGATCCTAGTGATGCGGAGATAAGCGCTATGCTTGATATGCTGGCTGAGGACTTTTCTGATGCTGCTCCTGCCGGGACATTGGTGGTGGCGCCTCCCCCAGAAGCTGGTACAACCTTGGATATTCAGAGACCTGTCAGTGTTCGCCCGAGACGCCCTTGCCGAGCCAATCAACTTGATCCTTCTGCTGATGAGCAGAAAAAGAAAAAGAGACGTCTTCGACGAGCATCTAGTTTGGATCAGGATGTTGGTCCTTCGGTTCCTGCTGCTGAGGAAGTACCCGTGCCTGAATTTACTTACGCTGACCCCAATGGGTGTGATCCGTCTGTTGCTGACCCCAATGGGGGTGTTGTCTGTGTTGCTGATGAAAACGATGGGGAGGAAGAAGATGAGGTCCCTTTGACTCGGAAGAACAGTCGGCAGAATGTCGCCAGTGGGGAAAGTAGTGGAGTTCCTTCTCCTGCTCTGTCTGCCCTCATTGATCTACAAGAATTGTCCCTGGCAAACTTTGATCAGACTCTTGAAGATATGGTTCCGGAGGATCTGTTATCAGAGCCAGCGGATGATGGTGCAACGGAGGTTTGTGCTGATGTGCTCGACGCCGGGTTGGGGTCATCCCGGGCAGCGTCCCGTGCCTCATCGACCTTAGAGCGCGGTCTTGAGGGTCAGGAAGCTGTCTTGGATCGTCTTGCTCCTATGGAAGTAGCTGAAGGACCCTCAGCCTTGGAGGTGGCTACTACAGAGAACTTGGTCCTCGAGGATGGTGTTGACACTTACCCAGCCCCCGAGGGTGTTGCCGGGGATGACTCAGCTCGGGTGAGAAGCGCAAGCCACTGCCCAGCCCCCGAGGGTACTGCCGGAGATGATCCGGCTCAAGTGGGTAGCGCAAACTATGGCCCAGCCCCCGAGGGTGTCCGAGCGGGGTCTCCTTCTTGTACTTCCATGGATGTTCATGTGGGATCTCCTCCACACTCCGGTTGCATGGTGGTAGCCCAAGCTTTGAGCTAGGGAGTCGCTTTAGAGGCTAGCATTCCCGCCGACCAAGTTTTGGGCTCTGTTGATGGCACTGAGTTGGTTCCTGCTGGTTCATTGCGAGCTGCTTCAGGTGGCGACCCTGTGTCGAGTCATCAATTGATCTCCCACGATTTGGGAGTCCCTTCGTTCTTCTCCAACCTCCAGGTACTGTGATATATTCTAGCCTGACTTTTACACCATACGAACTGCTATCATTACACTCATCTGTTCTTCATATCAGGCCTTAGTGGACGGCATGGCTAGTCAGCTGAGGTTGCAAGGTGCTTCCGTTCCAGAAGGAGCTTCGTCTCTGGCATGTTGGAATCCAGTGTTGCTTCAACATCGTGTTTCTGACTTGGAGGCGACAAATGCTGGTTAGCGCTCTTTTGCTTCTCTTCGTCTACCTTATCAAACTACTTTACATTTTGACCCTTTTTGCTTAATTGTCTCTCGCCAGATATGGCTCGGCAGATTTCCGTTCTTGAAGAAAAACATTCTCAAGGCCAGGCCAAAATGGTCCAGCGGTGTTCTGATTTTGAGGAAAAGTATTCTCAAAGCTAGACTGAGCTGGCCCAGGTCTCTGCTGCTCTAAATGACGCTAAGACGCTGAACTCTACTCTTCGCGCTCAGCTTGATTCTGAAAAGGTGACTTATGAAACTGTGCCTTGTATTGCTGTGTTCTTATTGCTTGCTTGATGTTTGAAGGAGTTGATTCTTGTTTGTAGGAAGAAAAACATGTCCTTGTTGCTTCTCGCGACAATCTTGACAGATTGTATCGTGATTCTAGCAACTCGTTGACCATCCTAGAGAGGAGTCATCGCTTCACTATGGAAGAGTTAGACAACCATCGCTGTAAGCTGCAGGAATCCATGGATGACGTGATCCATCTCCGGCAGTTGACATCGGCTAAGGATGCTGCTATCAAAGAACTCCGTGCTTCCAAGAAATCCATCGCCTAGGAGCTAGAGACCGCTCAGTTGGCTGCCAAAGTTGCTGAAGAAACTTCCATTACTCTGAGGGCCCAGCGCGACAGAGCCATGGATAAAGCCATTCGCGCGGGGCGAATCTTGATGAGGAGACCCGGCGTGGTTGTTCCTGATGATATAAAGGCTGACGTGAACGCTGCTCCTGATTCCTCAAGTCGCCCTTCTTCGTCGGTTGCTCCTGAGAAAGACATTGCAAAATAGAGAAATATTTGCGTGCTTTGAGCGCGCGGTTATCATGATCAGATATTTTGTTAGAAGACTCCAGTTCGGTATTTGAATGATATTGTTGCTCTCCTATTGTTTTAGAATTCGGCAGTACGTAAATTTGCTAGAGTAAAATGCTTGTGTGATGATTTTGAAACTCGTCTACGGGATATAGAGGTCACCCCTATTTATGAGTAATCGTAAGCATGTTAGATCGCCTTAAGTCGCTGCTGACTTAAATCGATTGCTTCTGTTAATAGGGCATAGTGGTCATCCCAAGGTAAGTAAGCGTGAGCATGTTGCACCGTTTTAAGTCGTTGCCGACTTAAGCCGATTGCTCCGTTAGCAGGGCATAGTGGTCACCCCAAGTTAAGTAAGCGTGAGCATGTTGCACCGTTTTAAGTCGTTGCCGACTTAAGCCGATTGCCCCATTAGCAGGGCATAGTGGTCACCCTGAGTTAAGTAAGCGTGAGTATGTTGCACCGTTTTAAGTCGTTGCCGACTTAAGCTGATTGCTCCGTTAGCAGGGCATAGTGGTCACCCCGAGTTAAGTAAGCGCGAGCATGTTGCACCGTTTTAAGTCGCTGCCGACTTAAGCCGATTGCTCTGTTAGCAGGGCATAGTGGTCACCCCGAGTTAAGTAAGCGCGAGCATGTTGCACCGTTTTAAGTCGCTGCCGACTTAAGCCGATTGCTCCGTTAGCAGGGCATAGTGGTCACCCCGAGTTAAGTAAGCGCGAGCATGTTGCACCGTTTTAAGTCGCTGCCGACTTAAGCCGATTGCTTCGTTAGCAGGGCATAGTGGTCACCCCGAGTTAAATAAGAATGCCAGTCAATCATGAACAAACCGAGTATTCTTGAAGCCTTTCTTTATTGATGACATATTTCCCACTTTACAGAGTACATTATCGTCCCGATAGCTTTTGAAATACGGCTAGGGGTAAAACTTCCTGAGGTGCTCTATATTCCAGGAGTTCCCAATTTCTGTGCCGTTCGTTTGAGTGAGACGATATGATCCCGGTCGAGTGACTTCTGCTACTATGAATGGTCCTTCCCATGAGGGCGACAACTTGTGTCGTCCCTCCCCCGTTAGAATTCGGCGGAGGACGAGATCTCCTACTGAAAAGGATCGTTGTCGCACGGCTTTGTCGTGATAGCGTCTTAGAGTTTGCTGGTATCGTGCTGATTGAATTACTGTGTTCAGCCGTTCTTCTTCGAGTACATCAATGTCCTCCAGCCTAGTAGCTTCGGCTTCTGCTATGCTTTCGAAGATCAACCTCGGCGCCCCAAACTTGAGATCAGCGGGTAGCACCGCCTCTGACCCATAGACCATGAAGAAAGGGGTGTTTCCATGCAGAGCTCGGCTAGGTTGGGTTCTTAGGCTCCAAACGACGTAGGGCAATTCCCTTATCCACTTTCCTGCGAACTTTTCATTTTTATCGAAAACCTTTTTCCTGAGTGCCTCCAATATCATCCCGTTAGCTCGTTCAACCTGCCTGTTGGCTCTTGGGTGTGCTACTGAAGCATACTTGATCTGAATGCCTTTTTGCTCGCAGAAATTGAAGAACTCTAAACTTGTGAAGTTGGATCCTAGGTCAGTTATGATGTTGTTCGGTATCCCGAACCTGAATATTATGTCTTGTATGAATTCCACGGCCTTGGCTGAGGTTAAAGAAGCAATGGGTTTGAACTCTATCCATTTAGTGAATTTGTCGATTGCTACCAGTACATGAGTATATCCTCCTTGAGCTTTCTTGAAGGGTCCAATCATATCCAGTCCCTAGCATGCGAAGGGCCAAGTTACTGGTATGGTCTGCAGTTGCTGTGCTGGTAGATGTTGTTGCTTTGACAAGTACTGGCAGGCTTCGCACCTCTGAACTAACTCAACTGCGTCACTTTTCGCTGTTGGCCAATAGAATCCTGACCTGAAGACCTTCCCGACTAGCGTCTTGGATGCTGCGTGTATTCCACATTGCCCAGCGTGAACCTCCTCTAGAAGTCGCTTCCCGGTAGACTGGAGAATGCACTTCATGAGGACGCCTGATGCACCCCTTCTGTATAATGTTTCCCCAATGAGTGTGTAGTGAGTTGACTGTCTAGCGATGCGCTCGGCTGCATTTTTGTCGTCTGGTTCCTCTTCATTCTTTATATACCTGATGATCGGCTTTCTCCAGTCATCAGAGTCTGATTCTGGTTGATTCACAATATTACACTCTTCTGCCTGATCCATTGAGATGCTCGGTTGCGGTATTTCTTGCACAAAGACTCCAGGTGGGACTTGAGTCCGACTGGACCCTAGCTTGGACAGTACATCGGCTGCCGTGTTCCGATCTCTTTCTACGTGATGAAATTCTAGACCTTCAAATTTATCTTCTAGTTTTCGGACGGCAGTGCAGTACTTTCCCATTGAATCGCTTGAACAATCCCATTCTTTGTTTATCTGGCTTATGACCACCAACGAATCTCCATACACCATCAGTCTCTTGATGCCTAGTGATATAGCAATGTTCAGTCCATGAATTAGGGCTTCATACTCGGCTGCGTTGTTGGAGGCTGGAAATAGCAACTGGAGGGCATATTTGAGGTGCTCGCCTCCAGGTGCGGTGAAGAGAATTCCCGCGCCTGCTCCCTGCAGCCTCAGCGAGCCATCAAAATACATCCGCCATACTTCTGCAGTTTCGGGGTTGTCTGGTACTTGTTGTTCGGTCCATTCTGATACGAAGTCGACCAGCGCTTGAGTTTTGATGGCAGTGCGAGGTCGAAATTCGATGTCATGAGATCCCAGTTCACAGGCCCACTTGGCTATTCGGCCAATGTCTTCCTTGTTGTGAAGGATATCCCCTATCGGAAAACCAGTGACTACTATGACTTTGTGGTCGTCAAAGTAGTGACGTAGCTTGCGGGCAGTTAGAAGTACTGCATATAATAGATTCTGAACTTGAGGATACTTTTTCTTTGAGGGACCCAGAACTTCACTGATGAAATAAACAGGATGTTGCACTGGGTAGGCATGTCCTTCTTCGGCTCGCTCGACTACCAACGCGGTGCTTACCACGTGAGTCGTGCAAGAGATATACAGCAACAGATCTTCAGCGGGTTGAGTCGACGTGGCTCGCCGTGGTGGCTTCAGTACTGGCGGCGTTGTCAAGAATTTTTTCAGTGCATCTAGGGCTTCCTGTGCTTCTGAAGTCCACTGAAACTTATCCACTTTCTTGAGTAGCTTGTAAAATGGTAAACCTTTTTCTCCCAACCTGGATATAAATCTGCTCAGAGCTGCCATGCATCCGGTAAGTCGCTGAACCTTCTTTTGTGATCGTGGTGCCTCCATTTTCATGATAGCTTCAATCTTATCCGGATTAGTTTCAATTCCCCGGTGGCTGACAATAAATCCGAGTAGCTTTCCTGCTGGTACCCCAAAGACACATTTTTCGGGATTAAGCTTCCATCGATTTCGCCGTAGACTGTTGAAAACCAGTTGTAAGTCTTCGATGAAGTTTTCTGAGTTCTCCGTTTTGATTACCACATCATCTACGTAGGCTTCCACACGCTTGCCCCAGTGATCGGCTAAGCATGTTTGAATGGCTCTCTGATAAGTCGCTCCAGCGTTTTTGAGGCCAAACGACATGGAGGTATAACAGAAAGCACCGAATGGAGTGATGAACGCTGTTTTTTCCTCGTCTTTCTTTGCCAAACTAATCTGATGGTATCCGGAATAGCAGTCCAAGAAAGACAGCATAGAACATCCAGCGGTGGAGTCTACCACCTGATCTATCCTAGGGAGCCCGAAGGGATCCTTTGGACAATGTTTGTTGAGATCCGTATAGTCGACGCACATGCGCCAATCCACTTTATTCTTTTTGAGCACAAGAACAGGGTTGGCTAACCACTCGAGATGTAACACCTCTCTAATGAACCCAGCCGCGACCAAGCGGGCCAGCTCAGCGCGAATGGCCTCTCTCTTATCGGGCGTGAAACGACGTAGTTTTTGCCGGATCGGTCTTGCCTGGGGATAGACCTTCAGTTTGTGCTCGGCCAGTTCTCTCGGGACTCCCGGCATATCCGCGGGTTGCCACGCGAATACGTCTCGGTTATCTTGCAGAAACTAGACGAGCACGCCTTCCCATTTATCGTCCAGGCTGGAGCTGATGATGGCAGTCTTGCGCTCATCAGCGAATCCAAGGTTGATCCTTTTAGTTTCTTCAATCGGCCACATAGAGGTCGCAGCTTGAGCTTCATTCGCCGGTGCGGCAAGGTCTTCCTTAGGCTTAGAGTTTGCCTGCGTTGAAGAAGTCGCCGACGGTTTGGTGGTGAGGGCCGCCTGGATGGCTACTCGGAAACACTCTGCGGCGCCTTGGAAGTCAGCGCGCACAGTTATGATTCCTTGCGGTCCCGGCATCTTCAATATCATGTACGTGTAATGCGGAATGGCCATGAATTTTGCCAATCCCGGCTTCCCGATGATGGCGTTGTACCCGCAGTCGAAGTTTGCCACTTCGAACCTCAGGAATTCGGTTCTGTAGTTCTCCGGAGTTCCAAAGGTGACGGGCATGTAGATGTGGCCCAGCGGGTATTCCCCTTCAGTCGGCACGATGCCAAAGAAAGGAGTGTCTGACTCGTGGAGCTCTTTGAGGTGAACTCCCAAGCCTTGGAGTGTCCGGGGGAAGGTGACGTTGATGCTGCTCCCCCCGTCCACTAACACCTTCTTCACCCTGCTCTCTCGGATCACCGGATCGACGAGGAGCGGGTATTTGCCTGGGTGGTCGAAGTTGAGCCATTGATCTGCCCGAGTGAAGGTGATCGGGTGCTCCGACCATCGGTATGGAGCGGGAGGACCGGTGGTCGCCACCAATATCTGGCGATTGTTGAGCTTTTGTTGTCTTCTACTCTCCTGTGATACGTGCCCGCCGAAGATGACGTTGACCTCTCTGTCAACGCACGGGAAGGCTCCTCTTCCTCCCTCCTCCTGCCGTTGGGGTTGTCGTGGTTCTTCTGGTCCTCCCCGCGGCGGAGGAGGAGGTAGAGGTTGGAAGGGTCGGTCGTGTCCGACGGAGTGCTTGAAGTCTCTGCAGTTCCGAAGAGTGTGGCGCATGTCCTTGTGGTACGGGCACTAGGCGTCGAGGATGTCGTCCAGCGTGCGCTCGCCTCCGTGGGGTCCTCCCCGGGCGCGAGAGGCAGGTGGTCCGGCGGCGTGCACTTCTTCGCGCGGTCTCTTCTCCCAGCGTTTGTCGGGTTGCTGGTTCGCGTCGCGTCGTGGTGCTGCCGGTGTGGGCTTCGCTCCCCCGATGAGGTATTGAGCTCGCTCGTCGGCGGTGATGTAGAGGTCGGCTTCCCGGAACAGCTGCTCGGAGGTAGTCGGCGCTTTCTGCAATATGGCTCGGACGAAGGCCGAGTCATTGGATCCTCTGTAGAAGTCCTCGATCACGGCCGCCTCCGTGACCTCGGGGATATGATTTCTCATGGTCTGGAACCTTTTGAGGTACGAACGGAGAGTTTTGTCCCCCCGGCGCTTGATGGATTTGAGGTCCCATGGTTGCGCTGGTTTGTCGGAGAGGGACTGGAAGTTGGCGGTGAAGCGTCGACTGAAGTTGCTCCAGTCGTCGATGCAGCGTCGGGGTAGATGTCGCAGCCATTGTAGTGCGTCTTGCCCGAGGACAATGGGTAAGTACGCAGTCATCACGTCCTCGGACGCTCCGGCGGCTCGAGTGGCGGTGGTGTAGATAGCCAGCCAACCTCCTGGATCCTGCTTAGGTTCATATTTGTCGACATTGGATACCTTGAAGTTAGGGGGCCACTAAATGGCCCTAAGGCGTGGAGTAAGGGCAGACACTCCACACGTGACCTCCTGTCGTCAGGGATGATGTCTGTCCCGGGGAGGGGAGTAGTTGTTGTGGTTCTTCGACCGTCCCCGGGTAGTACCGCCAGTCGAGGCCGTCGTTGACTCGGTTCTGGTGGCCTGACTCTGAGATGGGATGCCGTGATCCCTGTCGTACTCCTCCTGGCGGCGGATCTCGTTCTCATGTCGTCGTTCACGCGAAGCATTGATGGAGCTTCGCGCGTCTCGGCGACTATTGATAGCGTGTCGCAGATCGTTCGGCGGATGAGCGAGAGGTAGAAGATGGTTGGTTGCTTGGGTGAACAATCGTCGATAGCCCTCGGCGTCGGGAGTCCGAGGGAGTCCATCAGCTATCCGAGCTAGTACTCCTCCGACTTCACTCGGCGTGTTCATGGCTCGGGCGAAGTCGGGATTCAGGTTACGCCCGAAAAGTGGATTTTCCCGGTGTTGCCTCGCATCCTGCTCGGCTTGTTCCTGAACTCGTCGGTGATCGTGTCGTCTGGAGTTCCTTCGTTCTCTGAAGACGCGTTCCTCTGGAGTTTCTCCTATCTCTGAGACCTCGTCCCGCGAGACAGGTTGCTCTGGATCCCGCTCTCCGGCTTCGTGATGTCACCGGATGTTTCGGCGCCGATTTCTTCGTCGACGGGACTCCCGCTGAGGTGGTTCTTCTCCGGGCGCGGTCCGCTCGTCATTAGAGACGGGGGGCGACTCCACTCTCCCAATGAAAAGAACGTTGGGGTAGAATGGTGCGGCTGTCATGGCGATCTTCTTTCCGTTCTCCTTTGAGGGCGGAGGCACGGAAAGAACGACTTGCTTCCTCCCGGTCTCCTTCTTTCTTGCGATTTGTGTCCATTCTTTTGTCGGGGAAGTAGACAGTGGAGTTCTCCGGGTCAGCGGGCCCTCGGCCCCTGGCTTGCTGAAGGTGATCTTTTTTAAGAGCGCTGGAGGTTGCATTTTTTCTTTCCCTACTCCGATATTCTCGGAGTTCGTTGGAGGAGACTTCTTCTTTAGCGGATCCGCAATGCGGTGTAGAGTTCCCTCTTCATCTGCTACGGATGAGATTGTTCCAAAGCAGAATACAGATCCGGGATGGAGGGTGATCTTGCGGTGGAAGGTGACGGCCATTGAGCTAGCTTATATCAGCGACACACCCCACACCTGGCGCGCCAGCTGTCGGTGTTTTGGGTCCGACCGCACACCCGGGGTTGCCCCTCAAGGTGTTTTAGGAGTAGGACGGTGTCGCCGACTGTAGCTAAATGGTTCGTGCTAGATGCACGAGGAACGATGGACATTATTTACAGGTTCGGGCCGCTTTGAGATACGTAACACCCTACGTCCTGGCGAGTATGCTTTATGTAATGGGTTACAAAGGAGTTCCCTAAAGCTAGAACGTAGAGAGCTAGGGTGGATGGCTGAGTAGTGAGATCGATCGTCTTGAAGGGGTGCCCCCTAGGCCTTATATATTCGACCGTGAGGCAATACAAGCAGATATGATAACAATGTGCACCTAAAAGATAGTGAACTGTTTGAGCCTATCTTCCTATGATTTTGCCGACTTATCCTCGCCTGGTTCCGTTGTACGGGGCTCCAGCGCGGGAAAGTCGGATCTTCTGTTGTGGTCACTTGCTCAACGTTGTGGGGCCGTCCGGGCTTGCACCAACCCGGCCTTACGTCGATCTGCTTTACTGATTGTTCCTCCCCAGGCCCATGAAGGAGTGACCTTACGATCTATCGGGCCCTTGGGCTTTTCGTGAGGTCTTTTATCCTTCTAGTGGACCCGGGGGATATCTGTCCCCCACAGTAACCCCCATCAGCACAAAGCTGCAAAGGCCTGATGGGCGCGATTAAGGTCAAGGCTCAGTCCACTCAAGGGACACGATCTCGCCTCGCCCGAGCCCAGCCTCGGGCAAAGGCAGCCGACCCCGGAGGATTCACGTCTCGCCCGAGGGCCCCCTCAAGCAACGGACACACCTTCGGCTCGCCCGAGGCCCAGTCTTCGCAGAGAAGCAACCTTGGCTAGATCGCCACGCTAACCGACCGTATTGCAGGAGCATTTAATGCAAGGATCGCCTGACATCTTATCCTGACGCGCGCTCTAGTCGACAAGGCCGAAGTGACCGCAGTCACTTCGCCGCTCCACTGACCGACCTAACAGGAATACAGCACCGCCTGCCCTGCTCCGACTGTCATGCCACTCGCCAGAGTGAGGTCGACAACGGCTAAGTCCAGCCTCGGGCGACATAGGAAGCTCCGCCTCGCCTGACCCCAGGGCTCGGCCCCCGTCTCGGCCTCGGAAGACGAACTCCGCCTCGCCCGACCCCAGGCCTCGGACTCGGCCTCGGCTCCGTAAGACGACGAACTCCGCCTCGCCCGACCCCAGGGCTCAGACTCGGCCTCGGCTCCGGAAGACGACGAACTCTGCCTCGCCCGACCCCAGGGCTCGGACTCGGCCTCGGCTCCGGAAGATGACAAACTCCGCCTCGCCCGACCCTAGGGCTCAGACTCGGCCTCGACTTCGGAAGACGACGAACTCCGCATCGCCCGACCCCAGGGCTCAAACTCGGCCTCGGCTCCGAAAGACGACGAACTCTGCCTCGTCCGACCCCAGGGCTCGGACTCAACCTCGACCTCGGAGGAATCGCCACCTCGCCCAAACTTGGGTTCGGACCAGCCATGTCGCCAGGGGGGCCATCATTACCCTACCCCTAGCTAGCTCAGGCTACGGGGAACAAGACCGGCGTCCCATTTGGCTCGCCCCAGTAAACAAGTAATGATGACACCCCGCACGCTCCATGACGGCGGCAGCTCCCAGCCCCTTATGTCAGCAAGGAGACGTCAGCATGGACCCGATAGCCCCGACAGCTGTACTTCCGCAGGGCTCCAGCGCTCCTCCGACGACTACGACATCACATGAACAGGGTGCCAAAACCTCTCCGACTGCCACGACGGCATGTACTTAGGGCTCTAGCTCCTCTCTGCTAGACACGTTAGCACGTTGCTACACCCCCATTGTACACCTGGGCCCTCTTCTTGAAGGATTATGGGGAGGCTACGCTAGCGCAAAACAAATTTTTCAACCCCATAAAACCAAGAACTACTGCGGTTATAGGTCATGGAATTACCACTAGACGCGCAGAGCAGCGGAAGACGTCTCGATGTAGACGAACACGTCGAGCAGTGCCGTGCAGTCGTCGGCGTCCTTCATGTCCTCGCACGGTTCGTCCTAGTGCTCCAGATGTAGCACCTCCGAGGTATCCACACGTACAGGGAGGAAGCGCCGCGTACCGAACTGCTAGGTTCGCGATGGCGGCTTGGCGAGGGCGAGAGGCGAGCGGCTACTCGTTTGCTGGTGGCGAATTAGGGTTAACCTAACCGCGCCCCCGCCCCTCATTATATAGGCGTTATGGTGGGCTTCTGACACCGAGGCCCATCAGTAACCCTAAAGCCCAGTCTAATTTCGGATCTAATCCGAGTTAGGCTTCCTTCCCCTTAAGTGTGTGACCCTATAGGTTCACGTACAAATAGACATAGCCCGAGTACTCTTACTTGGCCCAATAATTGACAGCGGCCTCTAGCAAGACATGTCAACTCCTATGCGCACGTAAAGATCATATCAGACAAACCATTGCAACATTACGTACATGTTGTTCCCTTTGTCTCACGATATTTGGTCTGGCTCTAAGCTGACCTCTCTTTCTCGATACTGTGAATTGGAATCTTTTCAATGGTTAACTCTTAACACTAGCACAACCATGCATTTCTTGATCCAATCACTCGAGGGGCCCAGAGATATCTCTCTCACAAAGAGAGGGACAAATTCTATCTTGACTGACCATGCCTCACAGCATGCTTCCTGACAAATCCAAAACTACCTTTATAACTACCCAGTTATGGAATAGCGTTTGATAGTCCCTAAGTAAGTCAATTCACATCTTGAGAACATGCGACAATCTCAGGTCTAAGGATACAGTATTCATGTTGCAAAAAGAGAACTATATTACAATATCTCACGTTGGGTCGGTCCAGCCTCATGTCATACATGCGCCCACATTATTAGTTTAACATCTCTATGTTCATGACTTGTGAAATGTAGTCATCAGCTAATACATGTGCTAGTCATCGACTCTGACTAGGGACATCATTTAGAATAACCATATAAGTAAAGAATCTCACAAACAATTCACATAATTGCTAATCAATACAAGGTGCCTTCCATGGATATTCAATTAAGCAATATATATATCATGGATACAAAGAAATATGCTCATCTCTATGATTATCTCTAGGGCATATTTCTAACACTTCTTACGTCTATAAAAGGAAGGTCTAGGGCTCTCGTACGGAGAGGTTGGCCGCGCGGGAGAACGGGCCGGCGCATAAGGCTCTCGCTTTCTCTTTCTCTCTCTCTCTCTCTCTCTCTCTCTCTCTCTCTCTCTCTCTCTCTCTCTCTCTCTCTCTCGCGCGCGCGAACGCTTGTAACCCCCTACTGCAAGCGCATCCAGCCGCCCCTGGGCGCAGGACAACACGAAGGCCGCGGTTTCCCCTCGCTGTTCTCCCCCCCTTTGTGTCCCGTCTCGCGCCGACCCATCTGAGCTGGGGCACGCAGCGACAATTTACTCGTCGGTCCAGGGATCCCTGGGGTCGAAACGCCGACAGCAGCAGACCTAGATC
Source organism: Zea luxurians (assembly GCA_029449295.1). Classification (NCBI taxonomy): domain Eukaryota; kingdom Viridiplantae; phylum Streptophyta; class Magnoliopsida; order Poales; family Poaceae; genus Zea; species Zea luxurians. Next base: position 4,563 of record JAOPSE010000660.1, on the reverse strand, counting down.
TTGCCTCCCGAGAGGGACCCCGTCGGGGAAGAGAGATCCTAGAGTGTGTCTTGGTGTCGGCAGGCCATCCAAGACGCCTCTAGTCAACATAGAGCCGAAGAAGGGTGAATATTTGGAGTAGATGGAGGCTAAACTATAGCTAAACTAGAGCTACTCCTAATGCATAAGGTAAAAGCGATAAATAGATTTGATTTGATCGATTGTGGGGGTTCAATCGGCCGTAGCCCCTTCATCTATATAAAGGAAGGTTTGGACCCGTTACAAGTTGGTTACTGAGTTAATCCCCATAGATTTAGCTAATAAATTTTACAAAAAAATAGAATTCTAACTGATTTTGTGCATGCACGGACCATCTACACTACCACCGAGGATCATTCGAACTACGGACAGTCCGTCCAAAAGTGGGCTTAAGACGGTAAGACCTGCTAGCTGAACGATAGCTGCGTGAAAATGCTAGCTCTGCTGCTGCATGCAGCCTGTGCATGGCCAGTGGTCCGTTGGTTGAGTTTGTACGCACTTGCACTTGCAGCAAGGGCGCAGACGGCGGCCGGAGCCTTCCCGTTGGTCGTGTTGATTCGTGCGTGACTGATCGGAAGTGCATAACTGCATACTACTATACTGCAGAGGGATAGACAGACGCAGGGGCCCGGATCCCGACGTGTCGCTCGCGTCCCTCAGCCGTCTCATTCTGGTCGTCGGAGGAGCCGCTCTGTTGCGTGCAAGGCAATGGCAATGCACGTTGCACGGTGGCCTACAGCGTACACGTAGTACTACAGTACGTGGCACAGTACGTACGCCTCGTAAAAGCTTTGATGGGCCGCAAAAACTGATAGACGCTTGTCGGAGAACCATGAAGTAGTAGGTGACGTTCATCCAAATGCTAGCTAGCTGCTGTGGCTTTTGTGACAACCATCATACGTCGTCGTTCGTTCCAGGGCTACAGTAGTGGCTTTCCAGGTGAGCTTGAATGCTCCATGATGACAGGGATAGCTAAGCTGACGACTGCTCCACGTTGTGGAATGTCGTGCTGGAAAATTGGGCCTAGTCCAGCCTCGTCTTAAAGCACGTATATTTAAATTATATAAAATACAAATATTCAGACCACATAAAGTCCATATCTTATTAAATTGAAGATACGAGACCGTCGGCAGCGCGTGGGGAGAAGCCCAACGTCGCCACCACTGCCTCAGCGGTGAGCTTAGGGGTGAGCAGCGGGATCTATCTTCACAAAACACGTGTGAATGGAAGGATAGATAAGAAAGACGACGTGGATCCAGGCGCGGCCTGCCCGTGCCGCCATCTCCATCCCCGCACGCCGATGAGCACGGATCTAAGGAGGAGGCGTCGATCATGGTTGCCTGCACCGCCGACGCTGAGTGGGAGCGAAGCGAGGACGGGGAAGAGTTGGATAAAGAATCCGGAGCGTGGGAGGCAGAAGAATAGAATACGACAAACGAAGCAGGATAAGAGCCGCAAAGCGAGATCCCCCGCCAGATCTGCATGGAGATACAGGGTGGGCCGAGGCCACTTGCGAGGGATCCGTGCTTGCCTGGGCGGTGTTTAGGGTGCATTTGCGATTGACGTCGTTGAAGAAGGACCGCTCCTCGGGCGGCGACAGCGGGGACTCCTCATCGACCTCCATGTCCACCAGCACTCCAGTATGCATCGTGTCCATGGCCTTCTGCTCCATTCGTGTCCCCTTCCCCATGGTGCAGCGAAGCGAAGAGACCACAATGCGCCAGCGACGAATAGTCGTGGGGAAAGAAAGGGCAAGAGAGAAGTGGAGAGCTCCACAGCGGCATCGATCAGTGCGTCCGAGGCGGACATGAGACGATGTGGGACTAGGAGGGAGAGGCATACAGAGACAGCATGTGAGTCGGGGCCTAGGAGCGACGAGAAGACGGTACTGAATTTCAGGTCCGCTACTCCGCCATGTGTCACATGTGCACGGGCCAAAGTTCTGCGGAGTGCGGGAGGCGCCCAAATCGTTTCAGGTTTTAATAACTCCGATTAAGTAAGGGGAGCATCATGACCACATAAAGTCCAAATACTTTAACTTACTAAATTAAAGAAATTAAACTATATGGGCTTCATTGGTTTGTGCCGCCGGCCTAAGCCCAGCCCATGCATGCGGGCCTTGCCAAGGCACGACGGGACGAAATTTGAGGCTAAACCTAGGTCTGCCTTCGAACCATTGCTAACCTGATCTATATTATTTCGTGTCAGACCATACTTATGCTCGTGTTTATTTTCGAGCGCTGATCATGCTAGCCTTAAAAGGCCCGTCCTATATCTCCCATTCTCCCGCACTATACCTTGCACCTATATTTCCAACACTACCTTGCACTCTTGCAGAGCCGTTGATTGCACACTCTTCCACCACGCGAGCCTGCAGCCATGCATACATTATACATATGAGTACTACCCTTGCTAAACTTCTAGACATGCATGCATGTCCAAAGTTTACTACAAACATGCATGCATGCCCATTTTTTAAGTCACTTCCCCTCACACCAAGGACGACAATGATGCAGAAGCTAGGCAAACACTGAGCGATTGATGTATAAAACTACATTATTTCATGTTAATTGCTATCCAAAAGCCTGCTGTACAGTGCAAGGTAAACAACAGGGGTAGTCGTACTACTCACCGAGAGTAGAGGACCGCGCGCCTGGGACCGGGAGAAATACAAAATTAATTCTCGTCCAGGGAGAATGTGATATGATATCATAATAACAATCACAGTCACATCACAGGACGAAACGAGGAGGGCCGGGACACTACCGGAATCAACCGCTTCGCCGAGTGCCTGAAGCACTCGGCGAAGCGTTCAAAACACGGCAAAAGCTTTGCCGAGTGTTACACTCGGCAAAGAAGGCTCGGTGAACAGTGCATCGGCAAAGCCTTCTTTGCCGAGAGCTTTTTATCGGGCACTCGGCAAAGATCTTTGCCGAGTGCCAGAGAGCACTCGGCAAAGAAAAGCAGCCGTTACGGCGTCGAGTGACGGAGACGGCGGCTTTGCCGAGTGTCCCACCTGACACTCGGCAAAGAAGTTAGTTTTGCCGAGTGCCTTCCGTGCAGCACTCGGCAAAGAATCCATCTTTGCCGAGTGCCACATGGGACACTCGGCAAAGAACCCGCCAGGGGGTCCCCATGTCAGGTTCTTTGCCGAGTGTCCCGTGTGGCACTCGGCAAAGCCGACCTCTTTGCCGAGTGTCAGGGACGCAACACTCGGCAAAGAACCTAAGCCGGTGCCCAGGTCTATGCTCTTTGCCGAGTGTTATGACCTTGACACTCGGCAAAGAGCCTCTTTGCCGAGTGTTACACTCGGCAAAGTGACCAGTATATACCTTTTTTATTTGTTTTTTGTATTCCATCCACACAAACAGAAGATATATATATATATACATCACACATATCATCACAGACATAAATAGCCAACACAAACATAAAACCGTCACCACAAACATAAATATCCATCACAAACATAAGTGTTCAACATAAGTATCAAACAAACATAAGTCTCTAACGTCGCAAGCTCTCACATAAGTATCAAACACAGACATAAGTATTATACACAAGTACAGAAGTCTAAAGCAATGAAAACACAACACTCATGGAGGTGGGCGGCTTGACCGGGGCTGCGTTGGGCTGAACCCTTCCGGAGGATTGTTGGATGCCTCCCAGATTGGCCCTGCACAGAAGAGATTGCAGTGTTATACCAGATGCATTACAAACATCTAACTACAATTTTGATACTCACAGGAGTGTGGAAGAGAGCAGGGTCAACTGGAGGGAACAATGGAGGTGGCGGAGCGATGCCCTGTGCGGCGCCAAGGCTCTGCATGTACTGGAACATCTCCGCCATCCTCTGTTGATCTGCCCGGCGGGCCTCCCGCTCCGCCTCCCGCTCCGCCATGATCCTCGCCTCCATCTCGCGACGTTCCCTCCTCTCTTCTTCTAGTTGGGTCTGTAATATTACAAGCCAACGTTATAGTAACTCAAAGAGTAGGTATATAACTCAAGGAAGGACGAGTTACACTAACCTCGAGTTGCTGTATGCGATGCTGTGAGCTGTCGTGCCGAGGTCGTATGACTGGACTCGAGCCCGTGCTCCTTGCTCTCACCTGAGACAGAGTGGGGTGGAGGACGAGTCGATTGCCCCGTCGGCAATCCAGTACCGCCCATGTCTCTTGCCTCCTCCGACCCTCATGAGCACATCGGTGTCGATCGGCTCGGTGCTCGGATCATAGTCTGGGCCATGGACTCCTGCGCCATGGCGGTGTAGTCATGGAGGCGGCTGTAGACGGCGGGGTTGGTGTAGGCCTCGGGCCCGTCATCCGGGTTGTAGGTGACGTCGGACGTCGCCTTACCCTTATGGGCCATAGCATAGGCCGAGAAGGTGGAGCAAGGCCTTCCACCATGTGACGTCGACTGCAACGAAAACCAACGAGATAGTTAGAAATAATATCTAACTTAGTGCTATATATCTAAATAAAAAAGGTGGCGTACCCATGCTTCGGCATATTGGCCCAGGCTCCGGCTGCCTTGGTGGTGGGAGGG